>OU343219.1:233442685-233584008 GCA_910596185.1 Chrysanthemum makinoi | reverse complement strand
AGTTTTTATATGGTTGTTGAGTAGTTTTTATCTAAATTCATTTTTACAAGTCCTACTCACGAGTAACGGTAGTTTTTAGTTTAATACTATTATTGGTTTTCTTTGTTATTTTAACAAATTCATGCGGTCCGTGTGCGAACATTACGTTCAATTTGAAGTACCCACACCATTTTGCACAACGGACGGAACCCTTATTTTTGGTTCCGTCAGGTCGTCTTTATCTGCAGCAATTTTGACAGAATGTTCGTCCTTTCGCCATTTTATTTTGACTCTTTGGAATTAATACTTCATTAAAACCTAGCCCATTCATGTCTCCCGGTGTTTTATGAATTTTAACTATTTCATCGGCAAGGGCGATGTTCTTGTTAAACCTTTTAAATTTAGAATTGTTTTCGATTAAAACATCTTGTGTGAGTTTTAGTTTTTCTATTTCAAGTTTAAGCTCTTGACATGATTTACAATCATCGTCATTTGCTTTTCCTTTTCTAGTCGTTTTGCTTTTTCTTTTAACTCATAAACTTCATTTTCCAAAAATTCCTTTTTTGTTTTTAAAAATTTATTTTTAGTTATGATTTTTAGACTTAGCTCACACAATTGATTATATTGTTTTTGCAAAGTGTCATCATCAATAGAAGAATAAGAAGAGTCGGAAAGTACCTCATTTGACTCATGTGCCATTAGAGCGATCTCTTCCTTGCTTGATTCTTCATCGTCTTCACTATCACTCCAAGCACCACTTACAAAAGCTCGTTGAGTTTTGCTTTTAGGTGGCTTGGGACATTCTCCTATGAGGTGACTTGCATCACCACATCTAAAACATTTTCTTTCACCTTTACCCTTCATGTCATCCCGATCTTTTTGAATGGCTTCTTTCTTCGAGGTTGTCTTACGAACTTTCCTCTTCTTCTAAAGAACTTCTTAAAATCTCTAACGGCCATGGCATATTCCTCATCTTCACTATCGGAGCAAGATTCGTCTTCATCACTTGATTCCGTTTTGCTTTTTAGAGCAACAGTTTGATCTTCTCCTTTTTTCCTTTGATGATCTCGAATCTTTCTCCATCACCATTTCGTGTACTTTGAGGTTACCGATCAACTCGTCTAGTGACATTATTGAGAGATCTTTTGATTCCTCAATGGCGGTCACTTTAGCTCTCCATTTGGGATGGAGTGCTCTAAGAAATTTCCCGACAAAGTTCTTACTACGAAAAGATTCATCAAGTGCTTTAAGTGATGTAATAATAGTGTTAAAGCGAGCAAAGCCACAATCAATGGTTTCATCTTCAGGAATAACAAATTGTTCATATTGTTGAACAAGAAGATCAATTTTGTTATCATTGACTTGTGAATTACCTTGATGTGTAACAATTAAAGATTCCCAAATATCTTTGGCGGTTTCACACATAAAAATTCTTTCATATTCTTTTCTAGGTAAAGCATTATAAAGCATCATTTTAGCTTCATTATTTTTAGCAACTAGTTTCTTTTGTTCATCAACGGAAATATCCTTTGTTGTAGAACTAAAATCCCCTTTAACAATAATAAACCAAAGATCTATATCTTTTGATTTTACATATGTTTCAAAACGGTTTTTCCAATAAATAAATCCATTGGTTTCAAAGAGTGGCGGTCTTTGCATAGATTGCCCTTCTTTAAAGTTTTCAGAATCCATGGATCGTTTCAAGTTTATAAAATACAAGTTATTTTAGAAATTCTTGAGCAACGAGGCTCTGATACCAATTGTAGAAAACTAGAAGGGGGGTTGAATAATTTACCAATTAAAACTTTGTTTTGAAACTTATTGTAAAGATCAATTGATATTGATCTTAGATATGTTAATGAAATATGCAAGCAATATGTAATGAGTAAATAAGGAAAGAAATGATCAAACCACAACAAGTTGTTTATAGTGGTTCGGTCTACAAGGACTCTTTTTCCTTGCCCTACTCCACTCCTCGAGTCTCACACTCGAGAGTTTAACTTCACTAGTCAACAAGCTCCTTTCACCGGCGGAGAAAACCTTTACACTTCGCTTACACTATTTCCGACACTAAGCTAGATGTCGAGTTCTTTCCAAGGGTACAACCACTCCCACACACAACGTATTTTGAGGACTAAAATACTAACCACTCACACTCACAAGATTATGATGGTTTAATACAACAATGAAGTATGAATCAACACAAGATCATGCAACACTAAACAAACAAGACTTCCAACTTCTCGTTTGAAGCTTGAATGTGACTTGATCTTCTTTGCTACAAAAGAGATCACTAATATGATATGAAACTGAGTAAGAAAGGTTAGAGAGATGTATGAGAGTATGTTAGAAAGGGATGAAAAACTACTTGGCTTGGCATTGCTATTTATAGCCAAATGGACAGGAGCGTCCACGGACCGCGGAACCCTTAAAAGGGTTTCGCCCGTGTACCAATTTGGTACCGCCGGTCTGACAGTCAAGATATCAAATCTTTGCTAAAGTCAACTCTATCTAAGTGAGATTGTGCAAGATATGAAGAGTACAAATCCACACAAAATATCTAATGAAATCTTCCAACGATTTCCATGATGCATCACATGATGTCATATGTTGTATTTCTATTTTTAGAAATATGCAAGTACTTAAGTAGTGTTTGGTTTTAAGAACCTAACACATTCTAAAAACTACTATCATACATAATGATTAGAGTTATATCAAGATGTTACTAATCATAAATGTAAATGCTTGAATGATGAATATATTGTTTGAAAAAGCTTGTTTTAATATCTATTAAACTTGACAAGCTTTAAGCTTTTATACAAATTAAATTTACTTTTGTCGTTAACAAAACTTAGGTAAAGATCAAAAATATAAATAACGTTTAATGACGATATTTGTATTAACAATATGAACTTAGGTTTACATATTAAATATTAGGTTAATCCCTACCATTGGATCAAATTAGATGGATGGTGAGAATTTATCCTTTGGTAATAACAAAAATAATTGTATCCAAAATAAAGCAACTCTAATTTGATATAGTATTATGGTTACTAAATATATCACTTTTGTATTAATGTACCATCATTATTAATTCAAGACATCACAAACCCATCATCAAACAAGTGTAATATGGTCACCACCAAACTCACTTTTGTAACAAATTTTATTAAAAAGTAAATTAAAATTTCATTCACAATTAAAAAAATTGTATGAAAAATTAAAACATATTACATATTAAAAACTTAAATTAAACTCCACGGAAAAGATGTTCAACCAATTCGGCACGAAGGTTTTGATTTGTCTGATAACTTCTAGTGTTTGTTCCCGAGTTCGTACAAGGTCGTCCACACGATGTTCTTCTTCCGGTTGCGTGTCGGGATATATCGCTTTCCCTTTGTGTTTTCAAATCATATTGTGCAATATGATGCATGTATAGATAATATTCTTTATTTTATCGACAGACATCTGATGAGTGTGTAAATACTCATCATTTTTGTACAAATTAGACTGCAAAAACATCTGAAAACACTCAGAAATGCATCAAAATGATAAAAATATCACAAATAAGTGTTTTATGTGTTTTAAATGCAAAAATATCAAAATCTGGTGAAAAACGTATCAAGTTTGCATAATTGGCAATTTTAGTCCCCCAAGTTTCAAAAATTGTCAAAAACAGTCCCTGGTAAAACCAAATGAAGAAAAATATCATTTCAAGTCCCTAGGGATTCCTAAGTTGTCAAAATTGGTCCTTGAGATTTAAATTTACAAAATTACAACTTAGGTCCTTTAATTTTCAAAAATGTCAAGTTTAGTCCTTTGAGAATTTGAAAATGTCAAAAATGGTACTTGTACTTTTAAAACTTGTCAAAAGTAACCCTTGTGAGAACTTTGGAAAAATGGCAGAATTGGTCCCTCTAGTTTGGCAGAATTACAATTTGGTCCTTGTATATAACCTAAGCTAAGGCTTGTCAAAACTCCTTTGACCCCTGCCATTATACCCATTTGACCCCCCCCTGTCATTAGCCTTTTTGAACCCCCAGGTCAAACCAAGTCAAACAAACAGTTCTCTCCCCTTTGCCCGCCACCTCCTGTTTGTCTTCCCATTTTTAACACACACAAGACCTCTCCCATCACCTTTCTCCTCCCCTCATCATCACCACTACCCACTCAACCCACTACAATAAATGCCACCCCCCCCCTAGTTGATAAAATACAGACCTATAAGTCAAATCCAGTGCTTCCCGCCAAAATGATAAAAACGGCCATTAGTGCTCAAAACTCACCCATTGGTCAAGAAAAGAGGTGGGATACTCTCAGAAGGACACGTGGATGCTTATTGGAGTATAGAGGAGGAAAACAAGAGAAAAGAAGTCTTTAGTTTTTAATTTTATGAATGTCGTAATTTCTTTTTAAGTCTTTAATTAAGCTTTAAGTTGTAATCTTTTGTTTCATGATATCAAATTAAGTTATTGAAGTGTATTAAAACTGTTTTCAAGTGGAAATTCAAGTGATATTAACATTTCATGATAAATGGTTCACTGTTGCAAAAATTCAAGGTCTAACTCTTATGTTCAGAGCTTCAATAAGCTTTATTTAAAGTCAAACAAGCTTATTCAAGCTTAATATAGCTTTCGTAAGCCTGGTTCAGTTTCAAGCATAATGGATTGATGGTCAACAATAGTCAACTGTGAAGAAGAAATTGGTTCAAGCAGGTTGGAAATGGAATGGGTTGTTTGCGAGCAGTGTTTGGGTTGGATTTGATATAGAATAATGGATTTGGGTTGTTTAAGTGCACTAACAGGCTTGACATTTGTGAGCTTATTATCTCCTTTTCCTTTTGTATGCAGTTTTCATATTGTACCTCTATTTTTGTCATTAAATAGCTTAGACAAGTTTAATCAGTAGTAATTAGGATATTAGAGTTAGTTTAATTAATGGAATGAGTTAAATCAGTGGTTAGTGTAGTTTAAATTTGCAAAACAGTTGTAAAAAGGGTGTTTGGATTAGCTGCATAATCTGTGATTAAGGTTTATTCAGTAAAAGGTTCTTGTTGTTTCAAGCCTGTTTAGCTCAAATGAACTCAACTCTATCTTAAAACTGCACTTGTAAACAATAAAAGTCAAAATTGCACTCAATCTGTCCTAAATACTCAACTGTTGGAATTTTGGAAATACAAAAACTTGTTTTGTGATTAAAATTCATAGACATAGATTGTATTAGTATCATTTCATCATTTAAGATCAATATCAGTCAAAAAAATCAGTTTCAAAGTTCATAAAAGTCAAATCTCTCATTTTTGTCAAAAGTCAAAAAAGGCAAAATACCAGTTTTTCACCTACCTAAGTTGATTTTTAACTAAGTCATCTCTGGGCCATATCAAGTAAAACTCTGGGTTATAAAACTTCAGTTGGTCAAGATACTTGTTATGATTTTCACTGATTTTTAGAATTTTTCTAAAAGCTTCAAAAAAGCTCACCAAGCAGGGCTTATTTGCCCTGCTCACACACCTCAGTCAAAGCTGAGTTTTTCTCAGCTTATTGCAGGGGTTGTCCCAAGCTCCTCAGAGCTTTTCTAAGTCTGCTTTTTGGTTTTAAGGTAGCTACCTAGGTATATTTTAGATTCCAACTTTTAGTTTTCTGTTCAGCTATTAATCAGATTGCTTAAGCCAAACTTGGCACCCTCAAACTATTTTAGCATAAGTACTCAAATAATCAAATCTGCTTAAGCTTGTATTCCAGAGGTTAAAACCTGTTGTTACTTGTTTCATTTTGACACTTTTAGCATTTCATAGCTTCTGTATCAAGTTGGTAGCTTGTTGTAGCTTTTGGCTTATTCAAAGTGCTTATTTAGAAGCACTTACAACTACTGATCTCATTTTCTTACACACAAGACCATGTTTTTCTATTTTTCCTAGATTCTAAATATTATTTTAGACTTTTCTTGAATTTTTCACATTTTTCTAGGTCAGTTTGCTATTTTTCTTAATTAAAAACAGTTTTTAAGTCATTTTAAATAGCTTTTAATACAATTAAATCAGAAAAAGTTCAAAAAAATAATTTTTCATTTTTCTTAAGTTTAGATAAATATAAAAAGTAAAAGAATTATTTTTCCAGATTTTTCATAGTTTAATTTGTAATTTTTAGCAATTTAATTAGTTTTAAATAGTTTAAAATTCATAAAAAATAGAAAAATAATCAGAAAAATATAAAAATAGTTTTGAAAATTCTCTTTTGTTATTTTAGATTTTTCCAAGTCATAATTTTATTTTTCTAGCTTTATTTCCTATTTTCTTGTAATTTAGGTTATTATTAAATAGTTAAAATAGTTTTTAATTAATAATAATTAGATAAATAGTTATAAAAATAATTTTCTTTTTCTTAAAATTTTCTTATATCATTAAGTTTGTAAAAATATCATTCTCATATTTTTAGGATTAATATTGTGTAAGTTTCACGTTTTTATTTGTACGTCGCATAGTTTTTAATTCAAGTTTTATAAAAACATAAAATCAAAAACATCAGTTTAAAAATAGTGATAGCGTTTATTTAATATAGTTTATCTTTTTAATTTCCTTTAATTTTCATTTTAGCCCCTGTAATTTATAAAATAACTCAAAATCCTTACTGATCACTATCCTTAGTGATTATTCGACATCTGATTGTGTTAAACATTAGTCATCTCCGTGGGACTTAACGACCCGGGAATCCACTGTATTCTCCTGATCTAAATTGCATTTGCTTCCGAGCTGTTTTAAGTTTGTTACGGTTTGCCATTCACAAGTGGCAGGCTTGAGTGATTAAACTTGACGGTTCGGGACCGATCAAATTTGGCGCGCTGCAGGGGGTAAGCGTGTTCTAAACATTTTTCGGACCATTACTGCACATATACCATCGTTTGTAAACAGTTTTTGTAAAGTTATAACAAAATCAAAAAGTTCATTAGCACTTTTCCTAAAGTGTTAAAAACACCAAAAATATATAAAACAACAAAACAATCGTAGCGTTTTCTAGCTTGTGTTTCTTTTAAGGTGATTCTTAAAGAAATACGATTTGGTTAAACGAGACGATACCAAAAAATATTGTCCAAAAGTTTTTAACCCTTTGCACAAATCTATACCTACGTCTTTTCGGTGGTACTTAATATATACATAAAAATCAACCACCGCAAATCAAGGCAGTACACCTACTAACTGGGGTTGTGACCATAATAAGTTCCGAACATCGATTTAAAACTTGCCTTTGTGTCCTTGTGATTTGGTGTACCTTTTTCAAAGAAGCCATTTCATTTGTGATTATTGGTTAAGTTCACTTGTCGTTTTGCCTCGCATTTGTTTTGAAATTTTTTTATACTTAGTGCATGCGCACTCGTTCTTCCAGCTCTACAAGTCCATTTTCTGAGCTTGGCAAGATTCCTCGTAGACGTAGAGGACGTTCTGCTCCTTCAGCTGTGACTGAGGAACGTCTACCACCACCACCACCACCTGCCGTAATGGCAGAAGACAAGCCGATGAATGAGCTTCTCCAAGCACCCATCGAGGGTTACGGAGATGCTATTGCTGTCCCAGCCATCGTGAACTTTTGAGCTCAAAACCGGGTTACTTAATCTGTAACCAAAGCCAATTCTATGGTTTTGAGCGGGATGATCCTCATGCACACATTCGATGGTTTAACAAGATTGCATCTACCATCAAGTACAAGAATGTCCCGCATGAAGCAATTAAGCTTCTTCGTTCCCATTTTCTCTAGAGGGACAAGCCCGGAATTGGCTTGAGAAACAACCCCTCGTTCCATTGAGACATGGGAAGATCTAGTCACCAAGTTTGTTAACGAATTTTATCCTCCATCGAACTACAAGTCTTAAGAATGAGATAATGAAATTCTCTCAAAGATTTGATGAATCATTCAGGGAGGCATGGGATCGTTACAAAGAATTGCTCCGCAAGTGTCCGCATCATGGTTTTACCGAGTTAATGCAAATGGATACTTTCTACAATGGTCTGAACCAGACTAATCAAGACTCTCTAAATGCCTCCGCGGGAGGTAATTTCTTGAGCAAAACCACAAAAGAAGCCTTGCAAATCATTGAAAACAAGTCCTAGGTCCGTCCTTTCCGCACAAAGACATATCGGATGAGTATAATGCTGGACCTTCTACTTCATCTTCCGTGAGTACATCTAGCACCGATGCTAAGATTGACAAACTCACGGATATTGTTCAGGCTTTGGTTCTTGCTAACCAAAAGAAAGTCACTTTCACACAAACACCATCATATGGTGAAGTGAAGAAAGTTGAAGTTTGTGTTACTTGTGGTGGTTCTCATGCATACTACAAACGTACGCCACCGATGGTAGTCCGTTTGAAGCTAATGCTATAGCCGGTACTACAAATCAAGGAGGTAATCAATACCGTCCTCAAAATGAACCAAACTACCGTGCTAACACTTATCGGGCACCACCGGTTTTAACCAGAATCCTAACGGAATCAGAACCAAAGAATGAACCAAGGTTATCAAAACCAAGGTAATTTCTATTCCGGACCCAATCAAGGTTTCCAACATCAAGGAAATCTTAATCAAAACACTTTCAATCGAGGGATCAATTTCAGGGAAATATGAACCCTAATCAAGGGAATTCTGCTATAATCGGAACATACGACCTCAAATTACCCTCCACCTCCTCCAGTATCAACATCGATGAGCTTTTAAAGCAATTCATGAAGACTCAAAAGAGAGACAAACAGGTTGTTGGTCGGTCGGATCGTGATTAAAGAAGTCTTTAAATGATCGAACTCAAAGCTCGGTACTTTACCTAGCAACACGATCGCTAATCCGAGGGCTGGGCGATCACAACCAGTGGTGTTTTCGTATGATGGACCTGCTATTCCTACTACCTCTTCTTCTTCTCTCCCGAAGGTAGTAGAAAGTGAACCTGAGGCGACAAAGGACAAGGAACTTCCTACTAATAACGGAAGTACCAACAATGTCCATCCTCAGGTTGTCCCGAAACCCAAATCCAATCCAGGAGTTGTTTTTGAACCTCCTGTAGCTCCCATTGAAAATACCAAATCCAAATCTTCTATTCCTTACCCATCACGTTTACATGAGCAAAAGCTCCGCGAAAGCCGTCAACAAATGGAAAAATTCTTTCAAATTTTCCAAGAACTTCATTTTGACATAAGCTTCACGGATGCTATCATGTTGATGCCCAAGTTTGCATCAACTCTCAAACACATGTTAAGCAACAAGGAAAAGCTATTTGAAATGGCTAAACTCCCTCAGAGCGAGAACTGCTCTGCAGTTATCTTGAAGAAGCTTCCCGAAAAGCTTGGAGATCCCGGAAAATTTCTCTTACCTTGTGTATTTCCAGGAATGGTTGAATGCTTTGCCTTAGCCGATCTTGGTGCAAGCATAAACCTGATGCCTCATTCAGTATGGAAGAAACTTTCTCTTCCGGACCTTACTCCTACATGCATGACTCTCACACACCTCAGTCAAAGCTGAGTTTTTCTCAGCTTATTGCAGGGGTTGTCCCAAGCTCCTCAGAGCTTTTCTAAGTCTGCTTTTTGGTTTTAAGGTAGCTACCTAGGTATATTTTAGATTCCAACTTTTAGTTTTCATTACGGCAAATCACAGATTGCTTAAGCTCAAACTTGGCACCCTCAAACTGTTTTAGCATAAGTACTCAAATAATCAAATCTGCTTAAGCTTGTATTCCAGAGGTTAAAACCTGTTGTTACTTGTTTCATTTTGACACTTTTAGCATTTCATAGCTTCTGTATCAAGTTGGTAGCTTGTTGTAGCTTTTGGCTTATTCAAAGTGCTTATTTAGAAGCACTTACAACTGCAGTCTCATTTTCTTACACACAAGACCATGTTTTTCTATTTTTCCTAGATTCTAAATATTATTTTAGACTTTTCTTGAATTTTTCACATTTTTCTAGGTCAGTTTGCTATTTTTCTTAATTAAAAACAGTTTTTAAGTCATTTTAAATAGCTTTTAATACAATTAAATCAGAAAAAGTTCAAAAAAATAATTTTTCATTTTTCTTAAGTTTAGATAAATATAAAAAGTAAAAGAATTATTTTTCCAGATTTTTCATAGTTTAATTTGTAATTTTTAGCAATTTAATTAGTTTTAAATAGTTTAAAATTCATAAAAAATAGAAAAATAATCAGAAAAATATAAAAATAGTTTTGAAAATTCTCTTTTGTTATTTTAGATTTTTC
Source organism: Chrysanthemum makinoi (assembly GCA_910596185.1). Taxonomy (NCBI): domain Eukaryota; kingdom Viridiplantae; phylum Streptophyta; class Magnoliopsida; order Asterales; family Asteraceae; genus Chrysanthemum; species Chrysanthemum makinoi. The sequence goes on along the minus strand of OU343219.1, from coordinate 233,573,802 downwards.
CAAGTCATAATTTTATTTTTCTACCTTTATTTCCTATTTTCTTGTAATATAGGTTATTATTAAATAGTTAAAATAGTTTTTAATTAATAATAATTAGATAAATAGTTATAAAAATAATTTTCTTTTTCTTAAAATTTTCTTATATCATTAGGTTTGTAAAAATATCATTTTCATATTTTTAGGATTAATATTGTGTAAGTTTCACGTTTTTATTTGTACGTCGCGTAGTTTTTAATTCAAGTTTTATAAAAACATAAAATCAAAAACATCAGTTTAAAAATAGTGACAGCGTTTATTTAATATAGTTTATCTTTTTAATTTCCTTTAATTTTCATTTTAGCCCCTGTAATATATAAAATAACTCAAAATCCTTACTGATCACTATCCTTAGTGATTATTCGACATCTGATTGTGTTAAACATTAGTCATCCTCCGTGGGACTTAACGACCCGGGAATCCACTGTATTCTCCTGATCTAAATTGCATTTGCTTCTGAGCTGTTTTAAGTTTGTTACGGTTTGCCATTCACAAGTGCCAGGCTTGAGTGATTAAACTTGACGGTTCGGGACCGATCAACATCGCTCGTGCAAGATTGGCTAATACTGTATACGCTTGTGGTCATCGTTATTTGGATGTGAAATCAACTTAACAAGTGTCACCCATTACTGATACATTAGTGTAAGTAGGTTTTCGCATACTTTCTATTGCAAATATTCGTTTGGGCGTCAGGAACGGTCTCGTGTGCCAGTTGATGAATACGAAGGTGCACTTCATCAATGTCGAAATGCCTTCTTTCTGGTACAATCGATATTATTACGAAAGAATATGTTAATAAAAATAATCCGTAAAAACGTTTATTTATATTTTACGATCTTCTAATGTTTTGTCGATAACAAACGTAAAATCATTTTAATAAAACAAATAAAATACGTAAATAGTTTGAGCCAATAGTTTACTAACACACTTATATTTTCATATAAAACACTAAACAAGTAATATTGTTTACATCTTATAGAAATACATATGTATAACAACTAGTGTTTACATAATATGGAAATGTATATATATATATATATATAGAGTCCGGATCTAGAGAAAAGTATAATTAGATAGAAAAGTGAGAAAAAAAGTTACAGGGTAGATTTTGCAAACATCTCAAACTTAAGGGTAAATTTATAAACAATGCAAAGAAATACGGAGTAGTTGGTTCCTCTCACTCAAAATCCAAACACACACACTCAGGCCAACACACACTATCCTGATTCCTCTCACTCACCATCTCCATCTGACCATCTACATCGCCACCACCACAGCAACCGCGCGCACCTCCATCACCACGCACCACAACAACATCAACACCATACCTCCACCACAAACATCATATAATCACTTCTCATTCTAGTTAGTTTTATTAACAAATTGATATTCTCGCTCATGTGTTTAACTTAATATTTCTGGTTCATATTGTTGATTTAAACATGCTTCAATTATGTGTAATTATCAATTCCAGCCACTAGAATAACTTTTTAATTATGTAAGTTTTTAATTGTGTAAAATCTGTAAGTTTTTAATTATGATGTAATAATTTTTTAAATTTTGTTGAAAGTTTATCATCATATCATCATGTTTTCTACAGGATTTAGAACAAATTTGATGTAAAAAAGCATGAAAAATGTGTTTATTAAAGTTGCACTCCATGTGTTTGATAAAATGTCTGTATAAGATTTTATAACTGTAATGCACTAATTTGTAGCATATGTGTTTAATATTGAATGATGTGGCCTCTTAGGGTATCTTTGTGTATATTTGCATCATCAGAATAACAAGTTAGAGCATCAAATTGTATTAGTGCATCTATGTTTGTGGTTGTTGCATCAGGTTAAATGTTAGTATGTTTAGTGCATCGTTGTACGTATTAGAGCATCAGTGAGTCTGATTAGTGCACCGTCAAATAAATTAGGACTTCAGTGTGTGTGTGTGTGTGTGTGTGTGTGTGTTTAGTGTATTCGCTTGTATGTTTAGTGCATCATTGGTCATAGTAGGGCATTCATTTTTATGTTTAGTGCATCATTGAACATATTAGAGCATCAGTCAGTATGATTAGTGCATTGTCAGGCGTATTAAGGCACCAGTGTTTATATAAAGTGTATCCGTTTGTATGTTTAGTGAATCATTGGTCATACATCTATTTGTATGTTTAGTGCATCGTTGGAAATACTTGGGCATTCGTTTTTTGTGTAGCGCACTAATGGACATATTAAGGCATATATGAGTATGATCAGTGCATCAAAAAGGTAGGTATTAGGGCATCTATGAGTGCGATTTAGTAGGTTTTAATTATGCATTATAAATTACTTTTGGGTGGACTTTCTACCTTTAACCACTTTAACCTATCTGACCTCCTCCCTGCATAAGAAATGTACCACCATGCATAAGAAATCCTTCTCTATCAACATTAATAAACATCTCTAAATGTAGGCCATGTGGCGATTGGCAAATGTGGCTCCAGAGGTTTTGTAACCGCTCAAATATGTACTTTTTGGTAACGGGTCGTATTGGGTTGGATAACCCAAGATACTTATCTTCATATTTATTATGTTTTCTTGTCAATAAGTTTATTAAATGCTTGAAATATATATCTTGTTGAGTCATCATAAGCCCAATAACAATGTGACAATAACATGCATTCATACACTAAATGTACAGGATAAAACTCTAGTTTAATTTAACTTTTATCAAATGCACAACCAGGTATCTGTTCATACACATTTTGTAGTTACCTCAGAAAGTAAAAATTTTAGATCAGAACCTTCTTATGCTTTTGTATTCAAGGTATACTAGTCTCATTTTTAATGGTTATTATGTAATTTACTAGATTAGTCAAAAGTAACTAATTTGTGGTATGATTATGTAGGATTATAAGAGCATAATAGAGTTCTTTGTCGCACCTTTTCTTGGTTCAAGAATGGAAAACCAAAGACTAAAATGGTATGAAAAAGGAGACCTTGTGGCTTGACTTGATAAGTAACTCAGCTCATCAGTAAAAAACTACTGCAGGCGTTATAGTCTTTAACAATTGGCATTGGTGGATTCACGTCAAGACTGCCAAAGGTTAAGATCTTATTGAATATGTGTTATACATTAGTGCATCAACATTATACATTACAATTGTTTAATATTGCAAAAGGATTATTCAACGATGTAGTAAACATTGGGGGTGTTTGCCAATATAATATTTCCTATACATTTTTAGTGCATCTGTATTAGAAAAATAAAGCATCTGTATGGAATATTGCATGATGATTATTAAGCGGTGTTTGACAATATACTAATTTGAGTACATTTTAGGGCATATGTATTAAAAAAATAAGGCATATGTATGGAATATTATATAATGATTGTTGAACTCGTAATGATTGTTCAACTAATTCAGGTTCTATTTAGCAATACACATTTGACCTGTCCCCATATGCAACTTCCTGGAATGGATGAATTTAGTAACGAATGATTTTTGAGACGAGAATATGACATTTGTTCTTGGTTGAACGTTGATGATTTGTTACAAGACGACGACTTTATAGGCATCGAAAGGTAAACGGTTTGAGAGGCTTCTCTGAATGTTTCAGATTTTGAAAGAATTTGAAGATAGTCATTGCTTAGCTTGTAAAAATATTATTTGCCAGTTTTTTTAGCTTACTATATCTTAGGAGACGTTGTATTCTTATTGTAGCATCACTTATCAATGAAAATTCATCTTGTATATGATTGGCAAGTTAAGTTTTTAATAAGATTAATTCGTTCATAACATTACTAGTTATTTGTATGTTTATTGCTATTTTTTGTTCAACTATATTTGTCGATTGATATTTTTTACTCCCAATCGCACAAGAAATATTCTTTTTAATATACAGCTTTAGCCCTTCATCTCGATTACATTCAGTATATGCATTTGTTTATCATTTACATTAATGGATGTGTTCATTCTCATATATTACTTTAGTGCATCTTTTTGAGGCATTTTAGTGCATCTGTTTGGCTAACTTTAGTGCATCCATTTGATGTACTTAGTGCAACCGTTTGTATCATAAAAGCAAAACAAGTGCAATACTTTTAGGTTCAGGAAATTGACAAAAATGTGGCTCCAAACAATGATAAGACAAACACGGTTAACGACCAAGCAAAGATTCAAGTTGACAAGCCTTTAAAGAAAGACTCTACGGAGATACCACATGTTACATCATCCAATGATAACAAGATTCCAAAGCAATGAGTGTGATAAAGAAACAGATTTATATTAAAGCCACAAATATAGAATATAGAACTTTATTATAATGAAAACTTGAAGCTGAAGTCAATTCATATTTCTGAACACGATACTAATATATACAAGATCTATACAAATTTTATATCTACTTTACTATCGGGAGTTTACAACATAAGATGAAAATGATATTAACTACTTACCCTGCTACACTTATTCAAAACTAATGCCTTTGCACTAGTTTCAAAAGTGAGATAACTTTTATGTATGAACATTCAATGTTGTTCTGTATTAGGTAAAAGATATCAACACATATGCACTAAAAGATATCAACTACCATATCAAAAAAGATATCAACACATATTTCTTTTGAAGTCTTCTTCCTTCCTTGTTAACTTAGCATCCACTCCAGACACTGTCAAACATACAAGTAGAAGATCAGTAAACTATATGCATTTGTAATAAATATCCATAAAATATGACAATTACACACAAAAAAAATATGATAAAATATGACGCAACTTTATTGCATCTGTTTGATGAAATTTAGTGCATCTGTTTGAGTCACTTTAGTGCACCCGTTTGGTTAAGTGAATGAATTTCAAATATAAATCAAACGAAGCTCTACCAGATGTGTATTGATTTAACTTTTGATACTCAGACATCAAATGTGCAGTTTAGTACTCGAACGAGCATTTAAAATATTTTCTAATTATTAAAAAAATCAAATAAGGTACAACGCAACTACCATAGTCCTTCTGGTGCTTGTCGTACAAGTGAGGTAGATCTTACATGGTAATTTGTCACTTGAGGAAGATTGGTGGAGATACTATTCACTTCCTCACTAAACTATGATATTGAATTATGTATAGCTGGGGCAACACCTTTTAGTTGATTAACAAGAACCTGCACAGGAACAAGTGTGAATAGGAAGCCTATTTCAACTAATTCAATATCTGATTTAAATAAGTTGCTGAAAAAATGTCAAATTTGTCAAAGAACGCTATTTCATATCATGTGTCTTGATTTGACTTCTGATACTTAGACAAACAACTTTCAACTTGAAATTTGACAATAATTCAAGTTAATATAGGACACCGCTTAAGAAGCTGACACTAATTCTGATTGAAAAAGCTAGGTTTGAATTTTTCAAATTTAGAGATCAGTTATCATGAAAGGCAATTACTATTATAAACATGCATGTATACTAGCTAAATATGTGGACCTTCACCATTGTTATCTTTTGCATATAATATTAAACGTTACAGGGATCAGAAACATCACCAAACATGATACATTACTTTTTTATAATCAGAGTTTCCACCAGGTGCATCTAATATATGTATATGTTCCAATCAACTTAGATGTAAATGGATGTGTAAGTGTCTATAAAAATATCTACAAAACCATAACAGGTATCGTACCTCCAATGTGGCAACGACTTTCGATACCATTTCAATCATCCAAATCTTAACCGGAAACCTAACATTTATAAATGTTATTTCAACACCAAAACTACTCCAGAAACCATGTATTGTAAACTATATCCGTTGTGAAAAAAGCCGGACATTTTATAAACTAAGACCAAAACTAGATATCAAAATAAATAGCTAATGCATCACAATGTAAATTTAGTGCATCACAGTTATAAAATTTTGTTAAGACATTTTATCAAACACCTTGTCTGCTGCCTTCCTAAATATGATTTGTATCTATTTTTCTTCAACTTTTTTTTCAGATTGAGACGTGAACTCCAAAATATAACATATTTAGATAAACAATAACAAAAAAAACAAATAAAATTATTCAAATTATTACTAATAAAGTTCAAATCTATGCAAACGAAGATTAGTATGATCATATTAATCGACGGTAACAGTAGAAAAACCTTAGTTTCAAACTTGAATGATGAATCTAATTACATTTTGGGTAGAAAATGGTGGGGAACGATGGTGAACGGTGAAGAATGGTGGTAAACGATGGTGAATGGTGGGGAATGGTGGTGACAGACGGGGAACGATCGTGAAAGTCAATGGATGTGAAAGGCCAGGAACTGAAAGATGAGAGAAAGAAGAAAGAGCTGAGAAAAAAAATGAGAAAAAAATAAATATTATATATGATAAGGAATAACTGGAAGTGTATTGATAAAAATGACCCCTGAAAAAATAAGAAAGTGACAAAGTGGCCCCTGTAGTTGGCAGGAAAAAAAGGATGGGAGGAGGAAGTGATCTAATGGTTGAGATCACTTCTCTCACTTTTCCACCGAGATCAACTTTTTAAATGAACCGATATATATATATATATATATATATATATATATATATATATATATATATATATATATATATATATATATATATATATATATATATATATATATATATATACTTGGTATATATTATAATGGGTAAAAATCTAAGTCCTTAACCCATTGACTAGATACATTGAATATTGTCGGGTAAAACCCAAAGTCCATGACCCATACCCATGGAGCTTGACCCATAACCCATGACCCATTGTATGACATCATGCATGAAGTCATGTTGGGTATTATCCATGACCCATGACTCAAGACCTATGACCCAATGTCTAGATACATTGCATCTTGTATAACCCATGGTTCATAACCCATAACCCGGTTTGCAACCCAAAATCCGGACTTAAGCTGACCCAGCTGCCGGATCCCTTGGATTGCACTATCCGGATCCCTATGGGGAGGGATCCGTGGGAACCGGGGAACAGTAGAGAAATTTTCCTATAAATAGTGAGCCATTTCTTCATTGTTAATCATCCATTTTACACATACTCTCTCTTAGTATTGTAAACTCTCTAACCTCATATCCAAATGATCTTTCTATGTAGTTTTGTGTTTGTGTGATTCTCTAGGTTCCTCTTAAAGGCGAGATCACCACCTATTGAAGACTTGCAAGCTTAAGGTCATGAGCTGCTAAGCTTCGTCATCATCAATACCACTGAAGTGTCTCTTGTTGATAGTTCTTCTCTCCCTCCATAGAAGTGTTGTGTTAAAGGCATGAGTTATTAGGTTAATCCCAATCGACCCAAGTCAACACCCAAAACGACCCGGTCAAACAAGAAAAGTCAGAGAACACAAAAGTCAACCAAGGCAGTTTTCTGACAGTTACAAAACGGTTACAAAGATAACACACATAACTGTTGGATGGGTGAACCATCACAACGTTTCATTGTACTCCTTCGTTTAGTATTTATACTTTGAACATATATTGTAAGAAGATGATGACAGATTTATAGAAATAAAGTTTATTTTCATTGTTTTGGTATATTTTGATCTTAGATCCAGAAAAACGGGCCAACAATTGGTATCAGAGCCACAAATCATCATATACTAATGATTCGTGCAGAACCGTCAAGTTTTATCACTCAAGCCTGCCATTTGTGAATGGCCGACCGTAACAAACTTAAAACAGCTCGAGCACGAACTCAATGAAGATCAGGAGAGTATAGTGTTTCCCCAAGTCGTTAAGTCCCAACGAGCTGTGCGAGAATAGTCAAACGTAAAGTGATCGAGAAGATTTGAACGGGAAAGGATTGTGGTTGATCTATACCTAAAGAGAAAGCCCATAAACTACAGGGGCTTTAAATGCAAATTAAAGAAAGTTAAAAAGATTAAAAATATTAAATAAACGCTATCACTATATTTAAAATGATGAACGTTTAAAACTTAAGACTTACGTTTAAAAATAAAATTACGTAGACGTACAAAATAAAAAGTGAAACTTACACAATATAAATCCTAAAAATATGAAAAATACATTTTTACAATCCTAATGATAAAAGAAAATTTATAGAAAAAGAAAATTATTTTTATAACTAATTATCTAATTATTATTAATTAAAAACTATTTTTAACTATTTAATAATTACCTAAAATACAAGAAATTAGGAAATAAATCTAGAAAAATAGAATTATGACTTGGAAAAGTCTAAAATATCAAAATAGACTTTTCAAAACTATTTTTGTATTTTTCTGATTATTTATGAATTTTCTAGGGATTAAAAACTATTAAAAACTAATTAAATTATTTAAAAATACAATTTTAACTAAGAAAAATATGGAAAATTACTTTTTTTGGCTTTTTATATTTATCTAAACTTAATAAAAATGAAAAATTATTTTTTTGAACCTTTTCTTAATTTTTTGTATTAAATGCTATTTAAAAATGCTTAAAAACTAATTTAAATTAAGAAAAATAGCAAAACAACTTAGAAAAATCTGAAAATTTCAGGAAAAGTCTAAAATGATATTAGGAAGCTAGGAAAATTAGAAAAACAGGGGCTTATGAGGAGGAATATGCAACTGATGAGCAAGAGCTTATTGAAATAAGCACTTAAATAAGCAAATGGGATCCAAAGGCTACCAAACCAAAGGAGAAGCTCTAATATGCTAAAGTAACTGAAATGCAACAAGAATAAACTATCCTAATCCTCTAAATCACAAGTTGCTAAGATTTGAGTGATTTGATTAAAATGCAAAAACAGATTATGGGTAGCCTACTTTGAGCTAAGAAATAAGCTAACCAATAAGCTAAAACCTAAAACCAGAACTTGGGATCTACACAAGACCTGGGTGACTATCTAATTTCCAAATTTCAGACTTAAACAAGCTCAAATGACCCAAATGCAGGCTCTGCAAGACATGCTCAGGCCCTGTGCAGTCAACAGTACCCTGCACAGGGCACTTGACCTCATATTGACAAGCTAGTTTGAGCTAAAAAAAAAAATTACAAAAATATACTAAAATGACCATAAGAAAGTAGACCAGTGGAAGATTTTAAAGCAACAAGAATCACTGAAATTGGTCCAAATATTAGTCCAAGAAAATTCACTCCAGTTGGCCACAATTTGGCTTTTGCAATTTGACTTTTGAGCAAGAAGTGGAAAGTTGACTTTCTTGAGCTTTGGTTTGATTTTAATGACTGAATCAGTTATAATAAGCTAGGAAAAGATTAAATTAAGCTATGGTACTAAGTTTTAAGCTACTATGGTGAGTTTTGCTATTTAAAACCTTAACAGTTAACTATATTATGAGATTATACATCATTTTGACTTTGGTGGTTTCTAGTGATAAGTAATGACTTAAATGGTTGCAATGGACCTAGATGAAACTTAAACAACTAAATCTAACTACTGAACAAACCTTTAACTCAGTTAAACAAGTGGAGCCAAACACCCCTTTGGTAGACTGTTATGAAGCTTATCAAAGCTTAACAATGATTTAAGCTGAGAACTGATTCATACATACATTGAATGTTGTAAAGTACTGATTAAAACTCATAAACACTGATGATAACAGCTAAGACCTCCTAATCACTTTTATGTAATTTTACTTGGTGAAATTTTGAAAACTCAACAACTGAAGAAAACTAAAGATCAAGTAGATTATTTTAAGTGATATCTTGACTTGTCAACACCAAAGGAACATGGAATTACAAAGATAAGCAGTAAATAAGCTTTTAAACAGTAAATGGTTAAAATGAATAAATAGGCTTACAAATTGGAATTCAAATGAAATCTGAGAACCAAGAACTGAGATCCTTTCCTATAGCTTTCCAAGAAGCTCTATACCAAATAGCAATCCAAATTTCCACCCTGCTTCAGCTTCCTTGTACATTATCCATGATTTTTGAATTTATCACTATTTTCCTTGATTTTTATGAATTTTTCTATTAGAGCTATGAACTGAATTTAAAATGTTTCTGATAGCTTAAACAAGCTACTAGGAGCTTATTTGAGCTTACTTGATCCAAAAACACAGATACAAACACATCTAGATTATTATGAGAATTTAAGGTCGAAATTTCACAATTATAAAAACTTGGTAAATTACTGAAATTGAGACTAGAAATAGGTTTGATATACACTGAAATATGATTACAAATGCTTGAAAGCTTTTAAAATAAACTGAAATTAAAATTACACTAAGAACGACAATTTAGACTATATTAAAACTAACTACTACTCTACTCTGTCTCTTTCTTCTTTATTTATCACCATTTCTCATCCCACTAGCCCAAAGATCTTTTCCCACTTCAATCTTGGCCCTCCATTTAGTCAAATTGATCAAGACCGTTCAAACAACTTTTGGTGCCAAAAGTTGAATAGACAGCTTATGGCAGTTCTGCTTCAAATAAATGCATCATGGAGTGTTGCAGAGGGTTAGTGGGAGAGTTTGGATAAGTTTAGTGGACTGGTGAGCTAAGTAGGGTGGTATTGGTGAAAACCGTGGGTAAAAATGGTGGTTTGGGGAAAAAGGGTGTGAAGGGCATTTATTGTGGGGGGTAGTAGTGGCAGAGGTGGTGGAGAGAGTGGGTAGGAGGATAGAGGGTGAGCTGGAAGGGGAAAACAGGTGGAGGTGTAGGAATGGACACGAGTGGAAAGGGAGAAGATGAACAGTGGTGAGGGGCGGGTTTAATTTAAACCGTGGGTTGTTGGGCTTGGGTAGCTGGGTTTTAGGATTGGGCTTTGGTTTTGTGTTAAATAACACAAATGAGTCCGTTTGGTTTGTAGTTAATAAGCCCAAGGACTAAATCCGCCAAGGCTATATTCTTGAGGGACTGATCTTGTCAATATTCCAAACTTCCTTCAAGGGACCAAACCTGCCATTACATAATAACACAAGGACCAAAAGTTGTATTTTATTTAATTTTTTTAAAACTTTAAGGACCTAATATGTAATTTTTGGATTTTTAGGGACTAAAGGTGTAAATTCCCAAAAGTTTATCATAAGGACAATTTTTGTCAAATATGAATAGTACAAGGTTTATTTTGATCAATTTCCAATTTTAAAACCTTAAGGACTATTTTTGACACTTTTGCAAAGTTAAGGGACTAAAGTTGTAATTTTACAATTTTTGATTTCAAAGGGTTAATTTTGACAACTTATGAATCCCAAGGACCTTAAATGACATTTTACAAGTTTTGAAATGACCAGGGACTAATTTTGACAACTTTTGTAACTTGGGGGACTAAAACTGCCAATTATGCAAACTTGATACGTTTTTCACCAGATTTTGATATTTTTGCATTTAAAACACATAAAACACTTTTTTGTGATATTTTAATCATTTTGATACATTTCTGAGTGTTTTCAGATGTTTTTACAGTTTAAATGGTACAAAAATGATGAGTATTTAGACACTCATCAACTAATCTTTCGTTTTTTTTCAGTTTCAGAATCAAAAGGAACAAAACTTTGTTTCGGGAATATTTTTCTGCAAATCTAAAACGAACACAAATAAAAAATTATCACTTTTGTGTTTTTGTTTAATTAAATGAATCTGCCACAGAAGATAATGTTTTATATTCTTTGCAAGAAAAAGCTTGTCAATAGACAATATTAACATCGAAACATCTTTAACCAATCCAAACGGATCAGAAACGATTAAAAATCGTTTACCCCTTTGATTCAAAACAAAAAAAATATACCAAAGTCATCAGAAAAGGGCATAAATTAATGATTCACAACTTAGAACAAACACACCTGTTCAATTAAGGAATCGAACCCAGAACATCAATTGAGTCACCAATCGACTCAATTACAATCTCCAATCATCCAAATCTCTCTCGGATAGAAAAAAACCCCCAATTCATTCGAAATCCTAAGTTTCAAATTGAGGGATTATAAGTGCTCGCGAAGAACACAACACACAGGAGAAGAAACAAGGACGGTCAACCTTGCCATTTACAGGCGGTCAACCATCAGAAATTGGAGAAAGAGAAGAGCGGTTTTCATCCCAGAAGAGAGAGAAGAAAACTTGTCTCAAAGAAAAAAAAGGAAGACGCGTTTTATTTTTCTATCACAATAAAGGAGATAAGGAAATAAGAATAAAAAAGAGGCGCGTGCATAAATATTAGGGCTACGACATCAGGTTTTTTATTTTTGGTATCGGGTTAGACCATCAACCCCTCCAAGTTCTAAATTTTACAAATACCACCGTTTCAACTTTTATTTTGTATAGTATATATTATTTTTGATATATATTGTATTTTTTTGATAAGTTACTTTACTTTAAAATTAGTATCTTGTTAATTTTTAAATAATATAATAACCTAGTGATTACACTGCTTATTATATTGATTAGGAATAATTTTTAAGGAGTAATTCACCTTAGGTTATTCATTTTAAAATATATAATCTCCGAGGATAGTTTTGGATTTAAAAACTAGTCCTATAAAGTTTTATAGCCTATAAGGAAAAATAAAACATTTTCAACACACCTCGTGTTAAATTTTTTTTTGGAGATTTATTGTCATTATCCTTAAGATATGACGAAAGGAAGTGGAAATAAGGAACTTAGTACAAATAGTACACCTCAATTCCAATGCCCAATCCTAAAGCCCGCGAATTACTCATTATGGGCAATTCGAATGCAAATCATTCTCGAAGCGAATGGTTTATGAGAAACAATAGAGCCGAATGAATCGACTCAACCCGATAAGAAAAAAGACAAAACCGCTATTGCTTTCCTTTATCAAGCCTTACCCGAAGAACAATTACTTCAAATAACAAAGCACAAAACTGCGAAAGCCATTTGGAATGCTTTGAAAACTAGACACGTTGGCGAAGACAGAGTTCAACCAAGCAAGACTGCAAACACTCAAATCCGACTTTGAGATGTTATATATAAAGGAAGACGAGACAATCTACAAAACTAACAACACTCGTAAACAAAGCCGCTAGTCTAGGACACACTATTGAAGATCAAACTTTAGTACGGAAACTATTAAATGCTGTACCCGATAGGTATCTGTAAATAGTTGCATCAATAGAGCAACATTCCGATCTAAGTGAAATGACGATGGAAGAACCAATTGGGAGACTCAAGACGTACGAGGAAAGAATAAAGTTTAAGAAGAATAAGGACAATAACGATCAAGATAATTTATTGTTTACACGTCACAAGAATAACATTACTCACAACAATACATTACTTGGTATATATATTATAATAGGTAAAAATCTAAGTCCTTAACCCATTGATTAGATACATTGAATATTGTTGGGTAAAACCTAAAGTCCATGACCCATACCCATGGAGCTTGACCCATAACCCATGACCACATTGTATGACATCATGCATGAAGTCATGTTGGGTATTATCCATGACCCATAACTCAAGACCTATGACCCAATATCTAGATACATTGCATCTTGTATAACCCATGGTTCATAACCCATAACCCGGTTTGCAACCCAAAATCCGGACTTAAGCTGACCCAGCTATCGGATCCCTTGGATTGCACTAGCCGGATCCCTCTAGGGAAGGATCCGTGGGAACTGGGGAACAGTAGAGAAATTTGCCTATAAATAGTGAGCCATTTCTTCATTTTTAATCATCCCTTTTACACATACTCTCTCTTAGTATTGTAAACTCTCTAACCTTAGATCCAAAGGATCTTTATATGTAGTTTTGTGTTTGTGTGATTCTCTAGGTTCCTCTTAAAGGCGAGATCACCACCTCTTGAAGACGTGCAAGCTCAAGGACATGAGTTGCTAGGTTCGTCATCATCAAGACCACTGAAGTGTCTCTTGTTGATAGTTCTTCTCTCCCTCCATAGAAGTGTTGTGTTGAAGGCATTAGTGAAAGGTGCCAAAGGTAGAAGCTATATGAACACTCGTATCTTGAGGAGATTTCGAATAATAACCAATAGCAGTAAGCATCTCCTCTAGCTCCTTCTGTGACTGCGGCACCTTAAGATGCTCAAATGGATTAGCCCAGTAGAAGTAGTAGCATCCACTGTCACAACTGGTTTTAATGGTTGCCCATCATCACCCACAAGAACAAGTTTTCCCTCAAATATTTGTTTTTCAATAGCACGAATTTTCAATAAAGTATCATGGCCCTCAGGCATGTCATGACTAGGTGCATCATGACTAGGTCTCGAACCAAGTGAAATCGGCTCCACTTGTCCATCAGAACGAGACCCAGAATTACTACCCTTGTTAATCTCCTCTCCCATAATCGACATCACAAGAAACTTAAACCCAAAATAAAAATGCAGTAGCAAGAACACGAAGATAATACGTCTAGTCTTCAAAACAAATCGATAAAACCCTAGTTTAGCAACTAGGGTTTATAAGCCTGAAAAGTGCAATAAAATTACATGCTTCGTTGATGATATCTCAAGTTCAGTTACCAACCATCATGTTGATCAAGAATGATAATGATTGAGTATAATAATATATTAAAGTAATGCCCAATTGCAATAGTAACACCAAAGCAATCAAAAGTTAACACAAGCGAGTATAGAAAATAAATGCACCGACCCACGATACCAAGTAGCAGACAATGTAATTAATCCATTTGACCTACGCAGGTGGAAGAATTAATGAATTGTGAGTTCGAGTTTTAGGGTATCCTAGGGAGAATCGTGTTCGCTTGTATCGCCAGAGAGAATCGACTTTAGGGTGAACGCTAGGTTTGAGAATACTCTGTATGGGTATTTCCTTGGTCAACGACTTGCTTTTCCTGTTGTTGGTTACTTTGTACGCAATGCGTGGGCTAAGTTTGGTATACAAAAGGTAATGATGAATGCAAAGGGGTTCTTCTTTTTTAAGTTCAATTCAAAGAAAGGTGTTGATGATGTCCTTGAAAACGGTCCTTGGTTGATTAGTAATGTACCTATTATTCTTAAACCATGGACATTAAACACCAACTTACTTAAATAGGATTTGACCAACATCCCGGTGTGGGTTAAATTCCATGATGTTCCTCTTGCTATGTTTTCTGATGATGGCCTTAGTCTCCTTGCCACATTGATAGGCACACTCAAAAGGTTAGATGCTTTCACTAGCCAAATGCGCAAGGACTCGTGGGGCCGTAGTAGTTTTGCTAGATGCATGATTGAAGTGAAGTCGGATGAGGTGCTTAGGGACACCCTTACTGTTGAGATACCGTTACTTGATCGGTCGGGTTCGACTATTGAGAAGATACGGGTTGAATATGAGTGGAAACCACCTCATTGTGATAAATGTAAGATTTTTGGTCATACTCCTATTGAATGCCCTAAAGTTGTTGAACCTCCTGCTCAGCCTACTAAGCGTGTTAATGATGGTTTCAAGACGGTTACTAAGAAGAAGAAAGGAAAGCAAGGTGGGTCTACTATTCCGGGTCAAGGAGGGTTTACTAAACCTGTTGTGGGTAAGCAGTTTCAATATCAACCCAAAAAGATTCCTCCTGAACCTAAGAAAGTGGAAGTCACTAAGAAGAATGCTTCTGATGTGGCTAGTTCGAGTGGAACAAAGATCTCTACATCTAACCAGTTTGATGCTCTTAATATGGAATATACGGATGCGTCTGGTACTCCTTCTAATGACGCCAATAAGGATGTGGATTCTGGTCGTACAATGGAAGTTAATGAAGATAAGTCTACTAAGACAGGTACTGCATCACAAGAACCCCTTGTGAGTGATTTGAAAGAGATGGAGTCGGGTGTGGCTCCTAAAACTAGTGATTCTTGTAATCCGCCCGCCTCTTCTACTATGAGAGTTAACCCTTTTTCTAAAGTGGGAGAGATCGTGGTTTCTGATTATGAAGATGAGGTGATTGCTAACCCATTTGATGAGTCTGCTAATCTATTCGGTGGTGGCCAAGAGTTTGAAGATGAGTTTGATGACTATGACTACGATGACTATGCGAATCAGGTTCATGATCTTCCAGGGAATTTGGATGCCTTTAATGCCATGTATGGCACCAAGCTTCAAGGTCCTAGGAAGTAATTTTTTCGTTATGTCCTATGTTATCATTTGAGTAGTGATTTGTTTTCTTGTTTAGAAAATAGGAAGTATCTTGTTATGTAAGCTTTATGCCTATGTAACGGGCTGAGATATGGGATTTCACTCATATCCATTGTACTTAAACGTTCTTTTGGTTAATATATTTACCAGGGTGCAGGATTACTCCCCTTTACCCAAAAAAAAATAAAGGTGCCAAAGGTCCGTGTCAAACGCATTAGTGAAAGATGCCAAAGGTCCGTGTCAAAGGCATTAGTGAAAGGTGTCGAAGGTCCGTGTTGATGGCATTAGTGAAAGGTGCCAAATGTCTGTGTCGAAGGCATTAGTAAAAGGTGCCGAAGGATTATGTCAAAGGAATTAGTGAAAGGTTCCAAGGGTGTACATTCGATATGGTGCATCGATGTAACATAGTTAGTTTGGGTTAAAGGATATTGATATCCTTTATGTTGTTATAATAAGGAGTGTGTCTCCTTTGGGTTAGTTGTGTAGTGTTGGGTAGTAGTTCCTCCTTTGTAATGGAACTCGGTATCTAGCCTTGTACCGGATAAAGTGTAGGAGACGTTGTAATAGGTTTGGTTCTACCTCATGGAAGAACTCGGTATCTAGCCTTGTACCGGATAAAGGGTAGGCGACATTGTGATAGGTTTGGTTCTACCTCGTGGAAGAACCCGGTGTCTAGCCTTGTACCGGATAAAGAGTAGGCGACGTTGTGAAGGCTTCTCCGCCACATTAAGGAGCTTGTGTTGTGTAGTGTTTACGAACTCTCGAGTGAGGAACTCGGGGAGTGGAGTAGGGCAAGGAAGGTGTCCTTGTAGCCGAACCACTATAAACACTCGTAGAACATGCGACCGCATGACCTGATTCTATAGGATTAGCTCCAAGCATTCAACAAGTTAATATCATCATTCTCACTAGACGTAACAGTCTCCATCGAGGGTTAATAGTATCATGATCTGTTGTAACCTTATCAATAACCTGGGCAGTAGGTAGCTTCTCATTCAAAGGAATAGAAGACTCAATGACATTTATACCAACATGTGCACCAGAATCCTGTGTCACATTATTAGCAGAATCCAAAGACTCCACATTGGCACCCTTACTCGAAATTTCAATATTACCACTAGTTAGAACACTCCCAGCAGGTTGCATATTACTTTCATCTGATTTAACAGTCGACTCATTCACGTCAAAAGTCCCACCAACCAGGTGAGCCAAACTATTTTCTTCTTCTTCTTCTTCTTCTTCTTCTTCTTCTCCACCCGAATCCAAGAATCCACTTTTCATTCTCATAACATACACAAATAAACGAAACTAGAAGCACAAGTAACGTCAAAAGCTTCAATAAAATGCAGAAACCCTAACAAAAGTTAGGGTTTGTAAAAGAACATATACCCGATCTTCACATAATAAGAAACCCTAACTGAACGTTTAGGTTATAATGGAGCCCAAGCTTGCAAACAAATCAAATTAGTGAAACAAAAGGGTACGACAAATAATATTTGTTAAGGACGAACAGTAAACTTAACGTAACAAAACCTAAATCACGACTCGAACTTAAAACAAGAGTAATATTCGGAGTCCATTTGAAAAATGAGGAATGAGAGATACCTTGTTTGAGTTGTGTAAATATTTAGAAAGATGATGTTTGAAGTTGCAAATAAAAAAGATGTCGTATAAGGGTATTTATAGGTAAATAAAATGTAATATAATTTTTTTTTAATAAAATCGAAAACATGACTGTTAAAGGGTATTTTTGCCCGTTTAAACATAAAATAAGATGCATTTGGTTAAGTGGTGGTCATCATGGAACAATGACCAAACCGCATGCGATGCTCGAGGGGGTGTTATGGCTTCCACTCGTAGTGGTTGCCACCACCAACACCACCGTAATTGTCTACTAGCTTTATAGATGCATTAGCATTTAAAGAATTCTGTATATATTTTAAGGTGCATTATTGCAACGTCTTTAAAAGATCATTTGTATCTTCAGTGTAGCTCAAATCTAATGAAGGCTCATCTGTGGTTCCTCTACTTAAAAGATTCTCTGTTTATTTTATTTTTGATATTAAAAGGTTATGATCCCACCACCACTACTCAAAAGTCTACACCATTTCTTGTTTCGGCATAAGTATTACAAAAAGTCATTTTTATATGGTTTTATCGTTACATTCGACCTTAGGCTGGGCACAGTCGTAACCCAGGTCACCCCCTGCCACATCAGCTTTCTCTCTCCGACGATCAGACACGACCAAGTTGTCACAGTCAGTGATCAAGTTAAAAAGAAAAAAAAAGGAAAGAATACGTGTGTAATAATCGGTCGAAAATTCGACCGATTGTTACTTTTTATGTTTGACGACCGATGTTCGACTTGAGCTCCACAGTGGACACGACCGATTGTAACATCGGTCATATCACATGACCGACCGATTAAAATTGCCGACTGTGCCCAGCCTTAGTAATTTTATATGGCTGTGATCGAACTAAGTTAGCATGTTTTTTGAGATTATCATCTATGTTCAATTACCTATCATCATTATTTTCTTTGCTATAAGTAGTTTGTCTTTATATAAAATGACCACCTAATGGTAGTTAAATAGTCCGTTAGACGTATTGTTTAATTAGTAGGATTTTAATTAGTGTGTAATGGACTAAAACGGATAAAAACGGACGAAAATGTGTAAAAACAGATGAAATCATGCAAAAACAAACGAAAACGTGTAAAAACTGACGAAAACGATTAAAAACAAACGAAAACATGCAAAAACGAACGAAAACGCGTAAAAACGGACGAAAACGTCTAAAAACGGATGAAAACGTGCAAAAAAAACGAAACGTGTAAAAACGGATGAAAATGCGTAAAAACGGATGAAAATGTATAAAAACAGACGGAAACGTGTAAAAACGGACGAAAACGTAAGAAAGCCAAATTTTAGGTTATTTACTAACGCCCGTTAGTATAAAGGACTAACGATGCATATGTAAGAGATGGAGATGTGAAGAATTACTCATTATTGTACATAATTTAAACTTTGGTTTAACATATTGGTACATAAATGACCATGTTTATCATATTGGTACATCTAAAAAAAAACATGTTAATCATTTTTTACTTTTACGCAACTTTATTTGTCATAAAAATTGAGTATGCACCTCTCAACCTCAACGTAGCTAGATCACCACTCTACAAATATCTATTTATGGATAGATACATGCACAATACCATCGGTAAATTTCTAATATTGATAACACGGTAACAAAAGATAATTCACACGTAAAATCCAGTGGTGCAAGATTCTTGGATAAAGCTTAAAATGTCTAAATTTTGCTTACGATATATGCATGCGTGGGAAACGTCCCTACACCAACAAATTCCACTATATATATCAATATATGTGCATGGCTATACGCATCCCACCGTAAGTATCAACAAGCCCCCTCTTTTGAAATTAAATATTGAGAAATGATACATGGACTTAAACTTAGACTTAAACTTAGACCTAAAATCAATTGTCAGTATCTTGATGGCTGCAGACAAGGACTCACTTTTTTTTCGACCCATAAAGATAATGCCAAGTAGTTTTAGGTCTAAATTTATACTTAAGTTTAGGTCCATGTATCATTTCTCTTAAATATTATATCAATGTTTTCGTCATCTTGCTGTTATCTTTTACGGAGTATATATATCTATATCTGTATGCTTGAAATAATAAGTAATACCGTAGTATTATACTGTAACATAAATAGAATATCTGTGGGCAGTAATGCAAAACCATGTTCTTGTAGTAGTTTGTTAATACCAGTCCCACCAATGCTATTTTGGTCATTTCTCTAAAATTAAAAAAATGTCTCCAAGTTTCTTTATTTATTACCGTATATGAAGGTTTACTCTTGCGTAAGCATATTTTCTTCATTGATACTCCCGTATGACATATGTATGAAAAATGTATATTTCTTTCAAGTTTTAGACTAAAACTAGTGGTGAATACACCTTTACCGTACACATCATCGTCAACTTTGTTTTCTCTCTCATCTCACTTCCTTTCACTTTTTGTTTTAGTCATCTTCTTTTTACTCTTATACCCATTTTTTATTTAAATACTAACGTAATTAAAACATAAACATATGAAATTAAAAACTTTTATTCATAAATTAAAACAATACATAAACTTCAAATATTAAAACTATTACATAGATTATTAAAAACTTAAGCCAACGAAACTAAAAAACAATACATAGATAAATAAAAAAACATAAATTAAAATGGCAAATCTCACTTCGCCTTGATCTGCCCTTATCGCTTCCATCTGCTCGAGTGCTACTTCAGTCAAGTGATCATATGGCTGCATATAGAAAATTATATCTTTTTGACGTTGTTTATATTCGTGCATTGCCAACTCTTGTTGATAAACTTTCACCTTCTTATTTCTGATCGCCAAAAATTCAGCGCGTTCTTCTTCTTCATTGCCATGGCACGATCGTTATGACTTACATACTCGGAGACCATCAACCTAGTAGATTCAGCGCGTTCTTCTTTCTTCATTGCCATGGCACATTCGTTCCTTTCTACTTCAATGCTTTCGCTTTGTCTTTGCCTATTGGTCGTACAACTTCATGAACCTCATCTTCCTAGTTGTCTCCAGCATCCACATTCAGTTTAATACTAGCAACGAACTAGACCCAGATGACTTGTATCACTTGTCCTATTCTCTTTCTTTTTCTTGAAAGTTTGGAACTTCAAAATCCATCCATCTCTGACACTCTCTTAAAACCTCCAAACAATGACGAAGTGTAAACGGTACTCCCTATTAAGCTTCATAGTCAAGAAGTGCCTTTTGGAAGTAATCTTCGTCTCCGGCTCCGCTCGTCGACGCCCTACGGATGACATTACTGTACACTCCACAAAACCAAGCCACGTTATGGCGCACCGTTTTCCATTTCTCGTTCACCATATCGTACATTCGGCACACCGACTTTGTTTTACTTTCCACGTACGCTACAACCTTTTGGAAGTAATCTTTGTCTCCGGCTCCTCTCGTACCATTGCACAACGCAATTTCTTTCTCATTGGTCCATGGAAGGCATCGAGGTGCGTCCTCATTTTGAATTGTCCTCTTTTGACGTCTTTTCGGCTTCGTTGTGGCCAGTGGTGGTGACGGGGTCGTGACTTCGACGAGAGACTCCCCACGAGCAGTGTTTTGATAAGATTCCGAAAATTGAGATTCATACATATCTTCAAATGAAAATGAAGGAATGGGAGACATGGGTTGATGCGTATTTTATTGTGATGAAGAACTACCCATATGGATTTGTGAGGCGTAGTTAGGCTTATCGAATGGGAACGCGTTTGGTTGTGAGGAGAATTGCCTAAATGCGTTTGTTTGTAAGTATAGGCTAAAAGCGTTTTGTTTTGGGTATGGGTTTCGATATTGTTGGTTTGGGTAAGGTTAGTTATAATAGTATGATAGTGGTCGTAAGTTCATTGGTTGGTTTGATGGTGGAGTATTTTTTAGAGTAAAAGTTCTTTCGGGTGTCACCGGAGTGTTTCAGGAAGTTTTTTGTTGTTGACGCTTGGTGGTTCGGGGAGTGTTTTCTTGAGACATTTTTGTAAGTAAATATAAGAAGTAGAGTTGTTGAGAGTATAAAATGGTGAACTTGTATTTAAAAATTGGTGAAATTAATTACCTGTTTTGCAGCGGAATGGAATTCCTGGGGGTTGACTGCCATAGCATCACAGTTACAGTTATATTGAACGACCTAAAGTGTCGTTTGGAAAATACATCGTTTGATTGAGTAAAATAATCAGAGTTTACAAAGTGTAGGTCCCAAAAGATTTTCAAATTACTAAAATGAATTTGTTAAAATCAAACGATAGTCAAGTGCATAAAATATATGTGAGACGCGTCAGCTCAGCGACTCCATGCAAGCATGATGATATGCTAATACCTGAGATAAAACATGATTAAAACAGTCAACACAAAGGTTGAGTGAAATCCATAGGTTTAATTAATTCGTTTGAACACAATATTCGTAGTGTGAGTTATGTTGTTCCACACTCATCGTTGAAAACAAAACAGCATTTATTTCACTAAGTTCATGACAACCAAAGCGTAAACCTCGTACCAATAGAAATTGGTAAAATCGTTTCATCGCATCCCTAATAGGTAAACTTGCCAATTTACCTTAATGATTCAAATATAGTGCGTTCGATTTCCCCTAACTGGGTCAATAAGAACGGGAGTGTTAATTCCAATAGGTCTATTCACAATATTCGCGCTCACTCGCAAGTGACTAATGGTGCATGATGTAGGGACTTCAAACATGGTAATTGATTACTTAGTGACAATAAAACATTTGGATATAACGTACAGTTCAAAGCATTTGTGTTCGATTAAAAATATTGCATGTATCTCCCCCAAGAGTTTGTAAAACAATAAGTAATAGAAAGTGGGGCTATGAACTCACTTGGTACAATGATGCGATGACAAAAGTGAGTACACTGAAATGAGGTGCAATATCTAACTGCAACCTATGATGAATGATATGATCTAATATAAGTCATGAAACAATATCGTACATGCAAATTCACATGATATCCATACCACTTGTACATTTTTGAAAATGAAATTATCGTCGAAAAATAAATTTATGACATCTCGTCACGTTATGAAATACTTTACAAGTATTTACGTTGAAATGATATCCTACGATAGTCATTTAGTGATTTATTAAGAAATTATAGTTTTTCGTCGTAAAACAATATGATTTGATAATTCATGAAAGTCACTCTCGAAAAGCTAGTCGTAAAATAGAGAATATCGAGTGTTAGAAAACAAACTCAACGGTTTTGGAAAGCTTGTAGCATTATCTCAAAGTCTTAGCTTTTAAATTTTCATCATAGAGGTCTCATTCATGGAGAAAAAAATAGGTGAAGTAGGGTACTTGTACCAAAAATATTGTTTAAAGGTAGTTTTCGGCAAAGTTTGAGTGACCGTATTTTATTCATTACAACTCCGTTTGACGAACGGTTGAACATTTTGGAAAATAGGCTAAGTGAACTTACTTTTACTAGAAGACATCGTTTTCTAAAAAGTACTCTATCGATGTGAAAAATGACTCTTAACATGGTCACTAGCGACAACTAGTTTGGCTATTAGAAAATATATATATGTGTTATACTTATGAAAGTAGTTACGCCAACCTTATTTAAACGCGTGTAATTTAGTCGTTATAAGTCCGTTTTCTACGTTTTATATGTCCCTAGCTTCGTGTTAATGTATACTAATATATTTTTGATAAATCGACTCATTTAGATAACGCTTAAAACTCATTTTTGACCCTTAAAATTTCTGGACAGCATGCTGTTTTTCCGGAAAATATAGTTTTCGTCGTTAAACTTGAAAATAGCATAACTTCTTCGTTATAACTCCGTTTTAACCCGTTCAAGCGACCACGTTTTCGTTTTAAAGTATATTTTCTGAATATCTAGCCCAAAATATTTTACAAACTGTCAAATTTCCAGACTTAGCAAAATTGATCAGACCTTATATTTAGGTTGTCGAAAATGATTTCTCTCGCGTAATACTTATTCTAACCACTTCAAATCAACACCAAAGCTATTCTAAACCTACCATACACCTTATTAGGGTGTAATGGATTCCTAGACATCATCAAAAATGATATGTTTTCAAGGGATTAATTATAGGATGATATATATTCATTATAAGTACTAAAAACAAATAAAGTGGTATAGATACTCATATAACTTGCATGTTTTCCTCAAGCATGATAAAAATAACCAAAGTATGAATATGGAAGAATAAAAATGATCATGAAATGCTTACTAGTATAGTGATGAGGTTTATGAAACAAGGTTTTTCCTAAATACCATAGGTTTTTACTGCAAAACCTTAATTAAGAGTATGCTAGTGTTAATAATTTAGCTTGTTCTTGAAAAATTCTTGGCGTCCTTCTTGGTCTTCTCTTTGGCCGGTTATGGTGTATCAAGTAGAGAGTGGTATATTTTTTCTTTCACCAAAGATATATGCTTGTATGTGTATAAACTTGTATATAATTAAAAATATCACAAGTATAGGTCTATGTGTATTAGCTAGTTGATATTTTTGTGTCCAAATGTGTTGAGTCATGTATATTGTCGACAAGGGTAAAACAAAGAAATAAAGTGATGAATTTTATTAGTAAATGTATTAGAGTGTATGTATATTATGAAATTTGTAAGTTTAATTAGGTATTTAAGGTAGCGTTAGCCAGAAATAAATTTTTACGGAACAAAATAAACTATATCAAAGTCGTAAAAATTATAAAAATACATTTCTTACAAAAATTTAGTGAAATAATAATTATCGAGTAGTATTTACGAAAACCGTCGTAAATATATATATATAATAATTTATATACAAAATAAATTCAAAATATCGGGTAAACTAATAATATAATTTTTATAGTATTAAAATAAGTATAAAAATATATTAGAATAATTTTTGGAAGTGTCGGATCAAATGTTCAAAATAATTAATTACGCGATAGCGTTTATTTAATAGGAAATTATACGTATAATGAAAAATGCAAAACCATGAATGAACTAATATGATGATGATGTTACTAATGATATGTAGACTAATCCTAGTCTATATGAAATGTCCTTAATGATTGTTCATGAATTCGCAGCTAAACCCTTACGGTTACGCGAATTTGATACTCATAAACCTAGTTTTCGAAAAATGATGAATAGTGAATCATGAATAGTGATTTTTCTCCGGAAATGAATAGTGTTTAGTGAATAGTAAAATTTTGAAATACGTTCTCAAAATATCATATCGACTTCAAAAACGATGAATAGTAAAATGATGAATAGTAACTGATGAATAGTAAATTCCCGAGATGAATAGTGAAATTATCAAAGTTTGTAAAATGACCTGAAATTACGAGTTGTCACATTCGCCCACCCAAAAAGGAATTCAGTCCCTGATATCAGTTCGTGTTGGTCTCTCAGGTTTAGGGTTTGAGATGAATAACGAAGAGAGAAGACATGAAGGAGTGTCGTTACGGTTATCTATGATTAAGAGTGTATAAACATCGCGATAGAGAAAATATCGGAAAAATCTCCCATGAGTATCACTTTGACTTTTTAGGAATATGTGAAAATTTTTGCTTGCACTAAGATTTATAAATAACTGCTCCCAACATAACATAATCCCTCCAGAATTAGACATAGTTAGCTAGGCTATGTATAATTAAGGAACGATAATGTGACGTTCGATTTAGTTGTTATAACTCTCAATGTTTATAAAGATTTAAACCATGTCGTTAAAATAGGAGTTAAAGTAAAAAGGAAGTAAAATTCTCGTAAGTGATAACAAATCGGAAAGAAAATAAAGTACGATAGATGAGAATATTTTACATCGAGTGGTTTATCAAACAGTTTTACATCTTGAGTAATAAAGATCCGAATACGATGGAAGACATAAACTTAGTACGACATAGTACATAAGGAAAATAAGACTGTTAGTTTCTGAACTTCTTCAGTCTGCCGCGTTGTTGATATCCTGGTGAACTTCTCCTCCTTCTAACATATATGCTTTCCCATGAGCATCTTCCACTTGTTGACCTTGGTTTTGGGGACATTGGTTCCGATAGTGTCCTTGCTCCCCACATCCGAAACATGTGACTATGGCTTTACCTCTACAATCCCTAGCGAGGTGTCCCGATTTTTGGCATTTGTGGCACTTGGCAGGGCAAGGACCTGAGTGATGAAACTTACATCGATTACATAGTGGGTGTGTTCCAGCATAACCTCTACCTTCTATGGGTGCAGCAACATAAACCATTGCAGCTTCTTGCCTTCTATTCTGTTGTTGATGATGGTTAGTGTTACGGTTTGGGTTGTTGTTATTATAACCTCCCTGGTCATTTTCCCATTTCCTTTTGTTGTTGTTGGTTTGGTTATCGTTGTTGTTGTTTTGGTTGGTGTTGGTAATGTTTCCCCTCTTCACTACTTGTGCCATGAGCTTTGGAGATACTCGAATAGATTCTTCAATCGTTTGCGGATCAAAAGAAATCACATCACTTTGAATAATCTGGGGAAGTCCTCCAATGAAAGCTTCTAGTAGTTTCTCGTTGTCCGAAACCGTAGATGGACATAAAGCAGCCAATTCTTGAAACCTTCGAATGTAGGTCTCAATGTCGTACCCAACAGTCACTAGCTCATAAAATTCTGTTTCCAACTTCTTCACCTCAGTACGCGGACAATACTTCTTCGTCAACAACCCTTTGAATTGCTCCCAGGTGAGCTTGTAAGCATTCTCCATTCCCATAGGCTGTGCATACGAGTTCCACCACGACATTGCCCCATCTAAAAGTGTACTTGTAGCGAACTTAACCTTGCAATCATCTGGGCAATTGCATAAAAGAAACACAGACTCCATTTTCTCAAACCATCGAACCATAGCAGTGGCCCCTTCGGTGCCCTTGAACTTTGTGGGATCACTGCTTTTAAAATCCTTGTATGAACAATTCCGAATCCCATACCCTCCTGCAATCCCTGCAGCAGCAGCAAGTCTGGCAGCTTCAGCAGTTGACACAGCCTCGGCAGCAGTAGCGAGTCTAGCAGCTTCGGCAGTAGCTGCAGCCTCAGCAGCAGTAGCAAGTCTAGCGGCTTCGGCAGTAGCTGCAGCCTCAGAAGCATTAGCAAGTCTAGCGGCTTCGGCAGTAGCCGCAGCCTCAGCAGCAGCCGCCACTATTTCTCTTTCATTCCTTATTGCCTCGGCTATACTATCCCTCACATAATTTTGCATAGCCGCTTGTGTCATAGCTTGTGGAGCTTTCTTTGGCGCCATAACTCTTCAAAATAAGAGGAAAGGTGAGACGTAGCAAAGTCCTATGTTAAAAATAAACGCTCTAAAGAGATGTGATATGAGATAATAAATTTGAGGTTATTTTTCAAAATGATTGACGGATTCCTAGAAGATGGGTTATGAGATGTTGTAAGTGCTTCAAATGTATGATAATTTAGTGACTTAATGTGTGAATAACGTGTAACTCGACATGTTGGTGGTGAAACAGAGGAGTGAGAGTGACTTCACCCTCCTTGAAAGTTTTGTCTCGGCATTCGATGTTATTGATAATGAGTCAACTGATGTTAAAATTTTGATAGGGAATGACAAGGCATTCTCCACATTGGAGTCTAAAGAAAGGATAATGGAATGGGTATTTAAAGGCATCCATGTGACAATCGATTTGAAATGAAAGTAAATAACTCGCATAAAGTGCGTATGAATCCGCATGTAAAGTGAATATGCACTTATGATGAAATGATGAGATGCTATGATGATGTAGTTATAGTCTAGGGTCAATGATGCAACCTAGTTCTCTATAACCGAAGCTCTGATACCAATCTATCACACCCCCAAATTACTTTTTGCAGAAATGAATGGAATTCACGGGGTTGACTGTCATAGCATCACAGTTACAGTTATATTGAACGACCTAAAGTGTCATTTGGAAAATACATCGTTTGATTGAGTAAAATAATCAGAGTTTACAAAGTCTAGGTCCCAAAAGATTTTCGAAGTACTAAAATGAATTTGTTACAATCAAACGATAGTTAAGTGCATAAAATATATGTGAGACGCGTCAGCTCAGCGACTCCATGCAAGCATGATGATATGCTAATACCTGAGATAAAACATGCTTAAAACAGTCAACACAAAGGTTGAGTGAAATCCATAGGTTTAATTAATTCGTTTGAACACAATATTCTTAGTGTGAGTTATGTTGTTCCACACTCATCGTAGAAAACAAAACAACATTTATTTCACTAAGTTCATGACAACCAAAGCGAAAACCTCGTACCAATAGAAATTGGTAAAATCGTTTCATCGCAGCCCTAATAGGTAAACTTGCCAATTTACCTTAATGATTCAAATATAGTGCGTTCGATTTCCCCTAACTGGGTCAATAAGAATGGGAGTGTTAATTCCAATAGGTCTATTCACAATATTCGCGCTCACTCGCAAGTGACTAATGGTGTATGATGTAGGAACTTCAAACATGGTAATTGATTACTTAGTGACAATAAAACATTTGGATATAACGTACAGTTCAAAGCATTTATGTTCGATTAAAAATATAGCATGTATCTCCCCCAAGAGTTTGTAAAAAAATAAGTAATAGAAAGTGGGGCTATGAACTCACTTGGTACAATGATGCGATGGCAAAAGTGAGTACACTGAAATGAGGTGCAATCTCTAACTGCAACCTATGATGAATGATATGATCTAATATAAGTCATGAAACAATATCGTACATGCAAATTCACATGATATCCATACCACTTGTACATTTTTGAAAATGAAATTATCGTCGAAAAATACGTTTATGACATCTCATCACGTTATGAAATACTTTACAAGTATTTACATTGAAATGATATCCTACGATAGTCATTTAGTGATTTATTAAGAAATTATAGTTTTTCGTCGTAAAACAATATGATTTGAAAATTCATGAAAGTGACTCTCGAAAAGCTAGTCGTAAAATAGTGAATATCGAGTATTAGAAAACAAACTCAACGGTTTTGGAAAGCTTGTAGCATTATCTCAAAGTCTTAGCTTTTAAATTTTCATCATAGAGGTCTCGTTCATGGAGAAAAACATAGGTGAAGTAGGGTACTTGTACCAAAAATATTGTTTAAAGGTAGTTTTCGGCAAAGTTTGAGTGACCGTATTTTATTCATTACAACTCCGTTTGACGAACGGTTGAACATTTTGGAAAATAGGCTAAGTGAACTTACTTTTACTAAAGACATCGTTTTCTAAAAAGTATCTATCGATGTGAAAAACGACTCTCAACATGGTCACTAGCGACAACTAGTTTGGCTATTAGAAAATATATATATATGTGTTATACTTGTGAAAGTAGTTACGACAACCTTATTTAAACGCGTGTAATTTAGTCGTTATAAGTCCGTTTTCTACGTTTTATATGTCCCTAGCTTCGTGTTAATGTATAATAATATATTTTTGACAAATTGGCTCATTTAGATAACGCTTAAAACTCATTTTTGACCCTTAAAATTTCTGGACAGCATGCTGTTTTTCCGGAAAATATAGTTTTCGTCGTTAAACTTGAAAATAGCATAACTTCTTCGTTATAACTCCGTTTTAACCCGTTCAAGCGACCACGTTTTCGTTTTAAAGTATATTTTCTGAATATCTAGCCCAAAATATTTTACAAACTGTCAAATTTCCAGACTTAGCAAAATTGATCAGACCTTATATTTAGGTTGTCGAAAATGATTTCTCTCGCGTAATACTTATTCTAACCACTTCAAATCAACACCAAAGCTATTCTAAACCTACCATACACCTTCTTAGGGTGTCATGGGTTCCTAGACATCATCAAAAATGATATGTTTTCAAAGGATTAATTATAGGATGATATATATTCATTATAATTACTAAAAACAAATAAAGTGGTATAGATACTCATATAACTTACATGTTTTCCTCAAGCATGATAAAAATAACCAAAGTATGAATATGCAAGAATAAAAATGATCATGAAATGCTTACTAGTATAGTGATGAGGTTTATGAAACAAGGTTTTTCCTAAATACCCTAGGTTTTTATTGCAAAACCTTAATTAAGAGTATGCTAGTGTTAATAATTTAGCTTGTTCTTGAAAAATTCTTGGCTTCCTTCTTGGTCTTCTCTTTGGCCGGTTATGGTGTATCAAGTAGAGAGTGGTATATTTTTTCTTTCACCAAAGATATATGCTTGTATGTGTATAAACTTGTATATAATTAAAAATATCACAAGTATAGGTCTATGTGTATTAGCTAGTTGATATTTTTGTGTCCAAATGTGTTGAGTCATGTATATTGTCGACAAGGGTAAAACAAAGAAATAAAGTGATGAATTTTATTAGTAAATGTATTAGAGTGTATGTATATTATGTAATTTGTAAGTTTAATTAGGTATTTAAGGTAGCGTTAGCTAGAAATAAATTTTTACGGAACAAAATAAAATATATCAAAGTCGTAAAAATTATAAAAATACATTTCTTACAAAAATTTAGTGAAATAATAATTATCGAGTAGTATTTACGAAAACCGTCGTAAATATATATATATATATATATATATATATATATATATATATATATATATATATATATATATATATATATATATATATATAATAATTTATATACAAAATAAATTCAAAACATCGGGTAAACTAATAATATAATTTTTATAGTATTAAAATAAGTATAAAAATATATTAGAATAATTTTTGGAAGTGTCGGATCAAATGTTCAAAATAATTGATTACGCGATAGCGTTTATTTAATAGGAAATTATACGTATAATGAAAAATGCAAAACCATGCATGAACTAATATGATGATGATGTTACTAATGATATGTAGACTAATCCTAGTCTATATGAAATGTCCTTAATGATTGTTCATGAATTCGTAGCTAAACCCTTACGGTTACACGAATTTGATACTCGTAAACCTAGTTTACGAAAAATGATGAATAGTGAATCATGAATAGTGATTTTTCTCCGGGAATGAATAGTGTTTCGTGAATAGTAAAATTTTGAAATACGTTCTCAGAATATCATATCGACTCAAAATTTGTAAAATGACCTGAAATTACGAGTTGTCACATTAATGGGTATTTATAAGTAAAAAGTGAGGTTGTGGGAAGTTTTTTTTCTTTTTTAAGACAAAGATCGAATATTGAATAGGGCCCACTATTATTCAAACGTAAACTAGGTGAGCCACTCACATTTTCTCTCCTTTTGACCTTCACTCACGCATGAAGTGGTCTTAGTCGAGTAGGGTTCGCGCGTGAGGACACCCTCACTTGGTGACTACTCACGCCCATTCTAGGCAGTCTTATGTTTAAAAGCTACCTATTATATAAAAAAATAGTTTAACCAAAGATGTCGACTAAATTAATTTTCATATATCAGACATGTTTGACATTAAAGATTATGAAACTAATATGCTTATTTTTCGAAAATATACGTTGCTTAAAATATAAGTTTTATTTATCAGGCAAAACTTATCATAAATTTCAAAAAAAAAAAAAAAAAAAAAATTGTAATCCTTTAAAATTAAATAATACTTCATTTAGTTTGAAAACGATTTCAATTTTTAATCTCTCACTCTCTTTGTATACAATCAATTTTCGAGAAGGATTCTTTCATGTTGTTTTTACAATTTGAGTGAAGTTGAATGTGTGTAAGTCATTTGATTTAATTCAGTAGCTCAAATAAAAAAAATCTTTTTTGATTTTAGTCATTAGATCAAATTCAATAACTCACATCTATTTAACTTGACTCAAGTTATAAAAATAATTTATGAGAATCTTTTTCCACCTATTTTAGCGACAATAACTTTTATCAAACACGCCCATCATACTTTGATATCAAGAGACCATGAATTGGTGTCCCCGTCCTTGGACCCTACTATATTCGGCCTATGAATAAATATTGTTAACTTTCTTCTTTAACATATATAGAGATGGTGGACAAAAGACTTCGCTAAAATAGTGATTGGAGGCTATTTTTTTACCATCAAATATCGGAGGATAATATAAAGAAATTATTATTTAAAACTAGTCAAGCACTCAAGCTAGCTGAGTTATTTGTTTCTTAATCAATGGTGGGTTTAGTCGTGTAGATTAACAAGCTATGTATGTAAAGCATGTTCTATACTATTTTAAGGTATTTTATACATATATGAATCCCTTTATCACAAGTTAGAGTATACAGTATACACCCTCAAATTGACCATTTGTAGAAGCAAACAATATGTCTATATGGTTGCCTGTCTACCATCGCCCAAAATGTCGTAAAACTTGGTTACCTAAAGATGAAGGAAGAATAATTGCCAGGACTTATCGTTGTGTGTTGTGTTACCGACTGGGTGTTCCCTTTTTCACTGTTCAGGTACCGTGCTCTGCATGTTCTAAGGTTTTTACTGGAGATATTTATGGGGATCATGCAGTTTCATGTGCGGGTATTGTTGG
The DNA here is from genome assembly GCA_910596185.1 of Chrysanthemum makinoi. NCBI lineage: Eukaryota > Viridiplantae > Streptophyta > Magnoliopsida > Asterales > Asteraceae > Chrysanthemum > Chrysanthemum makinoi. Next base: position 233,541,706 of record OU343219.1, on the reverse strand, counting down.
CATTAAACATCGTCATAACATTGTACGTGATGTTCTTGTTGATATATGCTCTCGGTCCGGGATTTCTGTTCGTAAGGAGGTGGATATTGGGCTTCATGGAGATATGGACAGACCCTTGCGACCGGCTGATATATTGCTTTATTCTTGGGATGGCGGGCGTGATGTTTGTGTTGATCTTACAGGTTCGTCTCCCTTGACGCAATCGGGGTTGCTTGATTTTGTACCAGGGCGTGCGGTTAGTGAGGCTGCACGACGTAAACGTGTCAAGTATGAGGCTAAATGTGCGGACATCGGATATGGATTCCTCCCCTTTTCTTTTTCTTCTTTTGAAGAACTTGAGAAAGAGGCGGTAACCTTACTAAAGCGTATTAGACTTTTCTCCTCGACTCAAGACATTGGTGCTCGTGCTGCGATTCATATTTTAATCGTATTAGTTTCGCTATTGCTAGAGGAGTGGGGGCTCAGTTGGTTTCTAGGCTTCCCACTAATTTCTTGTAAATCCTTTGAGTTTTTAATAAAGTGACGGTTTATAATAAAAAATAAATAAAAAATAAAATAAAATAATAATAATAATAATAATAATAATAATAATAATAATAATAATAATAATAATAATAATAATAATTCTTTGAGAAATAAAACTTGTACGCAAATACATACTTAAATATGAATTTTCGATACAAAAGTGTTTCAAGTTAACCATTTTTTATTTACTAGCTAGAGTTGAGAGTTCCATAACGGGTTTAATTGATGCCTAGAGAGCTGGGTGCAACTCGTTATAGGCGCGTCAATGTAACCATAACGATCGGTTTGTGTGTGTGGTTTTTAATTTTTTTAAATTTATTTTTTTTCTTAAGCGTAAAGTGAGGATTTTTTGCGTGTGTTACATAAATGTTATTATAAAGGGTGTTTTTGAGGTTTTGTGTAAATAGAATGTTATAGAGTAAAACCGACGTGATTCACACACTCGCCGACGTAGCACTCTTATCTAGTGGATGTTAGTGGGACGAATGAAGTGACAAGAGTAGAGTGATGGGATAAAGAGCTTAAGTTATGAAAATAGAGATTTGGAAAAATAACATGTACCCTACAAAATATATGATATTTTTTGGTGGCTATAACTAGTGGGCTGGAAGCCACTCCAAAAATAACTTTTCTTCTGTAGTATTATATACATATACCCTACAAAATAATATTTTTCTTCTATTAAAGAAGGTTCATGTATGATGTAGTTTATAGTCAATTATTGAGGACTATTCCCGATGAGCACATCAACCTCATTTTATCTTATCGTTACATCAGTTTTTTCTTTTCATTTTACTTCTTTTAGTGTCTCTCATTTTTCACCTTCAATGGTCAAAACATCTCACCTTTCAACCCATTATTTTTTATTTTTTTATAAAAACTAATTCTTTTAACTGATTTGTTTTCTTTTCCGTTTTTTCAAACAAACAAATTTTCATCCATTTAATAAAATAAAAATTACAATACGAAATAAAAAAATATATATACAAAATTTAATATATATATATATATAAAAGAAAATTAGAAAACATTACACAAAACAATTCTCCTATTTGTTTTTGTATGCATCCAAACAATCTTATCAATGATTTGATCTTGTCTTTGTCCACTCATTTTAAACAAATTATTACGAATATCGTAATTTTTTCAAAATTTTCTTTCAGAAAAGTGTCAATCAAAGCACGTTTTTCTTGTAGAATGTCTTTGTAATCCTTATATGCTTTCCTCATATCATATTTAGTTGTGCTCACTTTATCAAACTGCACAACTAAGTCGATAATTACTTGCTGACGACGCTATCCTCATCAATTTGTTTCCAAACACTAGCTTTGATTTTCTCGATAGTATGTGAAAGAGAACAATCCATCATATTTTTGGTAGAGATTAAGTTTGAAGTCGTGTAAACAACACATGAGAATAGATAGTAGAGAGTATATAATGTAAAGTTAAGTTTAAAAATGGTGAAGTCTATGATGGTATTTATAGGTAATAAACTAATAGTGGGTAAAAATTATTTAAAATTAAACCCATATGCAACCATCGAAGGGGCTCACTTACACGTTTTCCTATTAAGTAAGGATGTCACCGTTCGTCTAAAAAGAACTCATCCTTCACGCGTGAGGAAGCCATCCCTAGGAGGGGAGGCGCATGAGGTTTGTTGGTCACCGGGATCACTCACTTTACTGGAGCAGTCTAAGAACTGAAAGGATTATGTGCAAACCACACAACAAGCTTTCACACTTGCCTTCACAGAAATGCTGAAGGGTCATACCGATACACACTAAACAGATTTTGCAAGCGAAAATAAGAATCGAGATTATGAAATGAAATGGAGTGAATGAGGAAATGAAAATACGGCGTTATTTTCATTTATGAGATAAACGATAATCACCCAAATTATAATATTTATCCAGGATAAATATTAAGGGGGTACTAATGACAAAATAAGAACCACAAATCCCTTAGGGATTTGGTTTGTTCGACCGACCCAAGATAGGAGTGAGTTTGACTCTTTTTCAAACTTGATGACTTGTCCTACAAGTATTCTAGAATGTCTCTAAAAAGCCTATAAATACAAAGGTTTTCCTACGCATTCTTATAACACAATCCTTAACTCTAAAAATCCCTCCTTTCATCCCCTCTCCAAATTCGGTCGAGACCGAATTCCAAAGTCGACCGAAGTTGACTATACCAATCGACTTCTAGTCGATTGGTTTAGCAGAGTTCATATCTCGCCTAACTTACATAGGTTCGAGCCCTAGTTCTACCAGTGTAGTATCGTTCGATACATGACGCAATCCGAAGAGTGGTTTTCCTCCCGAAAACCCTAACATAGTCGATTAAAAAAGAAGAAGGAAGAACCGCGCATCAGATTGATTCAGAAGATTACACAACTGCAGGAAACAAGTACGTATTATATAAACACCTTTTACACGTGTTTAGGGTTAGGTTATATCACTAATTAGGAAAGATCTTGCTAGTTAGAGTTTGTCGGGCTGCATGGCCAAATATGTGTTTACTTCCAAAACTGCATGTTTTTGTTGGCCATGCGGCAACCACCAGAACACTACAAGAACCACGCATCAAAATATACCAACTTTGATTCTTGAATTACTTAAAAATACATTATCAAGTATGTAGCTACCGAATGTCATTCTTTGCACAATTCGGACATCCCATGATATGAATCAATCGAGTATAAATTTGCAAAATGATAGTTGAAATCGTAGAAGTAACGAATCACAACCTTTCTTTTTGAAGTTTTGGCCTTTCGGAAGACTATAAGATGGATCCTTCTTCGATATATGTGGCAAGATGTAGTGATGAACAACAAACGTTAGTCTCGCCTTGAGGTGTAGCCCAAGACCAAGCTCTAGCGTGAGAGTAAGTATAGGTGGATGATATGGGAGGAGTAATAAATACGAGAAAGATACGGTGATAAATACTTGTGTGTGTCAACCAAATCAAGTGTATGTATTTATAACAATAACTACCTGACGTCACTCTTAGATGGAGAGTCAAGTTGGCTTACCTATGTGTTGGACTGGTTCCCTAAAAATTTAGGACATTGGGACTTATGAAAGATGGCTTGATTACTAAGTATTCATATAAAATTGACACTTTTGGTGAGGAACGACTTTATCCAATGATTTATATGCTACTTTCTTGTGATCTTAGGGTAAACATGAGAGGCGTACACGATAAGTCATAACAGGTGGTATGTGTTTGATTGATATTCGGATAGGCGTATTAGGCGAGAACAAAAGGCATAACAAGCCTTTTGGGCATGATATGTCGTCATGTCCCCTAATATAGTATTGTTGGTCGAAGACCAATAATGCTATACTCAAATGATGAAACTAATTTATGGCGTGATCTCCTACCGCACCTTTCGACCATGGTATTTTATACATTATTATTACTTAGGAAGGAGAGTATTAAATGTGATGAGGTGTGGTCTCATATGCTTTTTAGGGGTCATTTAGCCCTTTTATTCGTACACATTTGATCATATATTGCCAAAATTGCTTCTTTTTGAGTTTTAGATAATTAGGAGAACAAATACTAGAAAAGTATCATTTTGGGCTCGATTGGACGAAGAACGAAGAAAAATGACAACTCCAGCAACGTGACCGACACATGTGACGTCGTCACCTCCCAGCGACGGGTCAGTTTGTGGTGACAGTAAGTGAGAACCGCGTCATAACTACAACGTGACGCCGTCACAATTAAGTCGGTGCAATAACGAAACCCTAATGGGTGGCGAGCTGACAGCGTCACAACCTAGTGACACCATCACAACCCAAAATCTATAAATATAATCAAATTGTTTTCATTATTGTGTGTGTAAATTTAAAGGAAAAAATACCACCGAACCCTACTCGGTTTTTATAGCTTTTGTAGGCCTTTTTGTCCATTAAAGACCTCATGTATTATTGAGATAAGTTATCTATTCAATACTTCAATCATGTTTATGCATAATTGTATGATTTGCTTATCTACTTGTTTCTTCATTACTATACTAGGCTAAACTAATTAGTATTTATTTAGGATTGCATAAAACCTAGTTATTAGTTGCTTGTTTATCATCTCTTGTCAATGGTGTGTATGTTAAGTTTTGGAAAATTGACTACTGACCTATATAGGTAGCTTGAACGTCCTATAAAATGTGTCCAGTTAATTCTTATATCTTAGGAATTAATGGAGCATGATATTTATTGCGTGAGTTAGTTATTGGGTGGGATTGACTTGAGACACATGTCTCTCATGTTATGTCGTCATGTCCCCTAATATAGTATTGTTGGTCGAAGACCAATAATGCTATACTCAAATGATGAAACGTGATCTCCTACCGCACCTTTCGGCCATGGTATTTTATACATTATTATTACTTAGGAAGGAGAGTATTAAATGTGATGAGGTGTGGTCTCATATGCTTTTTAGGGGTCATTTAGCCCTTTTATTCGTACACATTTGATCATATATTGCCAAAATTGCTTCTTTTTGAGTTTTAGATAATTAGGAGAACAAATACTAGAAAAGTATCATTTTGGGCTCGATTGGACGAAGAACGAAGAAAAATGACAACTCCAGCAACGTGACCGACACATGTGACGTCGTCACCTCCCAGCGACAATTAGGTTGTGGTGGCGTAAGAATGAGAACCGCGTCATAACTACAGTGACACGTCTGGTTGTCGGTGCAATAACAGAAACCCTAATGGTGGCGGTGGCAGTGATCACAACCACAACGTGACACCATCACAACCCAAAATCTATAAATATAATCAAATTGTTTTCATTATTGTGTGTGTAAATTTAAAGGAAAAAATACCACCAAATCCTACTCGGTTTTTATAGCTTTTGTAGGCCTTTTTGTCCATTAAAGACCTCATGTATTATTGAGATAAGTTATCTATTCAATACTTCAATCATGTTTATGCATAATTGTATGATTTGCTTATCTACTTGTTTCTTCATTACTATACTAGGCTAAACTAATTAGTATTTATTTAGGATTGCATAAAACCTAGTTATTAGTTGCTTGTTTATCATCTCTTGTCAATGGTGTGTGTTGGGAATTAAGGTAAACTACTGATTACGCGAAGATTCTAGCAGAAGATTACACTGAAGATTCGCGAAGAATGGATTCTGCGAAGTTATACTTCATGGAAGTTCACTTGAGATATTGTGTTCTTTGTGAAAGTCACGAACCACGTGGGAGATAAGCTCATTATAGAGTAAAAGTCAGTAGCCGTATTAAAGATAGGTTGGCCCCGTATTATGTAGAGCTTAATCAGAATAAACAATATGATGAACAAAACAATATGATTAGTTGCATGCTTGTCTAGATGCATGCTTGGTCTATGTTAGTATTAGGAGTACATTGTAACGCTCATTTTAGGGTTTCTTGCCTATATAAGGAACCATTATAGTTTGTAATAGATAAGCTTTTCAAAAGTCTTTCAAATCTTGTAAAATATCTGAAACATAGAGTTTCAATAATCAAAGATCCGAGGATCAAAGCGTTCTTAGTTATTATAACTTGTATTTATTTTCCGCTACAATACCAAGTTGTAGAGATCTTCTATTAGTTTGCTTGTGATTACATTGGCAACACTAACGATCTCCGAGTGCTTAAAGATCTATCAAGGTCTTTGTGTTTTCATCAAGTGGTATGAGCCTCGGAAGTCTCTACCATACTAAGAACCATTCATACCCTCATACAACCATACATACCGTCACCATGCCTGGATCCGATAATGAAACTGAAGTCACCAACAAAAACAACACCAACACTTCCATGCAATGACTCGGTCTCTCAAACAGTAATGGTAAATTTCCTTATTTGAAAAGGGAAGAGTATGAACTTTGGACTATGAAGATGGAAAACTGGATTTCCAATATTGATTGGAATCTGTGGGAGGTTGTGAAGAAAGGAAATAGTCTAAAGAAAATGATTCCTGACAGGGATGGGAAGTTTATCATGGCTCCACCAAAAGCTGAAGAGGTCTGGCTATGAGAGAGAGCATAAAGTAAAAACTATTCTGCTCAGAGCCATACCGAAGATCATCTATGTGATTTTCATCATATGGATGATTCGAAGGACATATGGATGGCTCTCAAAGCAAGGTTCGGTGGAAATGAAGAATCAAAGAGAATGAGGAAGTCCATGCTGAGACAACAATTTCGGGACTTTAATATCTCGAAGAAGAAGGTATTCACAAGGGATACGACAGGTTCCATAGGATTTTGAGTAAGCTAAACCGGTGAATGCAAAACACGGTAATGATGACTGCAACTCAAAGTTCCTTTGATCCTTGCCTCCATCATGGTTGCATGTAAGTATAGCCCTCAAGGCTAAAGGTGGGTTGGACATGCTCACCTTTGATGAGCTGTACAACAGACTCAGAACTCTTGAACCTGATGTAAGAACTCCTTACCGTACATCTTCTTACTGGCCATGGCTTTTGTTGGGACATCTCACTCCAACATAATGGTACCTGCTCCTAGTTCCAACTATTTTCCATCATCTCCTAGTTCCAACTACTTTCCATCATCCTGCTCTCCCACTCCACCACATAACACTCGTCCTACGCCACCATCTTCTTCTCAATCTAAGACTAGTAGTGTGATGGAGGATGTTCTTCATTCATTTGTTGTTGACTATGATACTCAGCAGTATCTTGCATATGAAGACTTTGATCAGTTGGACCCACTTGGAATGGAGGAGATGAAACGAAAATCAGGTGGCATTACTGTCGATGGACATCAAAAGGTTTGAAGAAAGTCGGAAGGAAGTTTGCTTTCAAGGGAAAGGAACGGCTCGCTTTGATAGGAGAAAAGTCAAGTGTTTCACTTGTCACCAAATGGGGCATTTCTCAAGGGAATGCAAAGACAGGAAAAGTGGAGATGGAGAAAACTACCTTTCCTATCGCCAAAATGCAGGAAGCTGGAGCTTGGCAGCTCTCCTCACCATGGATGAACAGGTCAACTGGACGCACATGAACACTGTGAATGAGGAAGCTCATGATTCGATAAGCTTGGATTCTTTGGCAAGGTGTACTGGATGAAAGGCATGATCGGTTTGCCTTGATGGGACTATCTCAGTACACAAGCTGTATATTTGGTTGTAGTCTAAGATACAATGAACTTAAAGAAGAGTATGATGCTATGAAACCTAAGTTTGATGAATGCTATGTTGAAAATGAAGCTCATAAACTAACATTAAAACATTAGAAAGACAAAAGGTATGGTTTCAAAAGAATCAAATAGCTTATGAGGAAAAGATAAAGGTGTTCGAGTTTGATCTTGAAGTTGCTAATAATTATTTAAAAGCTGCGAGAAAGCTAAGGATGAAGTTTGTGTCTGAAACCTAAAGCTTAAAGGAAAGGTAGCTGAGGAAATAGCTAGGAATAAACAATGGTTAATTTCAGGTGATAATCTAGCTAGAGAACTATATAACAGTCAATCTGTAACCTCTGGCTTAGGATTAGGCTTTCAAAAGTATGTAGGAGTAGAAGCTAGGTATGATGGTCGTAAATCCACACCGCAGGGGTTAGCTAACTTTGTAAAAGAGGGTAATATGCATGCTTTCCCTGGACCTATTAGAGGTGAATTTATGCCCACAGGACACATCCATCACTGTTGACTTTGATGGATCACATCATCTATATGGCAGAAAGTCAAAAGACTTGCTAGACCCTGATACCTCATCTAATGACTTTGTCTCTTGCTCGACGGCAGTGACAATTCATCGGATCAGGGTCTACTCCTATGAAAGTTGTGATTCAAATGAGAAGTCGACACTTTCAAGCGAGCCCACACAGCCTGCACCCCAGATCTACTTACAAGTCTTCTAAGGAAGAGCTGTGAGGGAATCAACTTCCAAGACAGCTTTCTTCGAAGACTTGTCTTTAAATCTTTGAATAATCATGCTGTTAAAAACAATTCCTTGAATGTTTCTAATTTAAGTACTTCTTCATGTAATCAAACATCTCCCTATTTGAATAAATCTTCCAAGAAGAAGACATGTTTTGTATGTGGAAGTAAATTTCATTTGATTAAGGATTGTGATTTTTATGAGCAAAGATTGGGTGCATGTGCTACTCACCAGAAACACAAATCTAAATGGACCAATGTTGCTAATATTCCACTTTATGTCCCACAAGCAGATATCATCGACTCTCATTGGAGAGGTTCATCACTGAGACCTTATGTGCAACCAACTAGCCCATACTTTAAACATGGTTATTGGCCTACATATGTTGACTCTATGTTTGCGGGGATGGGATATGAACCTTCTTTGTGAAGCCCTCAGAGGTTGTTCTTGGACTAACAAGGGACCCAATTATCAATGGAGGACCAAGAACAATGATGGATCCTCTAAATACTCGGTCCTAAACTCGTGATCCACAAGGCGGGTTCAAGTCAGTAATGACTTGAACCTCCATATATACTAACTGTATGTATATATTTTATTGTTGTTTGTAGGATCATCCCTTTAAGCATAAGAATATTGGTATTGTTGATAGTGGTTGTTCGGAAGCATGTCTGCAGGAGGAGGATATGATGCACAATTTTGTCCCTATAGAAGGAGGAGGCAATGTGACTTTTGGAGGAAGTGATGGTAATATCACAGGGAAAGGCACCATAAAGACACCTCATCTAGATTTTGAAAATGTGTACTATGTTAAGGAACTTCAACATTTCAACTTGTTCTCTGTTTCACAAATCTGTGACACTAAGAACAAAGTCCTCTTCACATAGAATGAATGTCTTGTCTTTGTCTAAAGACTTCAAACTTCCCGAAGAAACTTCAATTCTACTGAAAGTTCCTCGCACTCACAACTTATACACATTCAACCTTAATGAAGTTCAACCCGGTGGTGACCTCACGTGTTTGGTGGCTAAAGCATCACTTGATGAATCTACTAAATGGCATAGGAGGATGGCGCATGTGAATTTCAAGACCATTAACAAACTCTCTAAAATGAGTCTTGTTGAAGGTCTTCCCACCAAAGTTTTCACCACTGATCATAATTGTGTCGCTTGCAATAAAGGAAAACAACACAGAGCCTCTTACAAAGCTATCAATGCTATGAGCATCATTATTGAACCTCTTCAGTTGCTTCACATGGATCTGTTTGGTCCAACTCAAGTCAGAATCATTGATCATAAGTACTCGTTTGGTGATCCTGATGGCTATAGCGATTTTGTTGGGTTTTCTTTCTCGAGAACCAAAGATGATACATCTCAAGTCTTGTGAATTCATCACTCTTGTTGAAAATCGGTTGAACAAAAGGTCAAAGGTATTGATGTGATAATGGGACGAGTTTAAAAATCTGTTCTTATAGAACTCTGTGGGTCAAAAGGCATTAAAAGGGACTATAGTAATCCAAGAACCCCACAACAAAATGGGGTGGCTGAAAAAAAGAATAAGACCTTAATAGAGGCTGCTAGATCAATGCTTGAGACTCTAAACTGCTATGTTCGGCTGAAGGCTGTTGGCCTGCTTGCTATGTGCTAAAAGGGTGTCCATTACTAGACCCAACTCAAAACCCATATGAACTTCTCTTTGGGAAGGTTCTGTCATTCACTACCTAAAACCTTTTGGTTGTCAAGTGACCATTCTGAACACAAGTGATCCATTGGGAAAATTTGATGAAAGTGATGATGGTTATATTGTGGGCTATTATTCACTCATAGTAAGGCATCAGGGGTGTACAACTTGCAAGCCAAGAAAATAGGAGACGTTGAACACGAGATTTTTGGAAGATAAGCCTAATGTTCAAGGACAAGGTCATTCATGGTACTTTGATCTTGACTACTTAGCGATTATCACGGGTTACCACAGGACATCGGCTAACAAAATGCAGTCCTCAAGTGTCTCCAACTAACAATCAGTCCCTAGATGATGGCTCAGAAAATGAGTTTGAAGATGATGAGCAACCCATACTTGTACCTTCTTTCTCCCCTAACAATATTGCAGGTACCCCCTCCAAGGATACTGGCGATTCAGTGATGAAGATGACTCTCATTATCTTTGAGGACCTTGCTAGGCTCAGGACTCAAAATTTGCAGCTAAGCTTAAGCAGGCCGAATGGAGAGGTTGCTAATGAAGGAGTCGGTGGAAACCATGTTTCTGCTGAAGTTGATTCTGTCACACCTACCTTCCCCAATCTGGCGAAGGCTATGCATTCCTTCTCAAGTATCTTCGACTTTGGTGAACCCTATACGCTTTCCAAAACCTTCGGATCTTGGAAATCATCAACCCAAACGGCATCTTCACCTCACCCTCGTATATGATCTTTGAATTTGAGCCAACCATCACTAATCTTGACTCATCCATTGAAGTCAACCCCACCACTACTCAGCGGATCAACATTGCTCATCCTCAATCCCACATCATAGGTGATCTTGGCTGTTAGAACTAGAAGGGCTATCACCAGGTCCTCGTTTGGACAGATTGCTTTTCTCTTATGTCTCCAACCAGCAAAGAGAAATCACAGACCTCAAGCATTGTCTGTTTGCTTGTTTTCTCTCTCAAGTGGAACCAACTAGTGTTTCTCAAGCTCTCAACGATTCAAGCTGGCTCGAAGCAATGCAAGAAGAAATGCAACAATTTCACAATCAGCAGGTTTAGATTTTGGTTCCACTCACGATGGCAAATATGCCATTGGGACAAAATGGGTTTTGAAGAATAAAAGAGATGCTAGGGGTGTTGTGATCAAAAACAAAGCAAGGTTGGTAGCTCAAGGCTTCAGACAAGAGGAAGGGATTGATTACGATGAAGTGTTTGCACATTGCGAGTTGAAGCAATTAGCATTTTCTTGGCATATGCTTCATACATGGGTTTCATGGTGTATCAAATGGATGTCAAGGGTGCTTTTCTGTATGGTGACATTGAAGAGGAGGTTTATGTCTCTCAACCAAGGATTTGAAGACGATCACCCAAATCATGTCTACAAGGTGGTTAAAGCTCTTTATGGCTTACATCAGGCACCTAGAGCTTGGTATGCCCGGCTTTCATCGTTCTGTGAGAAGCATGGCTATAGAAGAGGTGCTATTGATAAAACTCTGTTCCTCAAGAAGAATTACTCAGACATCATTCTGGTGCAAGTGTATGTGGACGACATTATTTTTGGTTCTATAAACGAAGCTTGGTGCTGAATTGAGGAACTTATGAAGGGTGAATTTCAAATGAGTGCTATGGGAGAGCTTACTTTCTTTTGGGTCTCCGGGTTCAGCAGAAAGCAGGATGGCATCTTTATCGGTCAAGATAAATATGTGAGGGACATTTTGAAGAAGTTTGGTATGGAAGGTGTTAGGGCGCCACAACACCTTATGAAGCTCCAAAGACTAAAGCAAATAATGAACCAGATCTACCGTGAATGTTCATCCATGCAGTCCATGATTGGTTCATTGATGTATTTGAAGCTTCAAGACCGATATTACATTTCTTTGTGAGTGTTTGTTCTCGACATCAAGTCACTCCACTTGCTTCCCATCTCATCTTTGTCAAGAAGATCTTTAAGTACCTCAAAGGCCAACCTCTTTTAGGCCTTTGGTACCCAAAAGAATCTCCTTTCAAGTTGGAAGCATTTAGTGACAGTGATTATCTTGGTGCAAATCGGATAGAAGATCCCACTGGGGCGCAATTTCTTGGCAGAGGTTGATTTCTTGGCAATGCAAGAAACAAACCATTGTGCCTCATGACGAGTAAGCGTTGGCTTTGCAAATTCTGTAGACAGGTCCTTTGGATTCAAAACCAATTCTTCTGGGGGGACTATGGGTACAACTTCATGAACACTACAATTCATATAGATAATCAAAGTACCATCTGCATAGTCAAAAATCCAGTTTTTCACAGTCGGACAAAACACATTGAAATCAGGCACCACTTTATAAGAGATGCTTATGAAAAACATTTGATAAAAGTGGCTAAAATCCATACTGATGATAATGTGGCGGACTTGTTAACAAAAGCGTTTGATGGACCAAGGTTTCAACACCTCGTGGTCAATATTGGAATGTTAAACCCTTGACTGCAAAGTTTGAGGGGAGGCATAGGCCTCAGGGGAGGCATATGCCTCGGGGAGATTTTGTGCAAACTCTGCATTATTTTTATATTAGTTTGTATTCTAACACTAACTTCTAATATTTCTCTAGTTTGTGTGTTTTTGTATGCATTTTTTGATTGTATGCATATCTGCATTTTGTCTATTCCTTTTTTTTTATTGCAGTTTGTATATCCCATGATCAAGATCAAATTCATCAAGTGTGGTTCATTAGTACATGGTCAAGTTAGCTAAAAGAGTGTTGCTAGTTTCTTCGATATCAAAAGTCTTGAAGAAAACAATTTGATTCCACTGAAGTAATAATTCTGAAGAAAAGAAATTGAAGTCAAATTGTTCATACATTCATTCAAGAAACAGATTACTGATTACGACTTACATAAAGTCAACCTACTTGCATATGCATCTTCAAGATACTGAAATGTACACTTAAGCTAATCCTAATCTAGTTTATATCCTTCATTCCGAAATCTAAGTGAATGTTGGATATGCATTAGATTCTGGCTTTGCTTTCGTGGGTCTTGCATAACCATCCATTCCGTCTTTCTAGATGGTTGGATATGCATGACCAACACGACGAAGATGCTAAGGACCAAAATGGGAGGATGGATTGATGCAAACGATTGATGATGACGATGACCACGCAGGATGACGGAGAAAAATAACGTGTCCTGTGTGCTTCATCTATTCATTTCAACCAAAATGCAATCGATCCACCCTCCTTAAGCCCTTCTTCTCTACGATGTGTGTTCACGCACCAAAAGATGGCTTGATGAGACCAAGAACCACCTCTCTATCTTTGGGGAGTGGCGGATTCCCGCACGAGATCTTTGTGGAGACCAAGGTCTTTGGAGGTTGGGAGTAAGTTCCCTCCTTATAGGAGTCATCGAGAATCATCGGCGATTCACTTGGATTCACTACTGTCATCCTCTGAAGAAGAAGGGAGAAAGGGCGATTTATTTGGTCGTGGATAGGGTTGAGGAAAGTTATACAGCCATGGGTTTGATTCACCACTTGATGATTATGAAGAAGATGATGAAGATGAGGTTGTGAGATCTATGATCTCAGGTTTGGTATTCATGATACAATTTTGTTGATTGGGGTTATTTTTGCATCTAGGGTTTGTGGTAAATATTTGGGGATCTTGGTGAAGAGATGAGTTACATTGGGATCATTTTATAGACGGGTTCGAGGTTCAATGAGTTTAATGCAAGTGGGTGGCACAGTAATTCTAGAAACTTACCGAAGATATTCTTATCTTTGATGCATTCTGCCGAAGCTATAACTTCGCCAGATTGATCATGTGTTTCTGCCGAAGTGTTATTTTGGGTTGGGTCAAAGATACAATACACGTCAGCAAAGGTCAACCAAACGGTCCATTTTTCTTTGACTATAATTTGGGCAAAAACACTCAATCCACCATCACTCTCTTCAGAACAAACCAATTCCCTCTCATCCTTATTTCGCAAACACTCACCATTTCGAGAATCATAACTCTAAACACTCATATCCCTCATGGCTCTTGAATTTAAACATGATCACAACAAAGTTGCATTTCTGGGAAATGGCAAGGGATATGAATTGTACGAACCAATGGTGGAATTTCTGAAAAGGTCCAAAATTTATTATGCTCTAAATCATTCTCCAAATGAGATATATGAGTCACTAATCACTCAATTTTGGGAAAGCTGAAGAGGGCGAGACGAGATTAGGGAGCATGATTGATGAAACAGAGTACATTGTGACCGAGGACGTCAGGAGGAAGCTTCACCGGAAGATCTTGAAGGAGTATTTCACTCTAATCAGGAAGATGTGCTTAATGGGCTAAGGGCTATCGGGTATCGAGGAACAAGAACAGATATGTAGCTAAAGAAGGAACTCTGCCCAAAATGGAGGTTCTGGTTCACACACTGCTCAATGCATGAGCAACAAGACTGGAGGATGGGACAGTTCTCTACGGCTGGGCTATGGTATTGTGTGTCTTTCACAAGGGGTAACTTTCAATTTTTCTAAGTATATTTTTGAAAACTTGGTTGAAAATATTCAAAAGACAAAGGGAAAATTTTTAATGTACCCCAGGTTTCTTCAAATGATTTTAGACACCTCTACCCAGGCCCAATCTTTCTATCCCATAGGTACTTTAACTGCTAAATTGTTTGCTACAATGAAAACCCACTTTCAAGGGGAACATCATCCCTTGCTAGCAGCCATGTTGCCCCAAGGTAATGAGGCTGCTGATGAGGAGAATGTGGCTCAAGGTCCTCCTTCCTCACTGTTGCACTCTTGATGGTAATCCATTGGTTCACATTGATGAGGGCCCATCTTCAACAGTTGAAGCAACTCATGTTGCTCCAGCCCAAACACCATGTCAGGTCCTCCACCCACTCTAGCTACTCATGTTGAGTCAGATCTCAATAGACCACCCACCAAGTCTGTGAGGAATCCTCTCGATGATGATCTTCTCACATTGAGCATGACCGGAGTTACTTCGAAGGTCCAATGAGGCTCCCCTTACCACGAGAGCAATCTCTGGTGGGTGAGGACCCCATTACACTCTCATCGTGTATGCTCTTGTCACGTGGTATGCTGCAGAGGTTAATAGTCGAAAAAAGGAGCTTGCGAGACCAAGTCTTCTCTTGGGGTAAGATTGAAGAAGCTGCGAAATCAAGTCAAGGTCTTAGAGCACAAACAAAAGGGGCCTCAAAAGGAAACTTGTGGTTTCCTCTGATGAAGAACAAGAAGGTCCTCATTTTGAGTCTCTGGACATGTTGGCTGCTGTTTCTCTCAATGATCCTTTATCATTAGCCGCCACTTCCTCGAAGAAGAAGGAGCCTGTCCTTTACAAAAGAAGGAAGAGATCTTATTTTCATAAGGTTTCTTCAGAAGCTTCAAAGGAACCTGGGGTTGATAAGGATGCATGGCGATGTACTTATGGAGGATGTATCTTGAGATCCTAATCAATCGCATCAGTTCAAGAACCAATAGACCTTTCCCCGGCCAGATCATGCGACATTGCGATGACCACTCCGTTGATGATCGGCATCAACATGTTGACCTAGGTACTACTACAGAGGTACTGTCATTGATTTAAGCGAAGAAGAGTGTGCCAAGACGCTTGATGATAAAGGGAAAAATGTCATCACTGAAGATGAGCTTGGTCCTGACCTGGTGAGTGAGGTGGAAAGACTAGGTCAAGCAAGTAGATTGGTTGAGTTTGAGAAGTCAAAGGAAAGTGTAGCATTGGCTAAACAACTTGAAACAGAGAAATTTTCATCTTTAACTCACGAGAGAAGAGAACTTCGATGAACTGAGGGTTCAATGCCTGTTTCTGAACACTGGATATTCTAACTCACAAGTCATTTCAAGACCTTCTCTAGCTTAAAGCATACTAGGTGGTGATTTCCTCAGTGACAATTATGTGGAGCGAATGATGGCTCAGGGAAGACAAAGGAGGCAAGAAGCAATTGCACAAACGAGGGCCATCCAAGCTCAGAAGGCCAAGACAAACCCCTACTAAAGATGAAATAAGAAGGGTGGTGAAGAACCAATGCTCAATGTACAACTTTGGGTTAACAATGAAACAAGTCAAGGCCTTTCCTGATCATGTCCTGTATCGCAAATATAACCAAATCATGAAGGAAAGATCATCATCCTCAGCACCTTCTACCAACTTAAAAGGATTTGAGAGAATGAAGTCGCTCCAGAAGCCAAAAGACTCAAGGTGATGATGCTCCAACCAAGGAATCCTCTCAGTCATTCCTGGCTGAAGCAACTTCGAAGTTGCTTCCTCTACTATCAGGGTCAATCTGCGAACCATCTTCCATTTCTCCGAAGCACGAAGCATCAACTCCTCTCCCTCGGTGGCTTTGTTGTCACTTTGGAAGCTTTCGAAGTAAAGGAAGCGATCTCACGAGAAACTAAAAGAGAGGGCTATAAATATATTCCACAGGATGAATGCACTTCGCGCTCCAACCAAGTCTCAATCTACCGGTTCAAGCCCTACTACAAATGCACAAGATGAAAATGCTCACTCTAGGGATATCTATCAGCCTGGGAGGAGGAAGAAGAGAATGGCCAAACGATCTCATTTGGATCTTGAAGCTGATGACTCCACTTTCATTATAGAAGGGTCTGATGCTGATTTTCCTGATGGAAATTCAGATGAGGTGTTAGAGTGGAAATTAAAGGATGATCAGATGAATGTTCTTCTTGAAGGAATCCACTTCAATGGAATTCACCTTTCTAAAGGAAATTCTACACTTGGTAGGCAGGCGGACTTACTTTCTCTGTTCACTCAAGTTACCACCTATTATTGCAACAAGGAACCACAAGGTCGGGATGTTCTTACCAGGAGATCTTCAAGTTCTGTTAAACTCCCACATTCCCAATAGCAAAGCATCTTCCATTTGGGAAAACTCACGTCGGTGGAAGCTTACATCCTGGAGATTCTATCCTCTTCCTCGTGTGCATGTGCTTGAGACTAAGGGTGGAATCACTGTATGCATGTTGTACGAAGAAAGTATCCTTTGCCTAAAATACTTATGGAAAAGATGCTGAGTCAGAAGTTGGAAATTCCTCCGATCCGTGGGGAAATGAAAGACATTAAAAACTTGCTGGGTGGGATTGATCAAAACTCAACTCCAACAACTGCAATAGGCCTATTCTTCATCCATATCAGGACACTTGGTACTCTCTGCACTACTTTGTTTTGTTACTTTTGGTTTACATTATCTATGTTATTTGTCTTTTTCTGTCTCATTTTTTTATGAAGTAAAATAGTTTCATAAAAAATCACAAACACATCTTTTTAAATATAGTGATAGCGTTTATTTAATATAAATTAACTTTTTAATTTTCTTTTTTAACTTATTACTTAGTACTTTCAGTCTTGATAATTTGTTATTCTTAGTTAAAAAAAAAACTTTTTTGCAGGTTTAGTTGTTGTACAATTACTGATGGTTTTTAACTCACCGGATGTACCTTGTGTATGTCAAAGAGTTGACTAGTCCAAAGGGTACAGCTTTGGTAAAGACACAACAAATCTGTTGATAGCTGTAATGATTTGCTCAAAATCATAGGGTATGCAACCACCCATGCTTCACTGCTGAGAGTTGTATGGTCATCAATTCACCATGGTCTATTCCTTTTTGGAATCCAAGAATTGGCTAGCCCACATGTATATGGCATGTGGTAAAGGCAACTGACTCCATATTTGGTGCTCAATTCACCAATACTAAGAATTGACTAGTCCTGAGCAAACGGCTATAGGTAAAGACAAGTCAAACCGTTGATATGGTTCTTTGGTTTGCCAATAAATCAGATGGTTATCAATGTACCATAGTTTTCGAACTCAAACATGTGGCTACTCCAGTAGTAATGGCTATTGGTAAAGAGACATCAAACCCATTAATTTCAATGATTCACCTCTCACAAGAGTTAACACACCTGGAAGTGATGAGAATAGTCATGAAACTTATATGTTTTGATGTACATGATGTCATATGTTCTTTGTAAAGATCGGCGTATCACAGTTCAGTCATCATAGAGATGTTCCTCTTGTTAATCTTTGTTGCTGATATTCGAACACAATCCTCAACAATTTTACAGATCTATCAAGGAAACTGGAACTTAACCTTGTCAAATTCAGTTTAGGGAGGATTGTTGGGAATTAAGGTAAACTACGATTCGCGAAGATTCGCGAAGATTCGCAGAAGAAGAATGGATTACTGAAGTTATACTTGGTGAAGTGCTAGCAGATATTGTGTTCTTTGCGAAAGTGCGAACCACGTAGGAGAGATAAGCTCAGTATAGAGTAAAAGTCACGCCAGTATTAAAGATAGGTTGGCGCCGTATTATGTAAAGCTTAATCAGAATAAACAATATGATGAACAAAACAATATGATTAGTTGCATGCTTGTCTAGATGCATGCTTGGTCTATGTTAGTATTAGGAGCGTACATTGTAAACGCTCATTTTAGGGTTTCTTGCCTATATAAGGAACCATTATAGTTTGTAATAGATAAGCTTTTCAAAAGTCTTTCAAATCTTGTAAAATATCTGAAACATAGAGTTTCAATAATCAAAGATCCATAGAGGATCAAAAGCGTTCTTAGTTATTATAACTTGTATTTATTTTCCGCTACAATACCAAGTTGTAGAGATCTTCTATTAGTTTGCTTGTGATTACATTGGCAACACTAACGATCTCCGAGTGCTTAAAGATCTATCAAGGTCTTTGTGTTCATCAGTGTGTATGTTAAGTTTTGGAAAATTGACTACTGACCTATATAGGTAGCTTGAACGTCCTATAAAATGTGTCCAGTTAATTCTTATATCTTAGGAATTAATCGAGCATGATATTTATTGCGTGAGTTAGTTATTGGGTGGGATTGACTTCAGACACATGTCTCTCATTTAGGCTAGTTCATAGACGTGGGACTGACCAACATGCAATAGGTAAGTAGAAATACTCTACATTGCATTATAAAGTAAGTGACATTCGATAAAAATAATGAGAAAATAACTGAGTAATAGAATTCTAGGTAAATACATTTCACCTTTTATAGGAAGTTTATCACCACTTTTTCTTTTCTTGTTAATTTACTTTTATTGCATTTTATTTTAATTAATAGTATAAAACAACCTCTCTCAACCATGGATTTTTACTTGCTTTCAAATAAAATATAAATAATCTTCTCTCAAAATTTAGACTTAAATCGTCATACACTTAGAACCTACGTCATTATTCACCTAAAGAACGATCAATCCTCTAAGTCTTGCCTATAATACACTGCAACGATTAGGTACTATGCCTAGGAGTGTTGACGCATCAAAATGCACTTTGTCACTTTCCTAATTTTGTTTTTATCTGGTCAATCAAAAAGACGGGCGCGTAACAAGTCATATGACATGACTATTTGAATTTGAAATGCTCCAAACCTAAATTAATATTTTTTTTAATAATTTTTCCCCCAAACAGGGCGGTTTGAAAACCAAAACCGGCGGTTTTACTTTGATAACCGACGGTTTGGAAACCAAAACCAGGCAATACACCCTATTAACATTTTTGTTAATACGCCGTATTGACCTTCTGTCAGTTTTTCTATTTTTTCTGAAAACGATACTTACACGACTCGATAGTTCTCGAAACTCTTAACACGCATTTCAATCATCATATAATAATGATTATATACAAATTTGATATCAATAATGCGTGAAAGCTAACTTTACCAAAAGTACGGGTGCTATTCCAAACACCCTTTATATATATCAAAACATCACTTGTACATGACTTTTTCACATACACTAAAATCTGCAAGTTTTACTTGAAAACACATAAATCGTCCGAAAATACTACACTTTAAAAAAGACCAACCAAAACAATTGGGGGTTTAACTTGCTTGAAGCATGGTACTAAGAGTTCACTTGCCTATTATGCATAAAATGAGGCAAGCAGCTCTACTTCAATCTTATAATCCAAAAGGCCCTTTCCATGTGCTTAGCGTGTTCACATAAACCTACAGAATTTTAACAACTAAAATGTAAGCATTACGCTTAGTAAGTAAATGGCAATAACAAATTATTATATACAATTCAACCATCTTGAATTCTTTCACCTTCAAACATTAGTCCATTTCATTAAACCAAACTATCACTTGCATATGTGGCACTTTGAACAATCAACAACTAACATCAAAACACATATTTAATAATAAGAAACTTTTATAAATAGCATACCTACGATTTATAATAATAAAATACATACTTAATAAAAGGCTAATGTTCGTTCGACTTTCTACTATCATAGCAGTTGATCATACTATAATAATAGATGTGATGGGTAGATGATTCATCATCAATTGCATTATTTGTACAACTCTTAGAGCACTCGGAGTCATAACGCATAACCGGCGTTGTGGTCTAGGTGGCATGCGTTATTTTGCGTTTTCCATACCGTCCAAGCTCGCGTTATTGTGGCGTTGAGAATTACGTTGACTTACCAACAGGCGTTGGAACGTAGCTTGGACAAAAAAAAAATCACTTTTAGGCCAAACGACTATATTTTCAAAATTAAAATATTTTCAAAACACCCCCTTTGGGGTTAACGGTAAGTTTATTTTTTTGTAATTTCTTTTTTACGTTTTGTAATATTTTTTTTAACTCCTCTATAAATACAACACCCTTTTACCCAATATTTTCACACTTAACTCACAAAATAATTATAAAACCTACACATTATGGCTTGTTCTCTCCCCCTTTCTGTCGAAGAAATGCAAACTTATGTTCAGAAACAATGTGAGTAAGAAGATACGGCTCGCCAGAATGCTATTGTCAAAGTTATCAAGATGTTTGAGCACGCAAAGGCAAAGAAGGAACAGTTGAGAAAAAAATACGTGAAGTGCAAAGACATTTCGCCAGAAAGACAAGCTGTGATCTACAAAATTTTGAGCGATAAAGCCAGGAAAGATGACACCATTAGTGAAACGTTTTGAAAGTGTGTTTCACAGATACAAGACAATATTAGCAACAAAATCCGTTGGATTATAAAGAAAACAAAATTGTTGGTTCGATATCACAACAGCTGAATCAACTTAGGCTAGATGCATCAACTTCAGCTGATGCACATGGATTTATTGAGCAACAACATTATCAATTTACGGGTTATGCAGAAGAGGCAGTTGATGAGCATGGATTAACTCTGAGACAACATTATGAAATTATGTGTGACGAAGAGGCTTTAAGAGAAGTTGAAGCAGAACAAGCAAGGATTCAACAAGAGTTGGAGGTGAGACTCAGGAAAGAAGAAGCAGAAAAGGTGGCGTTCTATGAGGAAATTGGGTATGTGGTGGAACCTGAGTATGATTATGTATGCGGGGAGCATTCAGATTAAGATATGTTTATGTATTTCGTATCATATTTTGTATTGTATTTTATGTAATGTTTGTTTAAGGTTTATGTAATGTTTATGTTTATGAATGAAATATTATTGAAGGGTTTATTTAATGATTGAAATATTAGTTAAGGGGTTAATTTGTAAATTGTATTTTTTTTTGAAATGGTGGGTCTCGAAAGGTGGTGTTATTTAGTGTTACGATAAAGGGGGATTTTTTGGTGTTTAGTTATTTGGTGTTGAAATGATGTGGCACTAACGTGGCAGGAAATTTGGTGTTATAACATGTTATGACTCCTAGCTCTCTTAGATACCTATGGAACTTTAGATGATTCATCATTAAGCTCACATGTTTTGTTTCATCCTTGCCTCGATTAAAGGAACTCGATTAAGTCATCCAATATAAAAACTAGCATTATGAGCAGGAGGTACGGTGGTGCCAAACTTGGTGCCAACGAGTTTGGCGCGACGCCAAGTTTGGCGCACCGTTACCACGGGCGCAGAGGCCTTGCGCCAAACCTAACAGCCAGGTTTTTTTTTTTTTCTTTTTTTTTTTTTTTTTAAAAAATGTGGCCGTTGCATTCAAAAATATAGCCGTTGCAAACGGCTAGTTTTGTGTTTTTTGATTTTTGACATCTTTTTACCACTTTTACCCACTTTCAAATCCTATATAAACCTTATCACTTATACCACTTCACACACACTTCAAATACATCTCAACTTCAATATTTTTTCAAGAAAATGAATCCCAACAACAGCCCTTGGATCAATCGAATGCTTAACGATCCATCGAACCAAATGATCGGTTCGTCTTCGAATCCGAATCCGAACACCCAACAACAATACTTTCCTTCGTTTTCTCAACAAAACTCATGCGTCAATCCCGACGAATACGCTTTGTTTTCTCAATGGAAAATGCAACAACAACAACAATAAAACGAATCACAACCAAGATCGTCCCACCAATCGTTCCACCTTGTTGCGAATCAATCCGAAGAGGAAGCGGTCATCTCGACCCCACGTCCAAAAAACAAAATGAAGGAACCGGAAGGCAAAGAAAAGCGAAAAAGCAACCAACAACGAAGAGGAAGCCGAGACCCAAAGCGATCGCAGCGCATGGACCGACCAAGAAGAACTACTTTTGGCGCAAACTTACATTGAAGTATCCGAGGATCCAAAAGTCGGTGCGGATCAAGGTAATGAAGCGTTTTGGTATAAAGTTTTGGAAGCTTACAACAAGGAAGCAAAAAAACAAAAGTTTGTAACTCTTACCAAGAACATGCTTAGGAAAGTGGACTCGATGAATCGTTGTGTCGGGAAGTTTAATTCGATTGTGAATGAAATTATGAGTGGGGAGAACGATATGGATTTCATGGAACGTTGCCACACTTTGTACAAACGATATCATGGCGATTTTAAACATGCGTCGGCGGAAGTTTTGAAGGACAAGCATAAGTGGAAAAATCCGGACTCAACAAATGCAAGACGAATCGTCTTCGGTTCTGGAAGAGGATCCCGAGCATTTTGGACCCGACACATTGCCAAGGCGGACGGGTGTACCGGATCGCAAAGAGCCAACGCTCGCCTAACTCGACCGCAAGTTCGGTTCAAACCGGAAATGTTTTCACAAATGATGGAAAACAATCGAGTTGGAGCGAAAAATGAAGCAAGATGTTCTTGGCGGAGTCTCGGCGAGGGTCGATTTAATCGAAACTCAAAGGATAGCCGAAGATATGCGGGTGCTATCTATGGACACAAGCACGCTCGATCCGATGAACGCGTCAATCGTGAGAGCCCAACAAGCACGGATCCGGGCAAAATATTCACAAGAATAATTATGTTATGTTTTTTTTAAGTTTATTGTTTTTTTATTTCTTGTAATGTTTTTTTTTATGAATAAAGTAATTTTAGGATATATTGTTTATAAATTTTATAAAAAAATAAAAAATAAAAAAATTGAGTTTGGCACGAAATTCTGCTGGCCAACGGATCTGAAAATGTGGTGCCAACAGTTTAAGTGCCAAACTCAAAATAGCGTGGCGTTGGACGAAATTGGCACCACATTTGGCATCATGCACCCAAAGGGTCTCAAGAATTCAAGGTCAAAGAAAGAGAAAATTATCACTCCGTGGTTTATAAGTTGACTACGACTGTCATAGCCAAAAAATAAAGACGGTTGTTTTTATAAAGGACGACACGACTTAAAATTTAAAAGGTATTTGTATAATTAATTTTGATAAAAACATGTTTATGTGTCAAGTTGTAAATTTTTATATTATAGTGTTACGAATATTACATGCATACAATATTCACCTCACTATTCTTTAAAACATGTTTATGTGTCAAGTTGTAAATTTTTATATCGACAAAATCAATAAAAATAAACAATATATAAACAATAAGCAATAAACAAGTACAACAAGCAAGTGAACATTGTCATTTATCACATAATGATTAGATTTTTATAAGTTCAAAATCAAATATTTAAACATTACATACATTTGATGGAGAAACCCTTTACTCAAAAAAATATTTGGGCAAATCACTTAAAAATGTAGCTAACTTGCCACTTTTTCCAGTTGTATGTAGCATTTTTTTTTCTCATTCTATCAATAAACCTCTATCGTTAGTCCTTAAGTTACCAAAAAACACGCATCGTTAGTCCTTTATACTAGCGACGTTAATAAATAACTTAAAATTTGGTTATCTAACGCTAAACTTGCGTCGTTGGTCCTTTATACTAACGATCGTTAAAAAATAACTTAAAATTTGATTTTCTTACGTTTCCGTCCGTTTTTTCCGTTTTTGCGTTTTACGTTTTTGATTCGTTAACACGCTGCCCCGCTTTTTCACCTTTTTCCGTTTTCGCGTTTTCATTCGTTTACACATTTTTCGATTGTTTTCACGTTTTGATCGCTTTTTCCCGTTTCGTCCGTTTTTCACGTTTTCATCGCATTTACACATTTTCATCCATTTTGCACATTTTCGTTTTTGCTCGTTTGCGTTTTCATCCGCTTTAACTGCGGTTTCCGTTTTAACGTCTGTTTTTCACATTTTCATCTGTTTTACACAATTTCATCCTTTTGCGGTTTTAGTTTGTTTTACGTTTTGTATGTTTTAACACGCTTTCGTCCATTTAACACGTTTTTAGATCCGTTATTCGCGTTTTCATCCATTTTCGTTTTCATCCTTTTCCTCGCGTTTTCGTCTTTGTTTCACGTTTTCATCCGTTTTACCGCTTTTCATCCGTTGTTTCACGTTTTCGTTTGTGTTTGCACATTTTGTCTATTTTTTCGCATATTAATACTTTTTCGAATGTTTGCACATTTTGTAAAAATGGATGAGATTGTGTAAAAACGGACGAAAACATGTAGAGACGGATGAAAATGTGTAAAAACGATAAAACGGACGAAAACGTGTTAAAACAGACAAAAATGAGTAAAAATAGACGAAATCCTGCAAAAACAGTCGAAAACGTGCAAAAACGAATGTAAACATATAAAAACGTGAAAAAACTGACAAAAGCGTGTTAAAACGGACCAAAATGTGTAAAGACGGACGGAAACGTGAAAAAACGGACGGTAACGAAAACGTGATAAAACGGGACCAGCGTGTAAGAACGGATGAAAACGTGCAAAAACGGACGAAAATGTGTTAAAACGAATGAAAACGTGTAAAAACGGATGAAAACGTGAAAAACCGGAAGAAAACGTGTAAAACGGATGAAACGAGAAAAGCGTGTTAAAACGGACAAAAACGTGTAAAAACGAATGAAAGCGTGCAAAAACGGACGAAAATAAAAAACGGATGAAAACGTGTAAAAACATATGAAAACGTGAAAAAGAACGAAAACTTGAAAAAGCGGATGAAAGCGTGTAAGCGTATGAAAACGTGAAAAAGCGGACAAAACATGTTAAAGCGAACGAAAATGTGTAAAACGGACATTGAAAAAGCGGACGGAAACGTAAGAAAACGAAATTTTAAGTTATTTTTTAACGATCGTTAGTATAAAGGACCAACGACGCAAGTTTAGCGTAAGATAACCAAATTTTAAGTTATTTATTAACGGTCGTTAGCATAAAGGACTAACGATGCAGGTTTTTTTGGTAACGGGTACACACAAAGGACTAACGATAGAGGTTTATTGACATAATGAGAAAAAAAAATGCTACATACAATGGGAAAAAGTGGAAAGTTAATTACATTTTTGGGTAATTTGCCCAAAATATTTAAACTTTACGTCATGTTTTATATTTAATCTATAAGTATTATCCCATAATAGTGTGCATGTTAACAAATAACACATTATCAATTAAGCAAATCAACAAAGCATATTCTTTTATTCATAAGAGAATTAAAATTTTAAGTTAGGGCATTCTAACTACTATTGAATTAAGCTGTCACTTACATTAGGATCTAATATTAAACAAGAAAGAGTTAAACAATAGTATAAGTTTCAACTTTATGATCCAACTTTTCAGTCGACTTTAGAGGTCAAAAACTTCTATAAGGAGTCTTCCCCAACTTATGCACTAAACTACAAAGTTGTAGTCCAATAAGTCATGTATGTGCTTGTCGAATTTCATTAACAACGGCCCAGTAACTAAGCGGGAAATCTCATTTTGCTACAGGTGCGCAAGTGGGAAAAAAGGGTTAATATACAAAAAAGTTACTAAACTTTCAAAAAAATTTGTCCTAAGTCACTAATGTTTATCTTCTGTCATCTAGGTTACTATACTTCACGGGTTTTTCACATATGTTACTAAACTTTTTTTATATGTGTCACCCTAGTCACTACACGTGGAAGGCAAGCACACCTTTTCAATATATGTGTCACCCAAGTCAAAATTGCGAAAAATTTGTCTTGTCATTTAATGTTTCATTCGTCATCTAGGTACTAAACAGAAAAATTTGTCCACAAGTCATTTGATGAAAAAATTTTCCAGTCGAGTTGTGGCGTATTCGCGAACCTTTAAAATTATACGTTTTATTCATTTTCATTAAGTTTTTTATCGTTTTTGTTTGTTTTCTTACGTTTTGTCCGTTTTATACGTTTTGTCCCATTTTTACGTCTGTTTTATACTTTTTATGTTTTCATCCGTTTTTATCGCTTTTTGTCCGTTTTATATGGTTTTGTACATTTTTATACATTTTTATTCGTTTTCATCCGTTTTTATATGTTTTCATCCGTTTTTATACGTATAAAATAGAAAAACGGGCAAAAACATAAGAAAAATGGACGAAAACGTAAAAAACGAATAAAACGTATAAAAATTGTACAAAACCATATAAAAACGAATAAAAACGTATAAAAACGGATGAAAACATAAAAACATATAAAAATTGTACAAAACCATATAAAAACGGACAAAAACGTATAAAAATTGATGAAAACATAAAAAAGTATAAAAATGGACGTAAAAAATGGGACAAAAACGGACGAAAACGTATAAAAGCGGACAAAAACGTAAGAAAACAAACAAAAACGTATAAAAACGAATGAAAATGAATAAAACGTTTAAAGGTGTATAAAATCGTATAAAACGTATAATTTTAAAGGTTCAATAACATGTGCCACAACTCGTGACTTAGGACCAAATTTTCATTAGTGACTTAGGACAAATTTTTCGCAAAGTTTAGTACCTTAGATGACAGGAATGAAACATTAGTGACTTAAGACAAATTTTTCGCAAAGATTAGTGACCAAGATAACATGTGCCACAACTTGGTGTGTATACACGTCAGCCAAAATACCGGTAAAAAAAGGTTGTCTCACTATTGGTGTCCAAGATAACCGGTTACGTAAAGTATAGTAACCTAGATGACAAAAGATAAACATTAGTGACTTAGGACAAATTTTTTTGAAAGTTTAGTAACTTTTTTGTATATTAACCCTGGGAAAAAACAGTATGCTTACGACGAATTTAAACATAAAAATTAAGTTTTTTTTCTAAAAGATTTGCACTAATTGACCACATATAACACAAATTATATTCATATAATCATATACTCATATAATAACATGATACATGGTGCAAGATCCATGTCTTGACCATGTTAAAAATTGCAAAACAAACACGCAATAAAAACATGCTAAAAAACACTTAAAAACTCAACTTTTAAGAAAATAACATGCATATGTCAATGAAAAACTCTTGTAAATTACTAAAGATTAACAAATATTAAGTTTTTAACATAAATTTATAAACTCTAAGTCAGGAATTTAGTGAAAACACAAAAAGTTACAACCTTTTTTTAGAAAACTAGAAGGGGGTTGAATAGTTTACCAATTAAAAACTTTGTTTTGAATCTTATTGAAAAATCAATTGATATTTATCTTTGATATGTTAATGAAATATGTAAGCAATATGTAAAGAGTAAATAAGGAAAGAAATGATCAAACCACAACAAGTTGTTTATAGTGGTTCGGTCTACAAGGACTCTTTCTCCTTGCCCTACTCCACTCCTCGAGTCTCACATTCGAGAGTTTAACTTCACTAGTCAACAAGCTCCTTTCACCGGTGGAGAAACCTTTACACTTCGCTTACACTATTTCCGACACTAAGCTAAATGTCGAGTTCTTTCCAAGGGTACAACCACTCCCACACACAATGTATTTTGAGGACTAAAATACTAACCACTCACACTCACAAGATTATGATGGTTTAATACAACAATGAAGTATGAATCAACACAAGATCATACAACACTAAACAAACAAGACTTCCAACTTCTCGTTTGAAGCTTGAATGTGAGTTGATCTTCTTTGCTACAAAAGAGATCACTAATATGATATGAAACCGAGTTAGAAAGGTTAGAGAGAAGATATGTATGAGAGTATGATGGAAAGGGATGAGAAACTACTTGGTTTGGCTTTGCTATTTATAGCCAAAACCATCAGCCACCTCCGGACGACAATGGACCCTTAAAAGGGTTCGCGTTATAACTTTGGTGCGTGAGGTCGGCAGCAAGATATCAAGATCTTGCCAAAGTCAACCATATCTATGCAAGATTGTGTAAGATATGAAGAGTACAAATCTACATAAAATATCTAATGAAATCTTCCAATGATTTCTATGATGCATCACATGATGTCATGTGTTGTTTTTCTATTTTTAGAAATATGCAAATACATAAGTAATGTTTAGTTTTTAAGAAACCAAAACATTCTAAAAACTACTATCATACATTATGGTTAAAGTCACATTAAGATATGATTTATCACAATGTAAATGCTAGAGTGATGAAGATATTGTTTGAAAAAGCTTGTTTTAATATCTATTAAACTTGACAAGCTTTAAGCTTTATAAAAATTAAATTTACTTTTGTCGTTAACAAAACTTAGGTAAAGATCAAAAATATAAATGACGTTTAATGACGATATTTGTATTAACAATCTCCCCCTTTTTGTTGAGGACAAAATATAAATTTTATTTTTATAAAAGATACAAAGATTGTACAAGAGTTATAAAAATATTAGTTTTAGAACTTGAAAAAGAAATGATAATGCAAGTGTATGATGTTTGACTTTTTCAGAAAGTCAAAGTCTTCACTAGTTGAAGCATGATGTTGACTTTTTTTTAGAAAGTCAAAGTATGCAGTTGACTTTTTCAGAAAATTAAGTATTACCAATGAAGTATCATGTTGACTTTTTCAGAAAGTCAATGTATGCAGTTTGAGTTTTTCAGAAAAGTCAAATATAACCAAGTTCTATATAATTCTCCTCCTTTTTGTCTCAACAAAAAGAAGATGCGATGCGGAATGGATAATGAGCCCTAGCTATTATCTCCCCCTTGATCAAAGCTCCCCCTAAATTGGGTGCCAATGGGAAGATACATGGATTGTGAAAAAGCTACAAAAAGATTTGTTAGTAATAATCATCATTCACAAGCATTTCCAAATACTATGTAAAAAGCACCAACAATATAGAAAACACCATTCATCAGTTAAAATTTTTCATGATTTAAAAACCATGAAAAGAGAACACAATGAAGTGTTTTAGTACAATAAAATAAAATAAAATAAATCCTAGAAAAATAAAAAACAAAATAAAATGCTTAGAAAAGCTAATCTAGGACCATTCTAATGAGATGGTGGATGAGAAAGAGCGTTGAGTCGCTCAAGAATGTGATTGAGGATGAACCTCATTTCCTCTTGGAAGTCATGGACCATCACCGGGGTCCGATCAATGGTTTGGGCGGTTTGCTCACAAGTTGAGCAACCATGCATAGAGGGGTAGTATGATTGATGAGGTTGTGGTGGTGGAATGGTAGATGTGTTGATATTGGTGTTGGTGTTTGGGGGTGGTGATTATGGAGGCTAGCAAAGCACTTTTCATTTGCATAGTCTCACTTAGGTGATAATCCACCATATTTGAGAATTGGTGGAGATGTTGGAGTTCGGCTTGAATCTCCTCTCTTGTGGGATGATCTTCCCACATGGACTCCTCAATGTCCTCTATGTGAGGGGACATTGATGTAGGGAGTGGTTGATCCCCATACAAAGGACCATGGATGTCTTTGTGGATGGGGTGGAAGAGAAGAGGTCTTGGCCTTAACGGGGAGTTTGGGTCAAAGGATGGTCTAGGAGATTCATGAGCAATCCGCTCAATAGTGCCAAATGATGGCAATGGTGGTGGATGACTATGCCTTGGAGGCAAATCTTCCAAGTCCTCCAAGAAAGGATTTGGAGAAGTGGGAGGTGTGGAAAATAACTCCAAAGGAATGAGGGTTGGAGACTTTGGTGGTGATGGTGTTTTTGATGTTTGGAGGGGTGCCGGTGGTGGTGAGGTTGGTGTTTTTGTGGGTGGTGGAGTGGTGATTACAATGGGTGATTGAGTAGGAGTAGCCAAGGTTAGGCTTGTGTCATCCCTTATGGGAGATGAGATTGTGAGTGGAGATGACTTGGATGAGGAGCTCAAGTTGACGAAACAACAAGGCCTTACGCTAATCCTAGCGGTTTTCTTGCAAGGTTTGGTTGAAGGTGAAGTTTTTGTCATTTTGACTTAAGCTTTTGCTAGTTGATGGTAAGAATGGAGAAGGTGTGAGGATGATCATGGTAAAACCTCTTAATTTATAGAAGTGAAAAATTATGGAGAAATGTGTTTGATTTGATGTTAAACCATAGAAAGAATGAGGTTCCTAATGATTTGGAAGTGGGTTGAATGCTAGTCATATCACCCAAGTCAAGCCATACAAGAGGGATGGAGTGAAGAGGCAAAGATTTGCAATAAATGTGTTCTAATGATTGTAAGAT
This sequence comes from Chrysanthemum makinoi, assembly GCA_910596185.1. Taxonomy (NCBI): domain Eukaryota; kingdom Viridiplantae; phylum Streptophyta; class Magnoliopsida; order Asterales; family Asteraceae; genus Chrysanthemum; species Chrysanthemum makinoi. The sequence continues at coordinate 233,510,960 of OU343219.1, read as the reverse complement.
CCTAACAATCAGATTACCCACGGATTGCAAGGTACCAAAATTTTGGTTCCTTCCTTTATGCAAAAGGGCTCCTTGGTTGAATTTTTCAAATTTTTGAATTTTGGTGGGAAGTGGATTTCTTATATGCCTAAGTATGTTATACTAGTTCTAATAAGGGTAAAAACTAGTTAAGATTAACTTACAAGCAATGTATGGTAATTTGGAATGTCGAAATAACCGAAATTCAGAAAATTACCTGGAGGATCCACGGCACCAAAATTTTACATAGGCGGAACCCTTAAAAGGGTGCCGCTTGGTCACCTAATGCATGCGGCGGTACCAATTCGCATAACAGACGGAACCAAAAAATTGGTGTCGTCTGATCCGGGCAGACCAGAAAAGTAGACAGAACATATTTTTAAGTGTCGGGGACATTTCTGAAACCTGAAATTTTGCTCAAAACATGTGACATTAATTACTTCTAGTTAGGAAAAGTAAATAACACATACACAAACATAGTGGAGCATAGATTTTGAGCGAGACCAAGCGATTTTCACATTATAGTGAAAATGGGTAAAATTTGATAGCATACTTGTGCTATCCCCCTGCATAAGATTGTTAGCATACATCATTGTTTTTAGTTATATTATCATCCTACAAAATAAAAAACAACCAAATTGTATCAAACATTAAAGATAATGTATTGTTCCAAACACTCCTTAAAAGGACCTTTACTTGTCTAATTTCTTGTAAATCTTGTTCATCATCCTACCAAGGCACTTGAACATCCCTTTGGTTTGCTTGAACTCCGCGGATTCATTCTCAATCTCGGGAAGAGATGCATAACACTCATGAGGTGGTAGGCGAGAGTTTGGAAGACCATCCTCGGAGCTATTTGATGATGATGATGATGATGGAGTTCGAGGTTTTGCTCTCTTGCCTTTTGTCTTAGCAACTCTCTCGTCACTCAAGGGCACAAAAATGTGAGGGATGAGCTCATAGTGAAGATGCATCCCTTTTGGGCTTGGTGGAATTGGGGCATAGGCTCTATAGAGACGGGTGAGAAGCATCCCGTATGGAAGAGCAACCGATCCTTGAGTAGGTATATCAATCATTCTCCTAGCAATGTAGTAGGCTAAGTTGAATGGTTGACGGGTGGACAAGTTGTAGAGCACGTGGCAAAGGCAAGCATTGATGTGATCCCTATTTCCTTTGGTGCTAATGACATTGGCTCTAAGTAGTTCTTCCCATTTCTTAAATTCGGGCTTAAGTTCATTGAGCTCCATTCCATATGGGTCTCGGTTCACTTCTTTTCCTTTTCAGGTGACTCAGGTTGTATCTCCCCTTGGGATAAATAGGTGCTCACGGATGACATCCTTATTTGCTAAAGGTGTTCGGTAGGGAAGAGAGCGGTCATTGATTGCATCAAGGATGGTGAGTGACCACTTATCCGAGTAGACACATGTCCCTCGGTTGGGAATTCCTAGCATTTGAGCAAAGTTGGTTAAGGAGATGGTGTAGTCATTTTGATTAATCTTGAACCTAAGGCTAAACTCATCATCGTCATCAACGAAACCGGTGACACTAGCATAAAACTCTAACACAAACCTAGGACAAATAGGTTCATCGATGTCAAGGAGACAATCGAATTGAATAGCGGCTAGCTCTTCACGGAGATTGGTATTTTCGATAAAAGAGGAGTGAATGGTTCTACCCTCATGGAAGTACCTAGTCTCTAGACTCTTAAAGATTTTGACTTGTTCCTTGGTGAGTCCTTTGGTTTTGTGATGTTTGGGAATGTAGCTAATGGTATCTTTGTGATCATAGAATCTTGCGGCTACCATGGTTATTCCTAGGAGCAAGAATTAACATGTTAAAAATGAGAATAAACTTAACGTTTTGGTTCTAGTGTGTGCCTATATGAAAACGATTTGGAGTTGCGGTTATCTCGACTCATTTTATGCACAAAAATGGTTTTTAGAGGGGTGTTTGGCAAATACCATGAGATAACCCAAATGCTCCTAATTCAATATGGCTTCATTTGAATATACCCAGGTATGCATATTAGTTATGCAATACCTTTAGTATTCAAGAGCATGCAAGTGATGAAAATTTAACGTTTCTATTTGTATTAACATTGAAAAATTGTTTTCCTACAAGTGAGAAGCTTTTCAAAATATTTTGACATGGCTTGTTTGGTTATTTGAATAAGGTCTTATAGTCATTATCTATTGATTAGTGGGAAGCATGGTTTGTTTATGCAATATGATAATGTAGTACTTAATTTCAATGACTAGTTATGCAATTTGCCAATTGAATCCATGTTTTATATAAGAATATATACAAACCCCATGTAGTGATTTTGTGCATAAATAAGAATCCTAGACTCAGAATTAAGAGATAAAATGTAGTTAGGATACTTACAATGATGTTATCTCCAGTGATTAGTGGGTGAGAAGGTGTCAATAATGAGTTGAGTTTAATGTTTACACGTTTTGGTAAAGTGGGTTTTGAGGAAGAAGATGTTTTGTAGGTAGCAGTTTTGCTTCTGTAGTCACCACGGACCAGACGGCACCATAAAAATGGTTCCGTCTTTGTTGTCGTTTGGTGCCATGGCTACAGTAGCAGGTATAAAACAAAATAGTTTTGTTTTGATTATTCTAATGTTTAGGCTATGTTTATCCTACATGTTTGGTTCCATTAACCCTAAACCAAGTCTAAGAAGATTAAATGGCTCTCTTTTGAGAGGCTTAGTTAGGATGTCGGCAATGTTGTCTTCGAAGGATACTTTCTCGATTGAGATGTTTCCTTTTTGAACATTGTAGCGAAGAAAGTGATGACGGATTTCAATATGCTTTGTACGAGCGTGTTGAACGGGATTTTTGCTGAGATCGATGGCTCCTTTGTTGTCGCAAAGTATAGCAATATCGTTGAGATGAATTCTGTAATCTACGAGAGCTTGCTTCATCCAAAGAGGTTGTTGACATGCTTTTCGGTGAGACGTCTTGGGCTTCATAGTTGAGATGGCTAAAGCCGTTTGCTTCTTTGCAAACCATGAGGTGAGACAATGTCCAACAAAAGTGCAAATACCACTTGTACTTTTTCTATCGACATAGTCACCGGCATGATCCAAGTCGGCATACACTATGGTTTCTACACCCGTTCCTTTGGGATACCATAATCCTAAACACGTTGTTCCCTTAATGTATCTAAAAATCCTTTTAAGGCTTCTAAGTGTGATGCCTTTGGGTTTTCTTGAAAGCGAGCACATAGACAAACACTAAACATAATGTCGGGTCTACTAGCCGTAAGATAGAGTAGGCTACCAATCATTCCTCTATATTTAGTGTTATCTACGGATTCACCTTCCTCATCCTTGGTGAGTTTAGTGTCCGAGGACATGGGTGTCTTAGTTGGTTTGGAATCTTCAAGACCAAATTTCTTAAGCATGTCTTTTATATATTTAGATTGGTTAAAGAATATGCCATCTTCTAGTTGTGTAATTTGAAGTCCTAGAAAGAAGTTTAATTCACCCATCATACTCATTTCAAACTCGTCGTGCATGATTTTAGAGAAATCATCACATAGCTCTTGACAAGTTGATCCGAATATAATGTCATCAACGTATATTTGAACAATGATAATATGTGACTCCTTTTTCTTGGTAAAAAGAGTATTATCTACTAATCCCATAGTGTATTTGTTATCAACAAGAAAAGTCTTAAGTCGGTCGTACCAAGCTTTTGGTGCTTGCTTAAGACCATATAATGCTTTCTTGAGTTTGAAGACATGATGTGGTTTCTCAAAGTCGGTAAAACCGGGAGGTTGAGCAACATATACTTCTTCGTTAATAAACCCATTAAGAAATGCACTTTTAACATCCATTTGAAATAATTTAAAGTCATAAGAACATGCATAAGCAAGTAATATTCTAATAGATTCGAGTCTAGCTACCGATGCATAAGTTTCATCATAATCAATCCCTTCTTGTTGATTATAACCTTGTGCAACAAGCCTATCTTTGTTTCTAGATACTACACCGTTTTCATCCATTTTATTTTGAAAAACCCATTTCGTTCCAATTATAGTTTGATCTTTAGGTTTTGGAACTAATTTCCAAACATCATTTCTAACGAATTGGTTTAACTCTTCTTGCATGGCAATTACCCATGATTCATCTTTTATTGCTTCATTTATGTTTTTTTGGTTCAATGGTGGATACAAAACAAAAATAATTACTTTGATTTTGGGCTTGTGACCTTAAGGTTCTTTGATTAAGTTGTCCTATGACCTTTTCTAAAGGATGACTTTTAGATTCTTTGATGTTTAAAATCTCTTTATTTAATGGTTCATCTTCCTTGTTATTTTTAATTATTTCTTGACTTTTTATCATTTGACTTTCAACTAAGTCATCATCTACCAAAGGTGATGTCTTAGAGGGAGGTGGACTTTCGTCGAATGTTATGTTCAACGATTCCTCGACTATCATTGTTTCTTTATTTAAGACAATGTAAGCTTTACTAGTTTGAGAATAACCAAGAAATACACCTTCATAAGACTTTGGGTCAAACTTGGTGAGATAATCTTTAGTATTAAGAATGAAGCATTTACATCCAAAAACTCTAAAATATCCTAAAGTTGGCTTTTTACTTTTATAAAGCTCATATGGTGTTTTGTTTAAGAAATGACGTATTAAGACTCTATTCAAAATATATGTAGAAGTGTCAACCGCGTTACACCAAAACTTTTGAGGAATGTTTTGTTCATTAAGCATTGTTCTACTCATTTCTTGAATTGTTCTATTTTTACGTTCTACTACTCCATTTGATTGAGGTGTTCGTGGAGCCGAAAAGTTATGTTTATACCATTTGTATCAAAAACGTTTCCAAATTGAGTTTCGTTGTCAAATTCACGACCATGATCCGTTCAGATTGACACAATTTTAACACCTAGTTGATTTTTAATTTTCTTGCTAAGAATTTCAAATTTATCAAAAGCTTCATTTTTAGTTTTCAAAAACAACGTCCAAGTAAACCTTGAGTAATCATCTACTATGACCAAAGTGTATAAGTTGCCTCCGTAGCTTCTTATAGCGGATGGACCAAACAAGTCCATATGCAATAATTCTAGACACTTAGATGTGGACACCATATTTTTAGGTTTATGGCTACTATGGGTTTGTTTACCAATTTTGCAAGCGTCGCAAAAGTGTTGGTCATATTTTAGTTTTGGTAAATTCCTAACTAGCTCTTTTGAAGATAGGTTTTGTATAAGTCTCATATTAGCATGACCTAAGCGTCTATGCCAAAGAGATGAGCTATCATCTAACGTTGTTAGACAAAGTTTGTCATTAGATGTTTTATCTATTTTCATGACGTATATGTTATTTTTCCTAACTCCTTTAGCTATGGTGATACCATCTTTTAGTATTTTACTACCATTTTCATCAAATAGTACTTTATACTTTTTATCACATAATTGGCTAATACTAAGTAGATTAAATCCTAACCTATCTACATGAGCATCATCTCACATGTACATGACAAAATATTAGACTGGGGGCGGGGACTTGATAGCGTATGCTATCAGTGACTCAAGCCCTCTAAATGAAGGCTCGGATCAAGCCCATCTACTCAAGGTTCACGAGTCAATCCTTGACAAGAACCACACAAACCCAGGTCGAGCTAGACCTTGTAACATCTCTCAGCCTGCATAGTACATGCGCATGAGACGATTCCCCTACTGTCACTAACGGTTAAGATGTATGAATCTGACATAAAGCAGTGAGCGACACACGACCAACATTATAGGAAGCAAAGCACTCTCTTGTACCAGCCACAGAGGAAGGTCGCCTGTCCTCCTTTTCTACTCCCTAGATGATCAACACATGGCTTCTTTGCAGCCGTTGATAATCTCTCAAAGGCGTATCTCTAAACCCTACTCGTCTCTCTATAAATAGAAGACTTCACACACAACTTCATAAGTTTCGCACACTTTGGCAAATACTTTCTCACATGCAGTCTACACATGGTCTTTGTTTACTGTTCAACACGGGGAACCAAACAACAAAAACAAACCAACCCATTCTCAATACCGATTTACATACCATACTTAAACACTTTCTATTTGTTTCAATATGCATATTTTGATTGTTTTCAAGTTATAAATGGTGCTACGTGTCACATTTTCCGGTATGAGAGTACATCAAAAAGTGCATATTTAAACAATTATGAAAGTTTGTTAAATTTACTTATATTTTTTAAATTTTATGTACCAAAACATGACATTTAAGAAAACGGGCAGTTTATACGGACCCCCTATAAGGAGGTTTCTAATCATTGCACGCATTGGAGGGTTGTACTGTGTGCATCACGATATTGTACTATGTGCTTTGTTGTTTGTACGATTGACCCATAGAGAGGATCCTTATAGTATAACCCTTAAGAAAATTGGTTGTTATTTTATGACTTAAACCCAAGATATTAATGTCTTTCGTTTTTCTCAATTTAGTAATTACTTCATCACACAAAAAGTGTGCACTTTACTCTTAATGTTTGTCACAAAATACGTGTCAAATTAGTATATATTACATTCATTGTGCTTGAAATGAACAGTGTAAGATGGGAATTTATTTTTTTTGGACCCTTTGGGCGGAGCCCATTAGGGTATATCTGTGATGATACCCGACCCGGGCTATTCATCACCACTCACATACCCTTTTTACCTTTCAGATCCGATCGGGTGTAGGTCCTTTAAAAAATCCGACGATCTTCTGCTCCGATGAAAATGGGTTCTCTTGGTAGTACAGAAACGATTGTGAGGGGAGGTAATTTTTTATTACGTTTGTGGATTTGAGTTTTCCATATGTTACTGCCTACAGTGTTGCCTTTCTTTTGGTCCACATGGTTTTTCCTGCTGGGTAGATATTATCTTAGAGGTAGGTGCATCAATTATTTGTGATAAAAAATACCTTCAACAATATAGTTTGATCTTTATTGATCAACAATTGTAGTAATTGGAGATTAGACGGGTGTAGATAAATAAAAACATTGTAGTATCATGTCTTTGTTCTTTTTAAGCCCAATGGATGTAATATATACTAATATAGTTTTGGTGTTTTATCCAAGGGCCATTTTGTAGTGTCTGCTGCACATATGCAGTTCTGCGGGTGTTTGGTATAATAATTATCATACTTATAATTTGCTTATTACACTTTCAATCAGTGGTTGGTGGTATTTGTTGTCATGGGTAAGAACGGCTTTGAAGAAGATGAGATTATCCGCATCTTGGCGGGGCAACCTATGATAGTTGCAGCCATGGTGGATGCATCCTTTTTCTTCGATTATTAGCCTATCCGAGCCTCATGACCAATGATTTTCACACTTCTTCCAGTGCTATTTAACCTGATTTTGACACTACAGTTGTGAATTGTTTGATGTTTAACATGTTACTTTGGTATCTGTTTGAGGTTACAACTACTGCAAGTGTACCTATTGTTTTTGGACTGTGGTTGCAACTATGTTGTGTTTTACAAAGTGTCAGGATAGTCGCATTTTGGCGGGGCATTTATACAAATGCAGCCATGCCTATCCTCCTACCTATATACTGACGTATCTTGTCAGGGCATTAATATAAATGCAAACATAGTGTTCAATACCTTGGTTGGGACTAACATTTGCAAACCAAAATTGAGAATGACCATACCTTGGCAGGCCATTTATACTAACGTAGCCATGGCAGTTTCTACGGCTTTGTCCCGGTAATGTTGTGCCAATGAGGTATGAGCATAATATATATTATGTTTCCTATTTTATCTTGCATTTTCCTGTTCATCAAGACACAATACAATGTGGCAACCTTGCTTTATGTTATATATATACATAACAATTAGCAAGATTTGTCCTACCCAACTTCTTTATCAAGTACCTTTAGAATAAGGTCACTGACGCGATGACGATAGTATTCTGCATTTATGTCTTTGGTAAGCGAGTTTATCAAATTTCGTCTCTTGGCATGGCAGCCAAATCCACATTGTGGTTGCAGCCATGGAGGGTCTCTGGTACCGCTTCCATACTGGCAGGTCTGAGCGTCTCTATATATTAAAAGGAATGATAACCGCTGTCGTTTTCGTCTTGCCTGTACATTGGGCTGATAGAATGTGTTTTTTTTACCTTGGTCCAAGGCATGTTTGATAGTAAGTGCAATTGATGGTGTGATGATTATGTACGTATTATAAGGTCACTAGGGCAATGACGACAGTTCTCTGCATTTATGTCTTTGGTAAGCGTACTTTATCAACTCCCTTGTCTTCGCAAGGCACCCACATCCACATTGTGGTTGCAGCCATGCTGGGCCTCTGGTACCGCTTCCATACTCGCAGATCTGAGCCTTATTAGTATATATTACATTCATTGGGCTACAAATGAACAGTTAAGCGTGGGAATTTATTTTTTTCTGACCCTTTGGGTGGAGCCCATTAGGGTATATCTGTGATGATACCCGACCCGGGCTATTCATCACTACTCACATACCCTCTTTATCTTTCGGATCTGATCCGATCGGGTGTAGGTGCTTTAAAAAACCCGGCCATCGGAGCAGAGGATCGCTTGAGGTTAACATATAACTTTGGTATATGTTTGAGGTTACAACTACTGCAAGTGTACCTATTCTTTTCGGACTGTGGTTGCAACTATGTTGTGTTTTCCAAATTCTCAGGATAGTCGTATTTTGGCGAGGCATTTATACAAATGCAGCCATGCCTATTCTCCCGACTATATACTGACGTATCTTGGCATGGCATTTATACAAATGCAACCATACTGTTCAATAGGTTGGTTGAGACTAACATTGGCAAACCAAAACTGAGAATCACCGTACCTTGGCAGGGCATTTATACTAACGCAGCCACGCCGGTTTCTACGGCTTTGTGCCGATAATGTTGTGCCAATGAGGTATGAACATAATATATATTATGTTTACTATTTTACTTTGCGTTTCTCTATTCATCAACACACAATACAATGTGGAAACCTTGGTTTATAATTTTTTTGAGAGTGGCTGAAGGTACTTGCTACAGAAGTTGGGGGTAGAAATCCCGCTAATTTTTATGTATTTAATTTTTTTGAGAGTGGCTGAAGGTACTTGCTACAGAAGCTGGGTAGGAGAAATCCCGCTAATTGTTATGTAGAGTTGCACTGTTCATTTTAAGCCCAAAGAATGTAACATACTAATACTAATATAACAGGGTCACTGACGCGATGACGATAGTTTTCTGCATTTATGTCTTTGGTAAGCGTAGTTTATCAACTCCCGTGTCTCGGCATGGCAGCCAAATCCACATTGTGGTTGCAGCCATGGAGGGTCTCTGGCACCGCTTCCATACTCGCAGATCTGAGAGTCTCTATATATTAAAAGGCATGATGACCGCTGTCGTTTTTGTGTGGCCTGTACATTGGGCTAATATAATGTGTTTTTGTTACCTTGGTCCAAGGAATGTTTGTTAGTAAGTGCAGTTGATGTTGTGATGATTACGTATGTATTATAAGGTCACTAGCGCGATGATGATAGTTTTATGCATTTATGTCTTTGGTAAGCGTACTTTATCAACTCCCGTGTCTTGGCAAGGCACCCACATCAACATTGTGGTTGCAGCCATACTGGGTCTCTGGTACCGCTTCCATACTCGCAGACCTGAGCCTCTATATATTAAAAGGCATGATGACCACTGTCATTTTCGTGTGGCCTGTAAATTGGCCTAATAGAATGTGTTTTTGTTACCTTGGTCCAATGCATGTTTGTTAGTGACTGCAGTTGATGTTGTAATGATTAAGTATGTATTGTAAGGTCACTAGGGCGATGACGATAGTTTTCTGTATTTATGTCTTTGGTAAGCGTACTTTATCAACTCCCATGTCTTGGCAAGGCACCGACATCCACATTGTGGTTGCAGCCATACTGGGTCTCTGGTATCGCTTCCATACTCGCAGACCTAACCCTCTATATATATTAAAAGGCATGATAAGCGGTGTTGTTTTCATATGCCCTGTACATTTTGATAATAGAATATGCTTATATTGCCTTTGTCCAAGCCTTGTTTGTTAGCAGGTGCAGTTGACGGTGGAATGACAACGATTGTTTGTCATTACAGGTTTGATAGTTGTAGTATGCTAATAATACCTGACTTTGCTGAATAACACTAAAACAAAGGATTACTGGTCTTACAAAAATAAAGGAAAAATGGGTTGGCTTGGTAATGGGTCAAATATAAATGACTTTGGGTATTTGCATTGCATTTGATTTTTTATAACAGGTAGGTAAAGGTTTACTCTTGGATTATATTTGATTTTTTGGCACTTTTTTTACAGTCAATTGAAATAGGTATTTGTTAATTAGTATGTTAACCGAGATGAAATGAGTATTTGATAATTTCATTTTTCGATATGCTTCATTGTTAAATATTGTAACTTTAACATTGTATGAAAATATGAATTTAATAATGTTGGGAATTATACGTTTGAGTTGATAAGACAAAAAGAATGAAACAAGAGGGACTTAATATGACAAGAAGGAAACCTACAAAAAGATTGAAGGACTTGCTTGCAAAAGAAATTTTATTTATTAGTCCTAATTCTCTAGTATATAAAGAGGACATAGGTGTAGGTTTTATACAAGTCTTCCATTATGTAGACGTCTAGTAAAGGTGTGTGTCATAGGCGTATAGTCTTGTGAACGCCTAGGTTATTAGTTTAGTTAGTAGACGTGTTCCTATAAACGTCTATGATTAGTTAGTGTTAGTGAATGAATGTGTTAGTGAATAAAAACCTTGTGTCAATAACATAATTGTTCTTTGTTATTCCGCTGCGTTTGTATATGTTATTGTTAAACCCTAAGGCTCATAAACGATCAAGAAACTATCTTCATCACGTTTTTAGTTTCTATCAATTGGTATCAGAGCTTAGGAAGCTCTTTACCTAGGGATTCACAAGGTTTCTTGGCGAAAAAGAAGGAAGAAAATTGATTTTTTACAAAATTCGCAACTTTCTGCAGGGCTGTTTTCAAGAGGGCATAACTTTTTATTGAACCGTTGGATCGAGCTAAAATTTTTGCTGGTGCATCTCAGTATATCCATCTAACTTTTCACCAGAGGGATTGTGAATTGAAGTTCGCAATCAAAAGTTATTCAGTGTCGAAGTCTGCTGCAGAAAATTCGTAAGGTTACTACAGCACTGTTTTGTAACGATCATAACTTTTTCGTTAACCGTCGGATCGTAACAAAATTTTAGGTGGATGTTCTCTATATACTCATCTAACTTTCCACTGAAGCGATCTTCGATCTGAGCTATTATGTGAAAGTACTGCTTAAAGTATCTTGTTATGTCGAAGTATCTTGCTTGATTTTTAAAGTATCGCTTATGCTTCAAAGTATCTGTGGTCTCCTTGTGAAAGTGCTGCACGTTTAGATGAAAGTCTTGTTGAAAGGTCTTGCTTCAAGGTACTGCAGATTTTATTGAAAGTACTTGTTTGCCCATGTTTGAAAGTAATGTGATTGGATGAAAATCTGCTCCTTCTCAAAGTATCTTGTTATTATTGAAAGTATCTTCGCTCTAAATTTAAAAGTACTGTTTTTCATATGGATTTCAATTTAAGGGGAAGTCGAGCGTAATTTTTGTTATAGATTTTTGGAGACACACACAGAATGGTTATTTGGTTCACACACACAGGAAGAAGTTTTTGTTCTTAAAAGGATTTAAAAAGGCTCGTTTTGGAGATTTATTGAAGAATTGATTACGAAGAGGATTATTTATCACTTATTTGAAGGTGAAGTGGAATTACTTGGTTTGTGTTCTTATCATCTAGCTTGATGAATCTAGCAATGTGTGATTTTTCTTATAATGCTCTATGCACACATTGGCTATCACTTGAAGGAGTTACATTATAATGCTCAGTGTCTCATACTAGTTGAGGATTCTTGTCAAGGGATTGCGGTCTACTTATATTTGGTGATTCGTATAAGTATGGAGTTCCGTGGATAGTACAAGATTTAAGACACAAGTTTGGGAAATTCTACTTCTTCATCAAATTCGTTATATTTGGTTTTCTTCACAAGTGATCATTACACGGAGCTTACAGATTTGAAGAATCATTTGATCTACATGCATCACTCAAGGGGAAGTGTTTGATTTTTACTACTGTTGATCATTATTACTACTGCTAGTTGGAGTTTTCTACTGTTTTGGATCCATTTTTCCTATGATGCGTAATGGTGGGCGATTTGAAGCATTGGAAGTCTTAGATTGGAAGTATGATATTGGTTCGTGGTGGTCAAGATCATTATTTGCATATGTTCCCTATTTGGATAATAACAAAAAGAGGAAGAGATGTTTGAGTGACATGGCATGGATTAAAGGGAAGACAAAGGAAGACATACTTGTTTCATTCATGGTGAGATCCATGATCTCAATTTCTCTACTTCGTCTAGGGAATTTCGTTCAAGAATGGTTTTGTCATTATCAACTAGGGGAAGATTGTTGGGAATTATACGTTTGAGTTGATAAGACAAAAAGAATGAAACAAGAGGGACTTAATATGACAAGAAGGAAACCTACAAAAAGATGGAAGGACTTGCTTGCAAAAGAAGTTTTATTTATTAGTCCTAATCCTCTAGTATATAAAGAGGACATAGGTGTAGGTTTTATACAAGTCTTCCATAATGTAGACGTCTAGTAAAGGTGTGTGTGTGTCCTAGGCGTATAGTCTTGTGAACGCCTAGGTTATTAGTTTAGTTAGTAGACGTGTTCCTATAAACGTCTATGATTAGTTAGTGTTAGTGAATGAATGTGTTAGTGAATAAAAACCTTGTGTCAATAACATAATTGTTCTTTGTTATTCCGCTGCGTATGTATATGTTATTGTTAAACCCTAAGGCTCATAAACGATCAAGAAACTATCTTCATCACGTTCTTAGTTTCTATCAAATAATATTAGTTTAAGTGGGTACTGATGTTTAAAAAAAATAGTTTAAGTGGGTACTAATCGGATATTGGTTTTGTGATTCGTGGTTTACGGTCTACTATGTAACTCAACCGATAGTTTTTCAGGTTGTGTGACAAGATGTAGATGGAAGAAAAAAACAAAGATCAGAATTTCAAGATTTAGAACAACAAATGTAGAAACTCATACCTTCAAATGGCATGTAAGTTGTTTGTTTTAAATTCTTTTAAATTCGAATATTGAAATGGGGGTCTCTTCAATTTTGCTATTTTATTGATGAATTAAGTTGGAGGTATTTATTGTTTTGTTTTCAATAATCAGGTTGCCACTCTTGGTGTTTTGGTAATGGAGATATATAAAAAGTGCAGTTTGATTGTAATTCGATAGTTATTGAGTTTTATCATGTTTAAGGTCATGTCGTTTGCTCAATACTTGATCTATTTGTGTTTTTCAGGTAATAAACGCCATGAGTTAAATTATATACTTAAGCACATTCAGGATAAAAATGGTAGCATCAAGCTTTCTGAAGTGTATGTCATCTACACACTTGTTTGACCAGCTATTTTTTTTCACTAACGTTGAATGATGTAATGAATCATCCCTTTTAATATTTTCAGGTAATCCATTGCAGGCACGGATCAAAAAGATAATGCAAGCAAACGAGAATATGAGAAAAATTTCCATGCCAGTACCGGTTATAGTTTGTAAGTGTTTAACAGCATGTTTGTTTACCTTATCTGATAGGCTTATGAATCTGTGGAAATCTCAAAAAGCCAGTTACCATATTTTACTGGCTTATGAGCTCTGCAAATTCAAGAATAAGCTATAAGGTCAAGTTGTTGAACCAATAAAAAGCTGATAACCTCAGTTATTAGCTTTTTAGAATTTCTCAGTCAAAACGATTTGGAACCCTCTTTTTGTATGACTATACAAATGAATTCCAAAAAAAACATTCATTAAAAAAACAACACTATATAAAAATATTTGATTATTGTGTATACTACATTAAGATTACTTGCATTATTATATCTATTGTTTTAGAAGGCGAAATCGGAAAGTAAAGGGACAATGGAGTGTGCTAAAGAGAAGGTGGAAAATGTGTACAAAGAAATGAAAGCATGAGAGGGTTTAGAGGCCGAGATAGAGGTAGTGGGAAATACGTATCATGAGGCTGCTGCCCCGCAAATGCTTAATTTCAGTATTGGTCTACCTTACGAGAGAAAGGTATCTGACTTCCATTCCGAACATTGAAGTATTCTTATTTTTTGCACGTGCAATATAGTCATAGTATTTGTGGTTCGTGTCTTTACCTCGCTACTCAACTAAATATGTATGTTCAGAAATGTATGCAACTGCCCAAAGACAACTAGAAACGACGTAAGCACGCCTTAAAACTGTTTTTTTTGCAGCAGACCCAAACGCCACTTAAAACGATATGAAAAGGCTGTTTTATTATATCGTCTATTTTTTTTAAGCTTTTGCATTTGTGATAATGTGATTGATTTAGGTTTGGGACAATGGGATTATAAGGTTTTGTATATAACGGTAATTAGGATCGCCTGTGAAAACTGAATTTCTGTAACTAAAATTCTTTTTAAAGAACATTTAACCACGTTTTGTGGCCTTGCTGTTTTAAATTGATAAGCAAATTAGACATTGTAAAAAAGTAGAACCCAAGCAAATTGTCTGCAACCACGACGTAATTAGGATATTTCTATCACTCAACCCCCTTCTACAAATCTGACCCCAATTATTTATTGCATCCCTTTATGGTTAGATATTTTTTATGTCATTATTGGATTTATGAAGTAAGTGGCAGACGGATATAGACCCGAAAGGACCGAAGAATAATGCCGGAACGGTTGAACAAATGTTACATGTATTTACCAGTTACTTATTTAAGTTTAGGAGTTTAATTAATTGTGTATTAACTGTATTTTAATTTAATAGTGTTAGGTGGTTCAGCGAGAAGGTTGGGGGCGGTGATGCAGCAACCTAGCGGTTCTATTGGTTGGAACAAAGTGTTCGCATGTAAAATTTACTTCATTATTTGCTGCTGTAAATTTTTTTGTGTGACGGGCATATTTTATATTGCTTTTACATTTAGAAATAAAGTACTCTGTTTGGAATTTGCTTATTATCCTTTAAACTTGGAAACGTG
The DNA here is from genome assembly GCA_910596185.1 of Chrysanthemum makinoi. Taxonomy (NCBI): domain Eukaryota; kingdom Viridiplantae; phylum Streptophyta; class Magnoliopsida; order Asterales; family Asteraceae; genus Chrysanthemum; species Chrysanthemum makinoi. The sequence continues at coordinate 233,495,830 of OU343219.1, read as the reverse complement.
AATTTTAAAAAGTGAATCGGCTGCCGAATATGGGTGTAATTTGAATGACCGCGTGCTTTCTGAACGACGTTGCAGGTATTCCCAGGAACCTTGCACTAACCAAAGCGACCGCTGTTGATTATTATTGCGTAAACCAAATGGTGAAAAAGGCTGCAGCAGCCCAAGTTGACGGTTATAAGTCCAAGTGAGAGAGGGATGTGCACAAGACCAACAGTTTATGGGAAAATGCGGCCGCTGAACTGCTCTTAAAGATATTCCAAGTTGTAAGCTTATATTCTTCATGCCCCATTACTCTCAATTTAAGATTCTTTCTTTATCATAATGATACGGTATGGTAGATAACATGATCACTTAATATAGCCATGTTTGACGTTGTATAGTCACTTTTAGGCTTTTGGTTACAACCCTTTTATGTACTGCAAACAAGTATACTACAGACCATGCACATGATCACTTGGCAGATGTGATGTACATAGAATTATGTAAAGTTGGGATAGCTATAACCCAAGCTAGCGGTTTTGCTGCACTTTGGGTCTATTGTGGAGTGTTTATTTCCATATGGTGGGTCACTACTTAACTTCCAAGTCATAGTCTTTGTCTCTTGACTAAAATTATAGTTTCACCTGATATTTGACTGATGTTTTGTTAATGAATGCAGACATCGCCACCATTGCTTGCTGTCACAACTGGATGTTCATAAAGTTTCTCCTAAAGTGAGTCTTCTGTTTCATGTTTCAATCGAAGAAGATAACGATGTTTTGCAAATATCTGATATGATTAAAATACTCTCGCCATGGGTTATTTAATGAAATTTTGTTTCTTATTCTACTTTTATTCAAACAGCAGATTACACTGCTCAGAATGAAAGGTGGATGATGGTCAGTGAAAAGCACACGATAATAGGGATTCGTAAGATAGGCCTTATACCTTTTGTGGATGACCTTATGAGCTTTGTTGTACTTTTAAGATTGGTTAACAAGTGTGACCAACTTTGTAATTAATGGGGAGTTGACTGCAAATAGACATCGGCGTAAATGTAATTGTAAACATAAGTAATAAGCAGAATCTAAAATTACTTTACAGATGTAAAATTCCTATTAATTTTTGTTCAAATCTTTTTCGGTACTTGGCTATTGTATATTGTATATATATACTATTCAGCGTACAAGTTTTGCAAACAAAACAAGTTTTGCAAACTAGGTGCATTAAATGCAATGTTTCGCAACTTTGGGTGAAAAATAAAGCCTGGGTTCAATGTCGTTGCAAAGTAAGTCAAAGCATTAATTGCTATCTTTAGCAATTTGGCAAAAATAGTCCCTAAGGTCTAAGTGTCGTTACAAAGTAAGTCCTGTAGAATTAGTACCTATCTATAGAAATTTGGCAAAAATAGTCCCTAAGGTTTAAGTGTCGTTACAAAGTAAGTCCTTTGTAGCCACTAAAATAGTCCCTAAGGTTTGAATTGTATTTGCAAAGCCCGGCCCAAACAAATTTTCCTGGCCATTCACCGCTCTAAATTCACGTCTATAAAAAGCAATCATTTGCAAGATCGTATACGGTTTCCAACACTCGTATATACTATTCAGCGTACAAGTTTTGCAAACAAAACAAGTTTTGCAAACTAGGTGCATTAAATGCAATGTTTGCCAACTTGGCAAAAATAGCCCCTGAGGTTCAACTGTCGTTGCAAAGTAAGTCCTTGAGCATTAATTGCTATCTTTAGCAATTTGGCAAAAATAGTCCCTAAGGTCTAAGTGTCGTTACAAAGTAAGTCCTGTAGAATTAGTACCTATCTATAGAAATTTGGCAAAAATAGTCCCTAAGGTTTAAGTGTCGTTACAAAGTAAGTCCTTTGTAGCCGCGAAAATAGTCCATAAGTTTTTAATTGTATTTGCAAAGCTTATGGCCCAAACAAATTTTCCGGTCATTCACCAGTTCCAAATTCACGTCTACAAAAGCAATCCCGCTGCATCGCGCGGGTTTTCCAACACTCGTTAGATACTAGGAACCAACTATCATTCTACGAATGCCACAACAAACATATGACAAAACACTGGCTGCATAAAAAACAGTGGCAAAAAAAACCGCCGCAATGCTATTTGCATGTTAAACCTTATGATTGGGTTGAACCACCGTGCACCAATGATTCAAACAATGTAATATGCATATTTTCTTTGCAAATATAGACGCCATGATGTACTAGCTAATTTCTATCAATTCCTTAATGACTTGCCATTTTTTATTCCTGTATCGATGAATGCGCCAACCTACTGTTACAATTGCTATACATTTACTTTAAACCTATTATGTTTGTATCCATTTTTAAGAAAATACACCGCGGCAACGCGGCTCTCCATCTCGTTTTTATACATTTAGGGCACGTTTGCTAGAGAGAATTTTAAAGAAATTAAATGAAGTAGAGAATAGAATCTCAGAGAATAAAAATCAATAGAGAATTTTGTTCAATTCTAATTTTTGGTAACAACAGAGACTTGACCTGAGAAATGAAAAAAAAAATTATTTAAATAACATAAGCCTCACATGTATTTGTTTGTTGATTTTTTAATTTTTTTTTTTTTTTTTTTTCTAAATAACAATTCTTAAAAAATATTTTAAAAAAAATTATTTAAAAAAAATTATTTTAAAAAAGATATATCTTTTTTTTTTAATTTATTTTTTAAAAATTTATGTACTTTCTTTTAAAAAAATTATTTTTAAAAATGTATTTATTAAAAAAAAAACTTGTTTTTTTAAAAATAATATATTTTAAAAATGTATTTATTTAGAAAAAAACTTATTTTTTTAAAAAATATTTTTTAAAAAAAATTTTTAAAAATTAAAATGTATTTAAAAAAACTTGTTTTTAAAAAAAAAATATTTTTATAAATGTATTTATTTAAAAAAAAACTTATTTTAAAAAAAATATATTTTTTTAAATTATTTTTTAAAAAATTTATTTAATTAAAAAAATTATTAAAAAAAAAAAAACTTATGTTGGGAACTAAAGTACAAATATAAGTTGAAAAAGAAAAAAAAAAAAAAAACATATCATGAAAAAATATTACAAATATTAACAATTCTCATTTCTCCAATTTCCAACCAAAAGGCATGGAAATGAAACTCTAAAATTTACACTACCAACTCTTTACCAATTCTCCCCAGTTCTCCTCAATTCTCAACCTTTTAATTTCTCTAAGCAACCAAACAATGAAATTTAATTCATTTTCATTTCTTTTATATCATTTCTCTCTACCAAACACGTCCTTAAGGTAATATGACTACTTATATTTTGACATGATGATGAAAACTTGCATTAGTTGTTTTTCTTTTTAATTTTATATAATAAAAGTGAGGGTAAAAGTATTTGTTATCAATTGGATTTTCTATTAATTACACATATGAAATTTTTTATTTGTGAACACCTTTTCAGAGAAGAAAATAGTAATCAACAAAAGCTTTAAATTACTTGATGATAGTTTTACATTTCAACAACACAACTTAGATATCGTAATTTAAGAAATAGTCAATTTTAAGTATTTCTATACTATGATCTTAAATCTCGTATACCTGATAACTAACAAGTCAGGTTGCTTTATTAGGTACAAGAATATTAGCACATGTGATAAAAATAACAAGGGAACAGTGCTATTTAATATATCAGGATAAATATGCAAGTTTAAGTAATACTCCATATTTTAATGATCCTTTTGACTTTTGGAAATTGTAAAGGGTCCAAAATGGGTGGTCTTTCTAAAGCGTACGGATGATATACGTACTATTCTTTACGTATACAAAGAGTCGCAAGCCCTAACTTTAAACGGCATTGATTAAAATTCAACATGCATGCTCAAAATTGTATGAGCTGTTAAAAGTGGCACCTCTTCCCACTATCCATGGGTCCATGTTTGTTTTACTTCGTATAATCATATAAGCTAAATGATTTATAAGATAACATGTTATATTCAAATAAGACAACTTTCTTAAAACGAGGTTCCTTTAAATTTTGATGGCTAAAGTAACCTTTGAGGTAGTTCCACAGACACCTGTCCTAATCAGCACCACATTATAATACTAAAACAAGTCAAAAGGCAAATAGTTAGTAAAATGCCAGCTGGGGTTGTTCCCTAACATGCATCTACTAATCCTTGAATAATTATTCCGGCATGTTAGTACTAATCCCCTTTTCAAAATAATATATTTTTTTAGTCTCAACATGACCCCTGACGGCTTTTTTTTCTTCTTTTTTGTTTAATAACAAGTGCCATAGCAGTAAAGGAGCCAGGCTTTAAAAGAACATGTATAGGGGAAAGATTATAGAAAGATACCGATCAGGCGATCATGTCGTGTTAGGATAGGGTTTGGTGCTGTGAAAATTAAAGAATTCTATCCTTATTTTCCTTTCACATCTTGCCGATCGTCGACGAGGTTGCACTAATCAATGCTGTCCATGGGTTTTCTGAGCGGGAATTGAAAATAAAGAGCTAATGTATTGGCTAAATGAAAGTCGTGTTTTTTTAGAACATACGCTGATGACTATTTAGGTAAAATAACATTCCTTAAACATTATTGTATAATGTTGTTAGTTCGTTTAACTGTGTATTTTAATAATAACATATAAAACTTGCATACCATGGTTCGTCAACTAGAGAAATTGAAGAAATACAAGACACCCTTTAAGCTTGATGATATGAAAATCAGCCTCCAAACTTGTTAAACGCTATATTTTAACATCCGACTAACCCAATAGAATTTGTTGTATCCGTCCAATATAAAACGTGAATCGGATAAGTCATTTTTAGTTGATTGTTTGATTTAATAATAGAAATTACTTATACTTATTATCTTCTTACTAACGGCTAAATTAAATAAATGATGTTGATTAAAACTAGGGTAAAATCGTATAAAAGTATATCACACCTACGATGGATCTGAATTTCTGGTATCCAACTTTATTTTTCTCAATTTAAGGCATCCAAGTTATTTTTGTGCAGCATAATTTTTTTTTTTTTTTTTTACTTTATGAAAGATTTTATTGGTCACTTTTTTAGTTGATTGGTTAATTAACGTCATACACCTTTATTACTGAACATTTAAAAGTCATTTCGGTTAAGATTATTACCGGTAATCGCTTTTTAAAAGTTGAAAACATTTTGTATCACACAAAAAATAATTTCGATAATTTAAATTGTGAAAAAAAAATTGAGTATCTAAATTCAAATTAACCTTAAGTGTGATATTATTTATACGATTTGCCCTTAAAACTAGGAGTGGCAATTTATGACCTGACAAGAAACCCGACCGGAAATCGACACGAAAATTAACAGGTTCGGGTTGAGTCTAAATAGATTTCGGGTCGGGTTTGGGTTAACCCTTCCAACCCGTTTATTAAACAGGTCAAGTTCGAGTTGGGAATAAATTAAACGGGTCGACCCGCTAACCCGTTCAAGATTTTTTTCTTAAATTATTTATTTTTATTATACGGGTTAAATGGGTTAAACGGGTCGACCCACAAACTCATATAACATGTTTAACTCGTGCAATGTGTGGACTTTTGTATATAAAACGGGTTAAATGGGTCAACTTGAAACCCGTTTAACCTATTTAACCCGTGTAACCTATTTAACTCGCCAACCCAAGTATATATACGGGTTAAATGGGTTAGGTTCGGGTTATGTGTAAACAAGTTAGGGTTGACATAATTGACCAGATGATTTAAATGGATCAGGTTCGGGTTAAGGTTTTCTGACCTGCCAACCTGTCAACCCGAACCCGACCCGAATTGCCACCCCTACTTAAAACTATAAGGTTTCATCTTCAAATCATAATGTAAGTTTAAACGCGCTGCAACGCGCGAGCATTAAAAACTCGTTATATGTTTATAACATCTTTACAGTTTTGTATATCGACTATAAATTTTGAGGCTATAAAAAGTATGAGTTATGGGTAGTCTCTCATTCATCAAAACTAAGGCTACTCTCAATACTAACACCACTTTACCTTCTACTTCAACGCCACATTAATTTTCTCTCTCCTTTTACACCCTCTCACTTTTCACTCCCAAAGAACTCACACCATCTCACCTTTTCATCCTATTTATTAAATTTATTTATATTTTAATTAAAATGCCCACTTTTATAAAACGGAGATGATTTGAACACTTTAAAATATTATTTGCACTCCAATGTATAAGCAATTGAAGCAAAATGTCAATATTGTATAAGTTGTTAATGCATGAATAGAGTGTCTCAATCAATCTTGAAAGCATGCAAATCAATTCTTTTTATAAAAATATAACCCACAAAATATCACACGCACACTCACCAACTAAATAATAAATAATATAAACACAAAAGGGACCCACTTGGCACACTCCACTATGTAGTGAAACCCTCACCCATGGTGATCTTGGTTTGTGTGTTGCCAGCGTGAGCAAACACCACCCAATGGTGTTGCCGCATGAGTGTCGTTGCCATTGGTTTGCTACTCCCACCGGCACCAGCCTAAACATGACAATTGTGGCACCAACAGTACTCTTCATGGTTTTCTTAAATTCAGTGGCTTTGTCTTCCATATGTGATTTAACTAATTCACAACATGGTTTTTCTAACTCGTGCTTTGGGGGCACAAGTTAAACACGTCAAAAAAATGTAAAAAGTATTCAGGGGCCTACTAAAGAGTAAAATAATAATAATAATAATAATAATAATAATAATAATAATAATAATAATAATAATAATAATAATAATAATAAAATGCTTAGAGCATTTACATTGATAACTCAAGTTATAAAATAACACCAGCCACGTCAGCGCCACACCAGCTTTAACATTTCACCTTAACATCCAAAAAAAACACCCACATCAATAACATCCCAAGTTAAACTTTAACATTTCATATTTTCAATTTCAACCCCTAAACTAAAACAAACACTTCATTTATTAAACTAAACATAACATTAAATTTGAAAACATATTACAATACGAAATTAAAAAAATACGTCAAAAAAAAATTACAACGAAATAAAAAACACACCGCAAATTAAACGTTACAACAAATTAAAGGAAATGACGAGAAAACAATCTAGTGACGAGGTTGCAAGTTATATATTTTTTTTGATTCGTTCTTTTTCGTCATTGATCCAAGCCACGACATCTGGATCTTTGCCTTCAAATAACAGTCATCAAAAACTTCAATTCCTCCAACCTTGTTATTGTTTCATCTTTTTCTGCTGGGCCCGATCGCGCCTGCGGCGGTTTCACGTTAGATCACGATACTCGTTTGCCATAGTTTGGTGAAATAAGTTGACGAGCTCGTTCCTCAGTGCTTGCCCCCAGTACTTGTCGTGCTCCGGATCTTGCCTTCTTTGTAGCCGCGTTTCTTTCCCATATGGCGTGGTTGTTCATCATGACCAAACAAAGCCTCGTTTGTTTGGCTTGGGACATCGCCGGTTAAATCAACCGGTTCCGGCGTGTCCCATTTCTTAGAATGACGCAAAACCTCCCAAGCGTCATCGAGCAAACGGCTTTGCTTTGGTTTCCTCACGATACCATTGCTTTGCGGTTTAATCACATCCATCTCACTTTCCCCGCGTTGTTCCGTTGCTGCCACACGTTTGTAATAAGAGTTGAACTTTGTGCACATGCCGTTCAACTTTTTCCACTTGCTTGACATCATATCCTTGTTGTGCCGTTGAAAGTTGAGTCTATTGAACTCATTTGTGACCCGATACCAAAACGTATCTTTGGGTTGGCACCGCCCAACTTTCGGATCCTCCGAAACAGCTATGTAACACCTTGCAAGTAATTCTTCCTCTGCTGGAGTCCAACGCCCGGTAGCGAAAACTTCCTCTTCATCATCATCGATTGGTTCAGGCTCGGGGTCTTTGGATTTTTTTGATTTTCGTTTAACCACCGACCTTTGTATTTTTGGAGGAGCGTGAAGTGTCTCAAAGAACATCATGTGTTTCAGTTTGTGATTGTTGTGAGTGGTGTGTGAATTGTAGGTTTTGAAAGTTGGAGTTTAAGGTGCTTTGTTGGTTTTGTTGTTGCCAAAAGAGATATCTTTGATGTTGTTGCCACATTTCTTGGCTCGAGAAGCCTAGTGGGTTGGGAAGAGGCATGTTGGGGTTTGAAAGATGAACCGCGTTGGGTTAGATGATGAACCAGGTTTGAGGTATTCCACCCACCAACCGCAGAAGATTGAATAATGTATCATCGTTAATCCGACATTTTTTTTCAGTGAATAAAGGATTGAAGATTGAGAGGATTGAGTAGTGGAAGTGTGAAAAAAAATGATGTTTTAGTTGGGTATTTATAGTGGTAAAAAAAGGTTTTTGTTTTTTTTTTTTTTAGTAAAACTAGCCGTTAGGGTTGAAAATGTAATTTTTTAAAACCTAACAGTCACTAGCCGTTATAGGGTTAAAAGTGTAAATTTTTTGAATTTTTTTTTATTCGGCCCTCAACGGGCGTTGCCCAATTAACGCCGCCCCTCCAACTTGGTTTTAACGCCGCCCCTCCAACGGTGATAACGGCAGTAACGCCGTTATATGTTCAATAACGCCGTTATGGCGTTAGGAATGGACATGCTCTTAGGGACACACAAATTCATGGGTTTCTGGGTACTTTTTTATACTTTTTTGTGAATCTATGTATACTTTTGATGTGCTTAATTTATGCTCTGGGCCACAAGTTAAAAATAGGGAGGTGATTTGCACACTCACACTTTTGATTGAGATGCTTAATGTACAAGTAGTTAAAACACAATGTAAGCACTATACAAGTATATAATACATATAATTGAGTGTCCTAATTAAAAGTGTGAGTGTGCAAATCAAACCTTCAGAAAAAACCTTTCAGATAAGGGAAGTGATTTGCACACTTTTAGTTTTTATTAAGACACTTCAATGTACAAGCAGTTAAAGCAAATTATACTTAAAATACAACTGTCTAATACACATATTAAATTGTGCCAATAAAAAGTAAGAGCGTGCAAATCATTTCCCTTTAGATAATTATACTTCTTATCATGATGGTAAAACGTTAATTATTTCAGTATTTTTTTTATTTTTTACTAAGCAAATTCTAGACCTGAATGTTAGGGTCCTACTATTGGAACCCTCCCTATGGAGTCACATCCATAGGGAATATTCCCTTGTTCCCCATTTTTCATTTGTCTGTACGCAGTTTTGTCATTTACTTTAGTATTCTGACAGTTTTAAGCGTTTAACTTATTAAACTTTATATTTACAGATTCGCATTTTAGTTAATAGCTTTTTGATATAAACAAAATTATAAAAATAAAAAAAAATAAAAAAAAATAAAAAAAAAACAAAAAAACTAGGAGGGTCTTAATAAAAAAGTAGGCACCGTTCTAATAACTCAACCTGAATGTTATTTCAATGACCTTTTACACCAAACCTTAGAATTTACGGAGTAATAATTTAAGGTTAGTACAGCGTACAGCACTTCACTGTCTGTCAAATTAGGCCTTGGCTGACTATTTGAAGTTATTTGTAGTTGGAAACGGGATGGATTATATCGCACGGACTTGCCCTTTTTATATAATAAAATTCTTTATTAAGATATTATTATAAAGGTGTTGACAATACTTAGTTATATTTGTATAGTCTTTATTAAATATCAAAGGGTTAGTAAAAGTAAGAAGGTTTTTAGTAGGATTAATAAAGTTTAGTGCAATGCATAGTAATGCATTATATTTAATGCATTTTCATATTTACTATTCATTGAAATAGAATAATGCAAAGTTTAATGTTAACACTGCATAGCATTTGACACATTTTGCACTATATGTATATTTTGTGCTAACATTATAGATGCAGTAAAAGTATCTTAAATGTTAGCACTAAAAAGTTACACTAAAATTAATATAAAATGCATCTTTATATCACATACTTGCATCAAACAAAAATTGGTTCAATTTATAATACCAAATTTTTGCACTAAACATTTTTAACTAGTTAAAAGTACATTTAGACTCAATAACTTAGGATAAATAGTTAAAGTAACAAATATCACTATTGAGCTCATTGTAAACATCTATATCTATACTACATATAATGTACGAAGGCACCTTATTCTTAATTTTAAGACGTACAAGACAATAAGCATGGTTTACAACACTTTAATGCATCCAATTTTCAGAATTACAGCAAAGTAAGCATATTGTACAACAACATAAAGCGTGGTGTCATTTTAAGACCAAAATTCTATCAAACAACATGAATGCTATTAAAAACACCCCTTCACCAAAAATTACAACCATTTAAGCACAATGTACAATAGCTGCAACAAATTTTCAGATTTACAACAAAATAAGCATAGTGTACAACAAAATAAGCATGATGTAATTTTTAGACTTATTTTCAGACTTACAACATTAATGCTATTAAAGTGGTCAATGTTATTAATGACTACTACTAACAAGAAAAGAAACATTGTATGCACATAATTTTCAGACGTACAAGACAAGAAGCATAGTGCACAACAAAACACCACATTAATGATATTTAATGTAGTCAATTATTTAACTGGTCAATAAATACAATTAATACAGTTATTAAAACACCCCTTACATAAGAAATACAAATTATCAAGCATATTGTACAACAAATTAAACACAATTTCTGCATTAAATTTGACTACTACAAATAATAAAGCACATTATACAAATATTCAAGCCTGAACGGGAAACGGGCCAAATGGGCTTGAGCCCGAACGGGCGCTGACCAAACAGGCTCGAGGCCGAGCAGACATGGGCCAACGGGTTCGAGCCCGAACGGGCACAGGCTATACGAAATTCTTGATATCCATAAATTTATTGTTAAAAATAACATAATAAACTAAAATAAATTATTCATCGAAAATTTTTATTTCAGGATACCCGACGCTGCAACGCGCGGGTACCCTGCTAGTATTGAGTGAAATTATAAATATATAGTTCATATAAACTAATTTTTATATTTTTAGTCAAGTATCAAAGGTTTAACAAATATGTTAAAAGTTTGAAAAAATGAATAGTATTAAGTGACAAATATATTGTAGCATTATATTTAGTGTTTTATAATTCATAACACTGAAATAGTGCTAAATATAGCGCTAATAGTGCCAAGTTTTGGAATGTTGTTTTTTTGGATAAGGTTTCCCCAGTAAATGTGTTACTTTAAAAAGGGTTTAAGTACAAAGGATATGGGCGAAGTCTCACATGTTAGCCCATTTACATAGGCAAAAGCAAACACACCTTATGTGCTTCAAATCGTACCTATCGTAAGAATGACACCCGAACTTATGAACCTACTATGACTACTAACGATAAGGTTACATTTGACTCACAATGGCACCAAATAACTCTATCATTTAAGTTGAACTCGAAGAGTGATATCGAATGTAATAGAATGCCAACTGTTGATCGATTAATCCAAAAGCATCTTTCTCGTAACCATCATAAATATCATAATGTTCATCCTCAAGAAAGCTCGCCTCGTTTGTACCACCTCTTGCTTGTTTCGTTAAGGAAGCCTTGAAACGAGCGGTTTCATCATCTACATCCTCAACTTCACTGTCCGAATTACCTTTTTGATCTGCCATTAAGGTACTAGGTACATACGCCGATTCCAAATTGACATCCTTTTCAATTTTCGATTGCTAATCACACGACTACATAGTGTTTTGGTCGTATGTTTATCCTTTTGCCCATTTTTATCTACACAACTCGCTTCTTGTGCAATAAGAGTTTTATTTCCGTCAATACCCTTTCCGTCATCCACGTCCACCATATCACCTAAAGCTTTAAAAGAATTCGAAATAGTAGTAATATTAGTACCTATTTTTAGCATTCACCGCCTTTGTTTTCCCTTGTTTCGTCTTTACCTTCTTATTAGGTTGAACTGGTTTATATACCATGTGAGACTTCGAACCAATACGGATTCCACGTACAGTTTGCCTTTGAGTCTTCACATTCTTCAACATGTTCAAATCAGTTTTCTTTGTAGTTCTCATGTTCGATTCAGATCCAATTTTCTTAGGACATTGATCCAACGAATGCCCAAATAACATACAAGATGAGCATCTAGTCGACTTCTACTCGTACTAAACTCGAATAGAATGCAAGATATATCCATTACTTTCATTTCTATGCACTTCCACAACAAGAGTGTCGTTTAACTCAACATCAGCATGAATGTTAATCACTGTTCTCGCGAAAGTGGACCGACCCCATGATTCCATGCACATTGAGGTTGTATAAATATCTACCATCAATGGGTACCAAGTTTTGTAGCAATGGCACTTAATTAATCCTCAGTGAATGTCGTGATAGGGACATCATGGAGTTTAACCTAAACCGGAACACTCTTCAAGTGTTCCTTAGACATATTCACCAAAGGATACCACTTGCGAAGAATCAATGGCAAGTTACGAATCAACCATGGTCCCTTTTCAAGCAATGATTATATACCTATATCGGAACTGAATTTGAAAAAGAAATTACCTTTCGAATTTAGCATAGTACGAACAAGACCAAATCTACTCCACGCGTTATTAACATAATTTTCAACAACTGGATACACAACTCTCTTGCCCTGAAAAAACCCATAAACAGAGTTCTCAAAATGCTCCATAACCTCTAGGACTAATTCTATTGATATGGAAACATCAACCACATTACTAGTCGGGGTGATTAAGGTACGAAAGTTAGCAACTTTCTTACTTGGTTCACCATTAGATGATTAGCATAGGAAATAGGCCCCATACCTTTCGATTTATAACTCTGAATCACATTAACCGAACCATCCTCCCCATAATTCATTGGAGAATCACTAGTAACCAAGGTTGCAAAGATCGCTAGGCGGTAGCTGGGCGGGCAGGTACCGCCTAGCTATTAATCGGTTATGAGGGGATTAATTGGATTGGAATTTTTATATATACAATTATAAAGCTTTGGAACTATATGCCTGATTTGGCCGATCTAGCCCTTTTTTTTATTTGACCGATTTATATCTGATTTGGCCTATTTCTATCCGTAATCGAGTTGGTCGATTTTTCTGATTTTTGTCTTATTTGGCCGATTTATCCCCGATTTGGCCGATTTTATCTGATGAATCGGCATGTTCACCGATTTTGACCAAACCGATTAATAAGGCCGATTAGTGAAAATCGGGCGGTTAATCCCCGCCTAACGATTAATCGGCCGCCTAGACCGATTTTTGCAACACTGCTAGTAACAACAGTAACCACTTTGGTAAATGTATTATGGGTACCAAGCATGCTTGACAAGCATGAAAATGGATTCATTGCAGTAGCTTGCCCAGCGGTATTCAGAGGTTTTAGAGGTACCCCATCATCTCACACTAACACGAGCTTACCATCAAACATTTGATGTTCAATATGATGAATCTTTGCAACAATAGAACTCGTGTCCTCCTTATTCCCACTAACAGCATCATCGTTACTCTTCTTCTTATGATCATTCTTGCCCCCCCTCCAAAATTCAAAAAACCACTCTTTATGTTTATACCATACGATCACAGTTAGAACCACACAAACCAATCAATCATATACCCATAAACAGAATCAGTTTACTACATATCGTAGCAACAGTAACCAAGAAAACTGTCGATAAAAATCCTAAAATCAGAATATCCACTGGAAACACGATTAGAACAATGATTTACGGATTATATAGAGCCCGGACAGTTCACGAATATCCAATCAACACCCTTGTTACATATTTTTATCTTTTAAACATAGTTTTTAAGGTTAAAATATTAAAACCTTAAAATAATGATTTTGGATAGTTTAAAGGTCCATGAATTCAATTTTATTGTATTTTGACACTTTTCTATTGAACGAGGCGCAAGAACCCGCCGCGTTGCGGCGAGGGCGTTTGCTATATTTTGTATGTTGTCCACTACAAAAAATTGCAGGTTTTTACATTAGTTTCTAGGAGGAAACTAACTTATAGGTAGCATGCAGGCGCGACAGCAGTTATGCATACTACATACTGGGTTGCCCTCAGTGCTACTATCACTGGAGTTGTTCGTTACCTGGCGGGTTTTTTACCAGATGTCGACATTTAGTCCAAACCATTAAATCATGTATACCAATTCTTACTAATGCAAAAGTAATGTTTTGCCTGTAATTGAGTATTGTGCTACCTGTTTATGTGCATAAATGACAGTTCAAACTATGGGCAAATGAGTACGATGGAACATTTTTGAAACATAAAAACACTGCATCTAAATTATTTCCATGGTGACTGAGCTGCTGTTCGAATGACTAAATAAAATGGTAAACGTTGAAAATGTGCAGCTTAATAGTATTCAAGTGTACAACTGGAGTTACCGCTGACTGAGCTGCGGCCGTCTATTTGTTGCACGCAGGTGATAAGTACAATTCTGCAATGGGTCATTCATATCTACAAAAGTAATAAAATGTCGAAGGTTAGTTTGGCATTAATAATCATCCAAATAACGTACGTAACAGTTTTAATTGTTCAAAATAAACAAAGGTAATTGAAAGAATACAAAGCAGGTAGAGACAAATAATGTGAAGATATATAATAAAGGGGGATAAAAAAGAACATCATCTTGAAGCTTAGGTAATGATATAGCTACAGTTGCTTCGAACACGTAACCAACACTAAACTTGGAGTCCCGTTTAAAATCATTCTGCAAAAAGATTAACAACTTATATGAAAATAAATTAAAAAAACACAATAAATTGTTGTACTTTTTAACGAATAAACCATCTTTTTTCAGAAATTAGAAACTGTTTGGAACATGATAAACAAACGTGCAGGTTTCAGAAATTACCAGGACATGGGACAGAAACAGAGCGTTTGAGCCTTGTGATTTTATGCACGCACCCTTGACTCCAAGTAGGTTGAAGCATGCTGATTATGATGCTAGTTGTGTCCCTCCTCCAACAGTGCTAACCTAGAACAAACAAACATGCAGGTTTCAGTGTTTGGACAAAATGAGTTTGACTATTCGAGTAGTTATATCATACTTTCATGAGGCCAACAACAGTGATTGTTCAATAATAACCTAAAATTAGTTGTCGCCCCTCAATATTTTACCTGAGTTCCTAAAACAGTAAGTTTATCAAACAATTACTTATCGAATTATCACAACCTAAAGCTACTCAAAGACATACACCACTATTTCATACATATCATTATCATATAATCAGTTTCAAAGCACATATGTGGGGAATGATGAATACCTCTATTTAAGTAGGTCTCTCATACTGACTGATGTTAGTTTCAGGATTCTAATAGTGCATCGCTCATGTCCTCCCATTAATAAAATCCTTCCATGGTTCGGGTAAGGTCGGATCAAGTGGGGCATAAGGAACCCCAAGAGCAACAGTGGCTCCGTCGGCAGGCATGGTTGATTGATTCAAATCTGTTAATGAAAGAAAAAAAAGCATGTTAGTTTTTTACATCGTAACATACATCATGACTAAGCCTAAGCAAAGAAGATCATGAGTAAATCAACCATTAGCTACTTCCATGTTTCAATTATGCTTTATATACAAAATAATAGTAGAGATAAAGATCAGAAGTATATTATCTTAAAAAACAGAAGTTATTCAAGAATAACTTATGCTTACCACTATACTTTTCTATATTATTATGAATGACACCTATTTTCCTCATATACCTTTAATAAAAAAAATGCATAATTATCTGCTATAACATATTGTTCTAACCGATTATCTATGTTTTCATAAATCATATCCCACTATAGTTTAGCACTTGATAGCCTGAAAATATTTGGACTATTAAGCATTAATTTATTTGCGTTAGTTATTAGTTTTAGAAAGTTACAGAATAGGATCTTATATAGTGAGTTAACAACGGAATGTAGATGGAAAACTCGTAAAGCTGTGGCATAAAGAGTTAACAACATTTGAACGAACCTGCGTGAGGAGATGTTATGACAGAGGCTCTAGCCATGCCTATCTGTGTAGGCAACACTTGCAGCATAGTTGTTTCATGTAACCCACTTGTTGCTGGGATTTCGATATGTGAGCCTCGTATACCTGCAACAACAGTTAAATAAGAACTTTAGTAGGAACTCATTTTATAACGTACGACAATTCTATAATGCAGGTTTGGTCAGGACCAATTTAAAGGTGGACAAAGTAATCAAATCCCTATCCCCTACCTATTTGAATAACTACTTTGGTATGTAAAGCAAGCACCACTAAACTACTTGTAGAGAAACAACAAAAATCTGAAAGGAGTGTTACTAACGATGGTCTGAAGGTGGCTGTACAGTAGGCGAGTGACCGTATGGTGTTGGGGTACAGGTTGGCGAACCGTCTGTAATTGTAACGATAGACATAAAGTGATTAGGAGGCTGATAGCTGAAGCTGATAAAGATTTTTTGAATTCCAATGCCTTAATATTGTAACCAACCTTCATACATGTGGTTGAACTTCCTTTTGCGCTCCCCTTGTGTCTCCTGGTGAGTGGCTGCAAGCCTGCAATGACCAAATTTCACACTTCACATCAAGATGTTCAGTTAAAACTTTATTGAGGTGTTTACATGTTTGCCAAAATTTCAAAGGCACCAAGGTTTTGGTTAACTGTTTAACTAACAGTAGCGCATTTAGTCTTGATAGGTTGATGCACTTGGTCTTTAAAAGTGTTAACTTAACGTCTCATATTTTCAGAAACAACAGTGTAAAAGGAATTTATTCAACCTTATAAAACAGTAGTCTAAAAGCAATAAAAATAATATAAAATATGAAGCACACGTTACATGTACCAAGTAAACGGGAGTGCACTAAGTTTGAAAGGTTGACGATCACATCCAACATGTGTTGCTTTAATATATGGAAGGAAGGAAGTAACCTATGAAAATTAAACCCATTTAACAAAACCAAGCAAAATGTGTCATCTAATCTAACAATCAAAAGACATGTGCGACTTTAAAATATTGAAGGAAGGAAAGTACCTGAACGACATATATACTAATCAATCTTGAACACTCTCAGCCTCTTCTCGTTGAAAAGTAAAACTAACAATTAGTAATAATTAATAACATATAAGACACCAAAAGCTGAATAATACTTTTTAGCGATTTCGGATGCAGGTTTTCCATTGGTAGTATCAATAGTTGTTTGTCCACGTAATTTTCAACTAAATAAGAGTGTTTGGGATTGGTTAACTTACCTTTGCTAGAAAACATGAATACCCCAAAACAAACATGAGTCAGGAAGCTAAGAAACGTATGACATTGCATCTTTGTTGTCGATAAAACACGAAGAGCTTCACTAGGTGTGCCCAGAAGCTGTAAATACAAACATTATAATAAATCAAGAAACTAATAAGCATCTATATAACTTGAAATTCACATAAGATGATAAAGTACCTGGCATTTCAACATGTACAACGATTCAGTAGCCTCGGTCAGGTCCACTGGTACATAAAATATGCGCTTAGTTGGACAACCTTATAACCTCACAATTTCAGTTACGAAAGAGCAAATAACCAACAATCTAAATTGGCATTTACCAAATTCCTTTTAAAAATAAGTAATTCCAAAACTTGGTTATTTAGCATTGAACTTACTCGGTTTCAAACATCTAATCTTAAACTAATGCTCTTCTTCTTCAGCTTGAGACACTTCCATTAAAACTCTTTCTGCCTTTTTAATGACTCATATCCAATCTTTAATTATACATAAACAAATCGTAATTCTTGTAACTCACGAATCACACAAATAAAATTAGATAACCTAAACCCCAAATTTTTCTTTTACCATTAAATCACGAATTTTAATCAAAACTATTGTAAAAAGAACATACATACCTCCAAACACGAAACCTTCATATCAAATAAGTAGGCGGCGTCTTTTTTCCCACCCTTGAAAATATCAGATAAGGGTATAACCTCTGAAAAAAATTGCATATGAAGAAAGGGAAAAAAACCCGATGATAACCGATGATTGTGAGGTTATGATCGGATAGCACTTACCAAACCTTTTCCACCTCGTTGAAGAAACCGATGATAACTTCAGGAAGAAGATAGCATATGAACGGATGGGATACAAAGTTGGGCCGAATATCTGAGTGGGCTGCAAGCGTTGGACATTTACAGCCAACTTTAAATATTTTTTATCGGCCACCGACATCTCAATATAATACTATTTAAAAATGAATAAAAAACGTCACCGACGTTTGGTTTTAATATAGGGGCATTTACATACATCCCCATATCCTAACCATATTACATATTACCAAACCTTGCTTTACGAGCAGTACATCAGCATTAAAAATTGTGTTTGGGGATATATGTAAATATTGGTTGGGATATGGGGATGTATGAAAATATCCCTTTAATATATAGATAGAACAAGTATTTGGTACCCGCCGCGATGCGGCGGGGGTTTTCCGATACCAAATTTTGTGACGGTCACTGCCTGGCTAGACACATCTCTATTTTGACATTGTGAGTGTACAAAATTCATGGCTGTTTATGTTGGCGAACATCCTGTAAGGAAGGTAGATTCCGGCACCTCATCAATTAGTTTGTTGAATTCTTCTTCAAGGCTCCATCTTTTTTCTTCTTGTTTTACAAAAACAGTGACGACCATGCATGTAAACTTATGTATAAAAAAAAGAACATGATAATGTGTACGTAAATATATATAACATGATAATGCGATAGGAATTAACTCACTTTCATAGATGGGTGTGCTTGTTTCACGATTTCTTCTTCCAACGGTGTAAGTCTGCAACTCTTTAACTGTGTTTTCCTTCTTCTGGCGCGTTTGATTGCAGATTTCTCGTCTTCCTATTCTTCCCATAAAAAGAAAATTAGTTACCAATAAATAAATAAATGAGATTACCCACGAAGTTGCTAGACCGTCACAACACATCTTATGGCTGTATGTGTACAATCTGAACGTGGAACAGTTGTAGGAAACTTATTGAAAATCCTAATAGTAACATATAAGTGGCACTCCAACTTGTGTACAAATTAAATAGCATGTACAGGCAGAAGTTTGAACCAACTAAGATTATTACTATTCTGTAACCTGAATTACTAACTCTAACCTGAATTAGTCTAGCATGTACGGACAGAAGTTGACGAATGTAAAACTTACTGACTGTAGAGCTACTTCATCCTAAGTCATCGTATAATATAGTGCCATAAAATTCGCCTATGGCTCAATAGCCTCATTGTACTTCTCACCCACCGCCTCTTTTGTAATTAAAATTTTCGCGGCACACTCATCCGCAACTGTAAATGGGTTCAAACAAAATTCAGAAACTGGATCTATAGGAGGGCGTCTCAAACAAATTTCAGAAACTGGTGTATCTAAATACATTTGTTAAAACAGCATAAGTGAATCGGATGTATATGGCTAACCGTCAGTCGAGCGCTTTTGCGGGTGCGTAAAAAAAATCTACTGTAATCTACTCCAAACTTTCTAAAAGAATTTCTTAACTTGGGGATAAGTAAATCAACATTGCTGGTAAAAAAAATAAAAATAAAATAAAAAAATAAATAATAAAAAAAAAAAAAAAAAAAAAAAAAAAAAAAACTTGTCTAAGAGCTGTTTGATGTGCTTGCTTTCTCATTCTCGAGCGCCTAGCAGATTCTCTAACTGAAACCATCCTGAAACAAAGCACCATATAAGTTGTAGAAATGAGAAGCGTTTCTTTGTTGCTCACGTAGCAATGTCAATTTTATATTCGTAAAACAAAAGTTGTAAACAACTATAAACTCTTAACACATATATGACGAACTTAATTTTCTTGACATATTGACACATAGTTCTCAACCAATATATGACGAACTTACTTTTCTTGACATATTGACACATAGTTCTCAACCGAGAAAGCATCAAGTTCAATAGTCCCAAGTTTTCCACCAAACACAATGCGTGCTTGTACCGACTGTATACTGACAAATCGACGTAAAATGGTTGGTTCAGCAAGATACCACTTCTTTTAGAGTCCACGAACATTCTTGCTGCAACACTTAGTTTCCAAACAGCCCTTACTGCAGTACCAAACTTAGTACCAGACACGGGTCAAACGGGCATGATAGTTGTTGTGCTTTGATTGTTCGATTTCCGTTCCACTTTTGTTCAGTCACCCAGCATGTAAACTGTACGTTAATATATATGTATCAGTTGTTGGGGTGTTTGGCAAATCTGACTTTTTCAATAAAAAAAGGTAAGATGTCAAGAAGGGGTTATATTTTCCTATAAGCATTGTCTGTCAAAATCAATAATCGAAACAACTTATTGGACTCCATATAATCACACAATCAGAGATGCAACTTTTACGTCCAAACATAGTCACAATAATCAATTGCAAAACTTAAATCCAAACCCCCTCAATCTTGAGTAAGTACCTTGGATAGACTTAAAAAAACTAACCGTCTTTCGCTGCATCCGCATCCTCTTCTTCAGCTTCCAAATTAACATCAGCCTGAAGCTCTTCTAGTCGGCATCGAGTGGTGTAAAACGTGCTAAACCTACAAAAAAAATCCCAACAATCGAAACACTGAAAGGTTGTTTTGGTTTCTTATTTTTAGCTGGTCAATAGGAAAAACTATCAAAAATTAAACTAAAAGCTGGTAATAAAATAAATTGACCATTTGTCGCTGCAGCCTCGACTCATGCTCATGTCTAGACCATTAACCTTTACACACAATTGGTTGCTTCAAATCAGGGACATAGCTCAGCAACTATACATCAACAACAACAACAAAAATAAGTGTCAAAAAAAAAAATTCGATGTCCATAATCAATTACAGCACTATATAAAGAAAACACAACTAAAAGCTGTGGTGAAAAAAAGGCCGACAATGAGATAACCTTCTCTGAGAATTGAATATTTTGTGTGGGGCTCGCATAGCAGGCATCCTTATCTTATCGTTAACCTTATTCATATCAAAACCATGTATTATGTTCAGCTCACTTTCTAAAAAAAATTCCAATTTCCACCAAGATCATGCACCAATATTTTGAATTGAACCTGATGACATGGTAGTTTAAAAATATTACAAATGTATAATTAGGAAGTTGCAAATCACCGAAGCGACCCTAACGCAGATGCGTTAACGTCATCTTTTTTTTTTGCGCTAACGTTATCATTCTTTAAAATCTTTCAGAAAATGCTAATTAGATTTCTTCCCAAAGTCATTACCGAAAATAAATATTTTTTCATTCCAGATAAAATACATTGTATGCATATAGATGATGTCAAAGGAATGTATTATAGTACAACTTCTAGTGAGCTTACATGAATGCAATAAAATTAAGATTACACCTCCATACTGGCGTTGCCACAAAAATTACATGAAAGCTGTAGTAACTGTTAAACCTCACAGATCAACTCACGGTGCACAAAAAGGTGCAAATTAGTTAAACCTCCATACCCTGGTGCAACTGTTAAACTACTTCGAGTGAGTTTACATGAAGCATCCTTCATGTAGGGGTCTGTGACAGCGGGTTCATCTAGGTTTTGTGATTAGATACCTGCGAACGCTTGGCCAAGCATGAGCTTATGATAACCGATTGTTCCATTCTTGAAAGCATGTTGACTTCAAATCCAATTGGTGACTCATTCCAGAGGGTAAATGTAATGTTATTGCCACTGCATGAGAAGGCAGAGTCGCTGGTTATTAAAGAGGTCTCGTATGTTTTATGTAAATAATGTATAAAAGTTGTTTTGTAGTGTGATGTTTCCGCTGAGATGCGGTTGTCGGTCGAATCACCAAATTCCCTTATGCCACTGATGTTGCAGATTATTCCAATGTAATCTGTCGATAAGTGTTAGAAAGTTGGCACATGTTAAATATATGACTGCTGTGAGTTGTCTTTTAACACCTGTAATGTAGTCTGTTCGCCTCATTGGTTCAAAATTACAAAACATGAGACACAAACATACGGGAATCTCAATCCTAGCTAGAATCACAAAACCAAACAGTACCTAACGCCTTAAAGCTGTGGAACAAACTGCAAAAAACAAATTCATAATGAATATTACAAACACAAACAAAATCAAAATTAGACCATCACAGTTATCCTATTAAATGGCCATGGAGCGAAGCAACAAAAATAATTTAACAACAGTAAACAGTAAAGTGGACTATATAAGATATTTAGTTAAGTAAACCACTACAAAAAATAATCTTAAAAATAATCAAACGAAACTATTTACTTATGAAATAGGCACATCTCATTCAGGGATTAATATTTCACTTCAAATACATATATAAAGTTCCTCTAATAAAGTGTGTGTGCCACAATACCAACAACTATGTCCCATTAAAGTTTAGTAACAAACTGATGAAATGGAAGCACTTGCTAGTTGCAAAGAAATTGAACAAAAAACGATTATTCTTGTACTTGCATGAAAGAATACATATATAGTCTACTGAGACAGTTTAACACGGACCAAAGAGTACATATATGGTCGATTGAGACAGTTTAAATAGGAGCTCTACAACTCAAGCATAAAGCTTCAGAAAACATTATTACAATACTCCTATTGTTCCAAGATAAATATAGCAAAAAAATACCTTTAAAAGTCCTTTGAACCATGTTTCTTGTAGTATGGTGTCAATAGTTTCGCATAATCAGTCCCTTTTTGTAGCTTTGGCAAAATATTATTATCTTTTTTCCTGCCATATCAAAATTTCAAATTAAGAATAAAAGCAGATTTAAAAATTTAATTACAAAAACCTATCAAGAATATTATACCTCAGGATACTATTGCAACCCACACTTGTCTCCAGCTTTGTCAATTACCTTTGAAACAAAAACAAAAACCATGAGTGAAATTTTTTTACTTGAAATCCTAAAAACTAGAATCAAAACCCAATTAACACCCACATAATTAAATCATGTAAGCTACACGAAACCCATAAAATCATACAAAGAAAACCCTAAAAAACGAAACCGTTAGATATTGATATTCTTATCGAAAATCACAAAGAAACCCTCTTTTTTCACATCAATCCTCTACTGGCATCATTTTTTCATACGGATATTTAGGTTATTGATTTTTCAAAATCAACTCAAATATGTAGAAAAGAATTTTGTTTGATAGATGGGTTGGTATGAGACGGAAAATGAGTCATAGTATCTTCGTCTGCTGAAGACACGTATCTGACATGGTGGTATGTGCGTGGATAAAACTGGATTACTGGAATATGAAAGTCGGTTAATCCTTTCATTATTATCGGTGTTACTGTAACTGGGCTTGCATAAATCTAATAACCGGACTCAAAGAAGCGGGCCAAAAGAAAATACTATTTTACTGTATTAAAAAATTATAGTTTAGAGGGGACTTGTGCTATATATCTTATATAAATACTATTAGTACTTGTACAAAAATGGGGTTGGCCATGGCCCATCCTAACCCAACGTGGCTCTATGAATTAAGGAGCCATTAATGATACAACGTAGTAATGTTGTTAGTGTTAAACTTTGATACAACAATGAAAAAGTCCAAAATACATTCCTGTGGTTTGTCTCGTGTCTCGCTTTACATCCTTAAACTTTTTTTTGGCACAAAACCATCCATCCGTTGTGCTTACAAATACATCCCTCTCAAGAAATCAAGCATGAGGACTAACTGCAAATATTTATCTTATTCCTAACGGAAGAAAAATATTTACCGTTAGTCCAGGGACTAACGATGCAAAAATAACCGGCGACCAACAAAGCACTCCACCCACCACCACCCAATGCCACCACCTCCACCTCCACCGCCGCCACCACTTCCATCACCACCCACCTCCACTGCCACCTACCACACAACGCCAGCACCACCATCAATGCCACCTTCACCCACCACCACCACCCTCACCTCCACCGCCGCCACCTACCGCCACCAATGCCACCACCACCCACCTCCACCGCCACCACCACCAATCAACTTAATTTCTCCCACCACCTCGCCCCAAACGCCACCACCACCACCCAACGCCACCACCCCCACCTCTACCGCCGCCACCTACCACCACCATCACACCACCACCTTCACCTACACACCACAACGCCACCACCACACCACCACCATCACCACCACTTCCATCACACCACCACCTCCACCCGCCACCCATCCACCTTCCACCAACGCCATTCGCCATCATACTTTCACCACTCCCTACCGCTTAATACCTCACCACCGCCATTCCATTACCACCTCTCCACTTCCAATCACCACCACCCGCCGCTGGCTGGGTGGGCAAAGGCGGTGGATGGAGTGGCAGGCGGTGTTTGGCGGGGTGTTGGTGGTGGAAAGCGGTTCGTGTGGTGCAGGCGGTGAAAGCGGGCGCGCCAGCGGCTGCTTATGCCGAAAGGTGCTGGGTTAAGCGGTAAGGTTGAAAGGGGAGTAACTGTTAGTTCTCAGGACTAACCGATGCAATAAAACCAAATTGATGAAGGATCTAACTGACTCGGCAAATATTTTCTCTTCGCTGAAGATAACGGAGAAAATTTTACACCGTTAGTCCTCATTAACTGATTTTACTAACAGAGGGATGTATTTGTGCCAACTTTACTAACGGATGGATGATTTTGTGCCAAAAAAAAGTTTAGGGATGAAGTGACTGTTTTACTGACCGGTCTTTATATAGTCTCTCATTATACCTATGGTTCACTTAATGACTAACCGCAATGGTATCCCGGTCAGTGTAGTGTAGTAGAAAGTTCGATGCCGTCCCCAAGAATATGTGTGTTGGATTATTACTTCTAGTGTCACGAATAATTGTTTCGATAAGGAATTAATTAATTAAACTACTAATGCAGAATAGAAGCAGATAAATGGGTAAAATCAGAGGAATAGTGGTGCTAACCTACCATCAATCCTCCTACTAAGTTATGCTTACGATACCTACTTCCAATTACTTCAGATGGGTCAAATTCGAAGGACAGATTTGGTCAATTCGCCCTAACCTATCGAAGATGCCACCATGAAATCAAAGCATCATCATGTCATGTTCCTGGTCCCCTAAGCCAAGTCATTAAAAGACCGCTACATGCTAGATTCTAAATAAGGAGCTTAGGAACCACACTACACCCCCAATTTAAGTTCATCCAAACGATAGTGGATCGGCATCAAATCGCACAAGTAGAAACGTCATTGGTCATATCTTACCCTTCCGCCTCACCGCTCACCTAGGGTCAGTTGGTCATATCTCTAGGCAATGACCTCTACCGCCATTCAAAACTACCTAATCAAGTGACTACCAAAGAACTATGATGCATACACTAGAAATAATTGTAAAGGAAGTAAAGGTAAAAACAAAACAATTAAGGAATCATAACTCAGGCTAGCACCGGGGGCTTAGCCGCTCATATTAATCATGCAAATCAATTCAATATTCAAAGGTACGAAATACATGAAATGAAAGTAAAGAAAGATAAACGCTAAAGCTTATCGTAAGAATGAGACTTCTCCTGGAAAATTACCCCTAGACCTCGCTTGGAGCTTTTCCCACGCTCTAGGTTGTGTCCGGAATGATGATTAGAAATGCTGAAATTGTGGGGTATTTATGGGGCAGGTCCGGGTTACGGCGTAACCAATATAGGAGTTACCGTAACCTTCTATTCCGTCATAGAATGCACTAGATCTAAGTGGTTACGCCAGTAGTCTTCAATAAACACGGTTACGCCGTAAGTGATGCAGTAGTTACGCGTAGTATCAACGGCGTGGATCCTCATTTGACCTAATGTAGTACCGTTGGGAAGAGTGACACCGTAACCTCTTGATAAGTTGGTATTCCGAACATGCAATAGTTACTAATGAAGAGAGAGAGTTACGCCGTAACTTCAAAATACCGTGATAAATCTTTAGTAATGTTTCCATTTCCGCGCTCTTTAGCTCCATGCTCGTAATTTACCTAAAAGTGGAAAACAATGGAAAACAAGCGTAAATCCATATAATGATATAAATAACGCATTATCGGGAAATTGACACTTAATATTCAGGACTATTTGATGTCGAATATCCCCACTTGAATGAACTTACTGCCCTCAAGTAGATCTTATTAGATAGATTCCTTAAAAGATATCTCCCAAAACCTGGAAAATATGAGTTTACAAATCCCTTATGCTAGAATAAAGCCAACACCTCACGAAAGGGGAACAAACACGCAAATCTCTCAACTATTCTAAGTTTCAATTTTGGGGTGACTCAATCGCATTACGATAGTATAGCATGTATTCTATCATAAGCTTGGCGGTTACACAAATCTCCACCACTAGAGTTAAGGGCTAAACAATTCTCGAGGGCAATATGGGTAGACACGACAAAGGTTAAGGGGTACTCGCCATTACTAACATGTCATCATGAAGACAAAATCAATGATACATGACCAAATCCATGGCCAAGACAACAAAGATTGCTCAACATCACCTAGACATGCTTCATGACTAAAGGGTATGATAAGAAATGAGATATAATGGTGTAAAATGAAAACAAACAGTAGTCTAAATCTATAACCAAGTCATCACCACTTCAGCCCCAAAGTTCAAGTTTAGAAGTCTAGAAACCGGATCATGAAATGCGGACGCCGTGATGGGCACATAATTCACTTTCTTCGTTGGCAAAACTACCAACTCCAATCTTCAAATATGACCGAAATTTCCGATACTAATCAATAAAGCTCATACTATAGTGCTTAAACATCGCACTTTACAATATCATAACTCAATCATTTTTTATTTATTTATTTATTTATTGAATCATAACATAATAACATAACATCCCCCCACTTGAGATGGGAATTCGGGGGGTCTTCAATGATCTTCATAAATGTTGTCGATGAAAGCGTGATTTCCAAACCTTTCCACTCGAACCTTGAACTTAGGCGAATGATGACTTCCCAATCACAAAGACTCGCTGTGGTAGGCTAAGGTGTATAGTGTAACGTAAACAATATATTGGGAAAATGAAAGGTTCGGGTGGGTGTATCTAGGGGTATCTTGACTAAAGGCGAACAACAAAAGTGGTTTCACGGGGTCGAAAAGTCGAGGGTGACTAATCGATAGACTCACAATGGTAGGCTGTTTGGGTGATAATCCTATAATATTGCCTTCTAAATCTGAAAAGTCCAAATACATCGAGCGAACTCAACATACCTCGCCTGGGTCTCAAATGATGCAAAGGCCAAGTTTTAAAGCTACCGCAAGACGTCATAATTTGGTGGATTTGGGGTAAAATATTGGAAACGGATAAGGCTAATCTCACCATGTAATGTTAAGGGTATGTGCTCGCTAAGGTCTAATCTAGTTAGGTTTCGAAAAACATGTCAAAATTTTAAAAATGGCATAATTTTTCAAAATAAACTAGAAAATGAGGGCGAAATAAAGTTCAAGAGATAATTCTACTCCCGTGCCCCCACTTGAATTGTACAAAGTCCCTTTTGTACTAGGCATTAAAATAATAGTGAAGAGAAAGGTAGAATTAGAGCGAGAACTTCCCCGAATTTGCTCCAAAAGAAGAAGGCCCACGAAAAAGAACCGTGCATTCGCTTAAGCTGCCATGAACAAACTTCAATCCTCAAATCAATACCGACAAGCATAATTCTAAAAGAAAAAATGAAAAACAACCTAACTCACTTCAGAGAGGAATCACGGTTGCATTTAGCATATATGCAACAAGTTTTAAACCACTTGGTGTCCCAAGTGGGAAAGTGAAGTCTCAAGGGTTTACGGAACACACCCACAAATTTCATTTAAAACTAATACAAGGTTACTGTGTTTTAAAATGAAAGAATTAAAGCAGAGTTACGTCGAACTCCTATGAAGTAAAGTTACCAGAATCAGCAAACCCTGGTATGAGTCGTAAAGCGTAGTAGTTCTGGCGCAACCATTGAAATGGAATTACGCAGTATTGGTACGCGTCAAGAGTTCTGGCGCTAAAACGTTGGTTACGGTAATCACCAAGATGAGTTACGCCGTAACTCGCTCGATCAAAGATTGCAAAGAAGAAATAGTTCCTCGTTTTCTCGCAAAAATGGTTAGAAAACACAAAACCCCAACAGAAAGGAAATAAAAACAAAAGAAAGGGATAGTCTGTCTCGAAGAGCACTTTTTATTTTTAACGAAGTCTTTAAGTTAGACTCGTGAGCTACTATAGGGGCCTTTGAGCTTGCCCCACTTCCTCAATATCTTTCATCAAATTATGCCTCATCCATGCAACATTGGCAGCTCGAGGTATTCATTGGTTTCGACCGGACTTTACAAAATTTCATCCGGTCCCGTGGTAGCGAAAATTCATATTTTTCGACAATAATTGGAGGTGGTTGTAGGGAATCCCGTGAGTTCAGACCTCTTTGTTCGTAAGCCACATCATCTGGGATCGTTGAAATCCCTCCTTCATTCAAGGTAATCTAGGATCCCCTCAATATCATCGCCATCAAAAGTCGTGTCTTTGAACCATTCTTCATCGATCGATTCTCCACTAGAACGCCAGCATTCTTCTTTATCATCACTAACCAACTCTTTCGTTTTTCAATTGTTATCTCACTGTTGTTGAGACTCCGTTGTTTGAATTTTCTCGATCCATGTATTCCTTCCAAATTTTCTCTTTGGTTAATGTGTCTACATATCCATACTTAATCTTCACCCAACTATCAATCCTAGTTGTCCGACCAAGGCAAACTCGTTCTTTCCTCATCATTGGTTGAGGACCAAAAACATTCATCCTTTCCTATTCTTTCGTAGTCGTCTGCTACATATCAATATACCTTGCGACTTAAAAATTTCCCCAGAGATTTTACTCTTTTCGCAATGTCAGCGTATTTCTTTTGTTGTCGGTTTCACTTAAATGCTCATTCGCGGCATCTTAGATCATTATTAGCCTCTTCCTTTTTCCTGAATGTGCTCTTCAGAATCAATTTTAAGCTTCTTAAGAAGATTTGGATCGATCGCATCCTTGAATTAGTACTCAATCTTTAAATGCTAAATCACCGAATCTTATACAATGTCTTTCACGCCAGGGCATGTCCACTTTTCCTTTCTTTCATTGCCTCCGCCTATCAGCACACGTAGGGTCGTGACATGTTCTTGTCATATTATGATGATTGCAGAGGCACACCGTGAGTTATCGCGGCTTCTTCATCTTCGGAGAGTTTTTCGAAGTCTTTTCATTAGTGTGCTGTAAAACTTGTTATTCTTGATTCTTTGTTTTCTGACCTCCATCAGTTTCGCTTCGATCACAGCCCATATCGAGTCCCCCTTCTATATTTCTTTGCACCGGTGATAAAGGAAATAGGTAATATCGGACCATTCACTAGTTTTCGATTCACATCAAGGCCGTCGCCGACATCCCAAGCATTTGTGACCATGAGACCTCAACTCCCAGCAAGCCATAATACGCCGGTATTAGGCGCTTGCGTGCGTGCATCGAATTTTTCGCCGCCGCTATTATCGAAAATTACCTTACATTCCATAGCCGGTTTAGATCCTTGGGTTTATCGCCATTCCTCCTTACTTTTTCATCGAGCTTTATCATGGATTCAAGGTTTTTCGTAGTCGGTGCGTTTCGAAAGGTTTCTCGTTGTTTTCCCCGAATTCTCTCAACCACTCATTCCTGTTTTTGTTTTGTAAGTTTCCGGAACTTATTAATTGTTTCTTAAGATCGCTTTTCTCCATAACACGATTGTAATTTCCACGATAACCATTACTATTTTCGATTATGGTCGATTTTCTCCATACTTAGCTTCAATATTCTCTTCGTCATATGATGATAATTTTTCGTGATGTCCTCCTCCACGATTTCGCGAACTGCATGAACGGCTTCACTTTCAAGATATCTCGACCGAGATTTTCAATCTTACTAGCGATAGTCGCAATTCGCGAAAACTTCGCAGCTTTTTCCCCCACCGTACATTTTGAGAGTGGTTCGCCATTTTTGAATGGCTTCAAGTGCAACGTAGGAGTCATGTTCAGATAGGTCCTTGATAGTCCAAAGATTTGCCTTGTAGTAACGCATCCTTTGTGAAAATATTGACCTTCATTGGTTATTCGGATCATCAGGACACTTATAAAGAAGATTGTATCCGTCCCAAAGCTTGATACAAGAGCTCTCCGTCTTTGTTTGAAATTATGGATTTCCAAAACGGTTAGAAATCTTCGATGGTGGGCAATATCTTTGGATAAAGTGTTTCTTTAGTAAATACTTAAGTATTAATCGCCTCAAGGCAATCTTTCGATCCATCTTATAGCCGCTCCAAGTAAGAGTCATTGGGAAAACTCCTTAGCATAACAAACATCATGACACGCTCGAATGTTGATAAGGTGGTGATGTATAGGACATTTCAACGCGCTCATATGTCAGTCCTCGCTTCCGGTAAAGCGCAAGCTCCCTCATAAATTGGTCTTTAATTTCTAACATCCGCCCGATTGTGGTCTTACGAGACCGACCTTGTTCCGCTTGTCCAGTAACTCAACGGTGAGGTTATATGTTAACAACTTCCATGGTACCTCGAAATCTAGAAATATGATCGTAAAAAAGTTTAAGAATGTCCTAAGATAATCATAGCCAGCGCCAAAACTTGATCAAAAGTTTCGACCGTGTCTTAATATTTATAGTGTTTCTAGATACCTATGAATTACCCTAACGTGCACTAACGGTACCCGGTCGCGTAGTAAAATAGTAAAGCCGTGTCGCCCCAAGAGCTATGTGTTGGATTATTATTACTAAGTCTAGTGTTACAGAATAATTGTTTCGATAGGGAATTAATTAATTAAACTACTAATGCGAATAAAAGCGATAAATGGGTAAAGGAAATCAATAGAGGAATAGTGGTGCTAACCTAGTCAATCCTCCTAGCTAGTTATGTAAACGTCTACCTACTTCATATTTCGTGGGGTAAATTAACATTTCAATTCGCCGCCTAACCTATCGCTAAAGATGCCACCACAAGAGAGAAATCAAGCGCATCATAAGTCCTGTTCCCCGGGTCCCTAAGCCAAGTCATTAAGGCACATGCTAGATTCTAAACCGAGTGCCCTACAGAACTTAGACACTACACCCCCAATTCTTAAGTTCATCCAAACGATAGGTGATCACTTGGTCAAATCGCACAAGTAGAAAGGTCAGCCGTTGGTCATATATCTTACCTTCAAATCTGGCCACCTAGGGTCAGCTTGGTCATATCTCCTAGGCAATTGGCCTCTACCGCCATTCAAAACTACCGACCGCAAGCGACTACAAAGAACTATGCATGCATACACTTAGAAATAATTGTACGAAGTAAAGGTAAACGAGAAACAAAACAATTAAGGAATCATATAATTCAAAGGGTGCTTAGCAGTCGTATTAATCAATAATACATGAAAATCAATTCAATATTCAAAGTACGAAATACATGAAATGAAAGTAAAGATAAAACGCTAAAGCTTATCAGAATGAGGACTCCTTGGAAACACTCCGTGATGCTTCCATAGACCCTTAAGCTTTTTCCCACGCTTCAGAGTTGCTGTGAAATGGGATGATTAGAAATGGAATTCGCGGTATTTATAGGCCGTGTCCTTACGGTAACCATATAGAGTTTACGAACCTTCTATTCCGTCGTAAATGCACTAGAGCTGGCTAGACGGCGTGCACTAATAAGTGGTTATGCCGTAGTTCAATAAACACGGTTACGTAAAGGATGTGCAAGAGTTGTTACGGCGTAAGTAGGGATCCTCATTTGACCTAATACTGTGAACCTTTCGAAGATTAATGCAACCCTCTTGATAAGTTGGTATTCCGAAACAATAGTTACGGCGTATGTGAGAGAAGTTACCGTAACTTCTTCAAAATAGGCATACCGTGATAAATCTTTAGTAATGTTTCCATTTCCTCCTTTAGCTCCAATGCTCGTAATTCGAAAGTGAAAACAATGGAAAACAAGCGTAAATCCATATAAATGATATATATAACGAGCATTATCGGGGGAAATTAACACTTAATATTCAGGACTATTTGATGTTATCATAAAGCGAGACACATGACAAACCACAAGGATGTATTTTGGACTTTACTCTATTAAGTATTAACCAACAATGTTGTGGGGGCTGCACATGCTTGGTTGGCAATTTAAGAAAAGTTAACTTACGAGATGATGCTAGACTTTACAGAAGTTAGAATATTACCGGATGATGAATTTGGGGAAGTTAATTAATAATGATTTGTAAAATTAATAAAAAAACACTTAGCGAGTAAAAATGATCCATCATATTTCAAGTGCTATTACTACGTACTATATTTTTATTATGGGAAATTGCATATATACCCATTTAAACTTAAAAACTTGCATATTTTCTCATAATACAAGTTTTTATTGCACGATGTACAATGCAATTTAAGCATGTTTTGTGTATATATGCAAATAAGTAAATTTTAGTGGGTATATATGCAAATGCCCCTTTTTATTATTCAATCTATTTCCGAGCTTGTAGATCCTCCCCTTTTGTCTCTTTAACAACAAAAAAAATAGGTTCATTACCTAATCGAACCACTACTTTAATTAAGATTATAACACAACTAGAATCACAAGACGACTCAATCGTAATGGTAACGGTGGTGGTAATCGCAGTAGTTGATAGCAAGGACAAAGAGGAAGATATGTGTATGCTTATATACGCCTAAAAGTAATTAGTAATAATAATGTTTATATGTTAAAACTACTAAATAAAAACGATAATATCATATGCACAATTGATCAAACGAGAAATTATATCTTGGTTGTCACAAGTAACCCGAAGACAACATGAAATCGAAAAAAAGTGGTGACTTGTGAAGAGAAAGTTCAGGCATAAATAAAACTACAAAAGCCTTATGATCCGTTAGTGTCTATTATGCAACTGGTTTGAAATGGGCATTATTTGGTTTACTAGCTCCAGGTTTCCTTGTGGCCCAACTAAATTTTCTTCATTAAAAATTTGAAAATAACCAGCGTAACAAATGATAGTATTTGCGTTACCAGACGACATGGATCGGTCCATGTACTACGTACTATTCTAACTCTTTTTCTTTTAAAAATGTAATATTTCCATTGGCCCTTTATGCATTAGTTTTCTCGATGCTAAGAAACAAGTGCAAAAACAAACGCACAGAACCCACTGATTACAAATTTCGAACATGATAGTCAAGACGAGACAAAGAAATATAAACAAATAAATGCTATTAACATGGCATGTTATGCTGAAAATAAACATAAAACGACATTTCAGTAAGATTCTTCGAATACTAATTATAAGGGTAGATTTCCTCCTAATCATGTTTATTCACAATAATTATTATTTAACCACTATAATCAAGTCTATTTACGGTTTTACCGTTGTATCCCTTTTTTGACCGGTTTGCATATTTAAGACAACCACTGGTTCCTTATCTATGTGGGTTTTGTAGGTACTTCCAAGACTACCTCCAATAACAACTTTCGACGACCCTCATTTTTCCTGATATATTAGTTTTCTCTCTTGCGACCTATATCTGACATTTTAAGCACTAATAAGTTGGCATACACTACGAAAAAACATACACCACAAAAATATATTTTAATTAAATAAAAACACACACAATACACTTGTTGATCGGTCAAGTTCTCAACCCTCATACCTCTCGACTCTCAGCGACCTAGTTGGCCACAACAAGGATGACCTTGAGGAACCTACACAACCAATCGGTTACACTCCTTATTGAGGGTAGCCTAAAATAACTTCTCTGCAAGGATAAACTTTTTCCTATGTACTAGTTAGTCGTATACTCCCTCCGTCCCAAATTTGTTGTCCTTTATTGAATTTTTCGGTCTTTTTTTCTCAACTTTGACTATAAATATTTTTATTTGTTTTATACAATTTTTGACAAAAATTATACCAAATGAAAATACATTTAAAGCTCAATCTGTTCATATATTTTGTATCAAATATTATGTGATATAAACAAAAGTACTTAAGGTCAAAGTTGAAAAGTAAAGACCGAAAATGTTAAAAGGGGACAATAAATTTAAGACGGAGGGAGTAATATTTGTGAAAGTAACATTATAATATATAGTTATGTAGATTATATAGATATTAGTTTCAGTAATACTAGTACAAGAGTTTTTTTGCAGTTTCTTACTTTCGGGTTTACCTCACAGTACATATATGATCTGTCTACTTTTTATTTCCCTCATACATCCTCTAACTATATTACGTATTGTTGTGATTATTTATGTTGTTGTGAGTTTTAATACGTAATAATAGATGAGTAGACCATTAACACAAGCAACTATACAATTACTTGGAACTAGTTAAAAAGTAGTTATCTAATTCTCCGACCTTAAAAATTAAAACCATCGCCATCGGCCATTCGCTTTAGTCAGCAGTTCGATGGACGCCCCTTCAACAATCCTCATGTGTGTATATACTCCCTTTCATCTTTGTTTGAATATATATTTTTTGTTTGTTTCTGCATCATTACATTAGCTTGTTATTGTGGTCATTTTTCGGGCAAGTGGGTCATAAAGTGATGTTTTTAGGATCGGTACTGTGATGATTCAAATTTGGTGAGTCAAGGTTAAGTTTGATGTGGCCGGTTTGGATCAGTGGTACAATGATTCATATTTTTGGTTTTTGGTATGTCATGGTTTAGATTTGGCGGGTTACTAGTGTCGTGGTTCTAATTTGGTGGGGTAGTAGTGTCGTAGTTCTGAGCCTGGGTTTGTGTTGTTCCTTTAAAGTGATTGCAAATGATAACTTAAGTTATCCAATAAGTTTTCATGCTATTGATGTGTATTTAAAATGATTTAACTAAGATAGACAAGTAAGAAAGATTTACACAAATGTTTTTCAACGTTTAAATTCTTATTTAAATAATTTAAAGAATTTACTAAGATTGTTTACGGAATAACAATTTAAGTTGAATAACAAAGTATGACGATCTCATTACTAACTTAAACGCTAACATAAGTAAGTGTTTAAGTTAGATTTATGCTAACAATCTGAATGTGTTAGCCCTTTAGGGAATTAGTTTTTATGAAGGAGTAAATGTTCTCTTGAATGTGTATCATATTACTTGCAAAAGATAACATTTATACTTTTAAAAAACATTATATTATATAGACAAAGACCGAAAGGGATACCAGGGTAATAAACATCTAACCTGTGAAAGTACACTCTACATTTACATTTGCTTTTATTCTTAGAACTGGACACTTTAGGCAACAGTGATGACAATTGTTCATACCTTTATTTCAACTCTTGTACTTTCTTAGACTTTCTTGATAAGTGATTTTCAGCTTATCTTTCCAAAAAAGTTCTCGCCGAAACATTCTTAGATACTTAGATATGTTCATAAGTATATTGGTTCATAATGTTCTTGATGTTGAGGAGATCAAAGGGGAGTCAATGAGACACTGTCAGATCTCACTGACTCCATCATCTTCTTTTGCTTCAAGGGCTTCACTTAATGAGTTTCATCTCAAGAAGTGGAAAGACTTATACTTTGTCTCTGAAGAACTCTGAAGATGACTCACTGAATTCTTATTCATTCAACCACTGAATTGCCCAAAAATTTGTAGTGTCATAGTTTAGTTCTGTATTGTTATGATCCAATTTTGGTAGGTTTTATTTTGCGGTTCGCATCGACCGAGCCTTGTTTGGTTGTATGGACAGTCATGCTTTGTTAATCGGGCAAGGTCAAGCTATCTAGGGTTTTGGGTTGACGTTTGTGGTTATAGTCGTGATTAAATTCGTGACGTTAACATCAGTAAAGGTTCATGTTAGTGGTCTTCAGATGGTTATGGTTGTGTTTGGTAAGAGTTACAAAGTGTTATTGGGGCTCATTTTTGCAAGGTCATGAGGTCCCTAAGTGTTGTTTGGAGTTTTGTTTTACAAGGGCCACATGTGTGTTTGGAATTGTTTAGAAAAGGCCAGTTGTTTGGACTTGTATTGGCAAGGGTTATGGGTGTGTCGTAAGGATTTTTTTTTACTATTTGGATTTGTTTTTCAAGGATTAGGTGTGTCGGTTAGAGTTGTAGTTGTTTTGCAAGGGTTAGTTATTTGTAAAGGGTTATGGGTGAGAGTTGGATTTGTTTTACAATGGTAACGTGTGTTGTTTGTAGTTGGAGTTGTTTCGGAAGGGTTAGGACTATGGTTGTTCTTACATCTTGCAATACTATCATTCGGTTATAATATTTTACCGGGGGTAACCCTTTTACCAAAAAAAAAGTTTTATCATTCGGTTTGACTGTGTAGCCGAAACTAGATTGGTTGAAGTTTCGACGTATTCGTTTTTTGGGTCATGGTCGATCTTTCACCCATTTCCACGCTTTCTTCTGGGTGGTTGCCCTCAAGTGGATTTGTATTTGTTGGGTTTGCTTTATTATTATTTTTTTGTTCGTAAGATTGTCAAGTGAGTTGTAGCTGTGGGTCTTTGGTTGTAATTGCTAAATTAGTTGTAGCTTTTGGGTTGTTGGCTTTAATGTATTGTTGAGTTGTAGTGGCGGATTCAAGATTTTAATTTGTATGTGGCACGATTTTTGGCTCACTATTTTGTTTCTCGGATAGTTCTTAGCTTTAGTTCTTCATTGACTTAGATAAACTAATTTGTTTATGCGGTTTTAGTTAGCGGATTCGGGTTATATAGGATTGATTCGATTTTGATATGTAGGTTACTGTTTGATGATTGAAATAAACAAATAATCTATGGGGCATGTTTATCACACTAGAATTTTGAGAATATTATGCTTATTCCTGAAAAATAAGCTACTTAAAATATAAGCTTTGGTTGGTAAACATTCTTATCATAGATATTAGAAAAATAATATAACATAAAATTATATAATACTTGATGTAGCTTATAAAAATAATATACTTTAGCTCCTGCTCCATGTCCATCTACGACCACATCTCCGTTCTAGCAACACTTACTTTGACCAAACATGCTCTAGATATAAAGAAACAATGTGACTTTAACTTAGATATTGGCGGTATACCACATAATACAATCATTATTTTTGTTGCATGTTTATAAATGTATAACCGCTCTTTATGAGACCACGCTGTTCCTTATTACGCTCAACTTCATCTCGCTGGCCTTGGAGTCAAAATGAAGGATTCCGGCCGTCCCCAAGACCGCAGGAGGATTTTATGGCCTAAAAGTAAGTTTTGTGAGTGGTTTAACTAGTTGATGTGAGTTATATCTGAATGGTGAAGTTGATTGTCTTATTAAACTAAGTTGGTGGCGAGGTTGGTTGTAGATATGCTCACCGCCGCTATTGCTGTGACGTAAGTCGGGTTGTGGTGCTCTCTTATTACGAGTAGCCTCACTATGTATATGCAGTCAAACATATTGAAAATAAGACACAAAAACCAAAATAATAAAATGACTAAATCCTCTAAAGGTGAAAATAACTATTCATCATCTTCTTCCTTATCTCTTTTTCTTTAGTCTTATTTAGTACTCAACAACCGTGTTCTTTCTCATGATTTTTTGCTCATTTTGTGCATCTCTAGTTCCAAAATACGTATAGCACTTTAAAGAGCTAGATTTTTTCAAGAGAATATCACACTATCGGCGAAAAAAACCACGCTGGCACGTTAGCGTGGCTCCAACCTAGATCCGCCTCATCACTGGTATTTTATTGTCTATGTAATTTCATAACATTCTCGAAATAGAAAGTAGTTTGAACAAGGATCTACAAATCAACATGTGGTACGCCCTGTGAATCCTCCTTGTAGTGTAAAAAATATTGATTTTGTGGCTTTTATACATGAATTTATGAAGAGTGCATACCCACTGAAAATGAGTTGCATACCCTAAGCTAACCAAATCATCTGAATGATGAAAAACTTAAATCGAAAATGAAGAAAAAAGATAAAGGGAACCATCGACTGTAAATTAGGTTTTTTGTTTCTCTGTCTTTGAAGAAGAAGAAGGCGGCTATTACATTTTGGAAGGGTTATTACCGTTTTTCACTAGTTTCTATTAGAAATAGACCCATAAAAGCCCATTTACACTTGCAATCTAGGCCAATACAGTTCACCAAGCCCAGTTACATTTGCAAACTGAATCCATACATTTTGATATATTACATGTTAGAATTTTGTTTATGATATAAAATTTTATATAATGTAGTATTTTTAATTTTCAAATGTATTAGGTTTATTAATAGTGAATAATTTCAATTATTTATAACTTGATGAGTAAATTTTTAGTATTATTTTTTTTCCAAAAAAAAGTCATGGAAAAATCATACTTTTCAAAAAGAAAAAAACCCTGAACCGGTAGAAACCCCTAACTAAAAATCAATAATTCTTTTTAACTTGAGAGCTAATGACCCCACCGTGAATTCCTAGATCCGCCACTGGTTGTGAAATATAGTGTGAATTTCGAGACAATATCACTACCTTTGTTAAATAGTTATGCATTCACTAATTTTTTTTAAAGGCTATGCATTCACTACTTTAGTTTATGAAAAATAACCTAATTAGTTTTTCTTTATGTCTTATGATCATTTATCAAAACTTATACAAGTAATTTATGTCTATGGTTATTTATTGTGTTTTTTTTTAATGTTTAACACTCGCCATCTATTATGTATTGCATATTTGCATACTCATTAATCATAAATGTTTAACACTCGCCATCTATTATGTATTGCATATTTGCATACTCATTAATCATAATTTTAGTTATAAGTTAATCGACACAACTAACTCGTTTTATAAACATGAATTTGTCAGAGTTAGTAATAGATATACATGAACCAGGACCCGCCAAACTGAACACACACCACCTTTAGTTGATATAAACTTCTTTCGCTTAAGTGTATTTTGGCTCAGTTAAGCCGGCTTGATGTTATTCTATCCTTCAAAATGCAATCGGTATTTTCATTTCAAAAGCCAATTGCTTTTATCCTTGACCAATGTTAAATGACTAAAATACCCCTTTTTCCACAGGACAAAAAATGTAGTTTACTCATTTATTAATTTATTTCAGCTTTTTTACAAAGTTAGTCCTTGTGGTTTGCACACAATGACACATTAAGTCCTTTTCTCAAGTTTCTTTCTCGAATCATCACACCCAATCTCCACCACCGCCACCACTAACTACCAAATACCACTACCACCATCACACGTATCACCACCAACAACCGGCCACCACTACCACCACCATCCATCGCCACCACCATCAATCCATTATCACCCCATCAGCCAGTTTATCACCACCAACTACTCACCACCACTACCACTACCACCATCATCCGGTTTATGTTTTCCGCTTTATTCATATCGCTTTACTATTTTACACTTTTCGCGCTTTTGCGTTTCATTCGGCGACACGCTTATCCGTTAAATGTTTTGTTGATTTTATGTTTTATCCATTTTCCGCAATTATTTATACATTTTATCCATTCTTATTTTATTCTGATTTTATACGCTCTCACTTATACATTTTTCATATGTTTTCATATTACTGCTTCGGTTTATATGTTTTTGTTATTTTTCCAGACGCTGTGGCGCTTTTCCTTTTTTTATTTATTTTATCCGTTACGCATTGATTTGTATGTTTTTAAAAGGAACTAAAACATATCAAAACGAAAAGCGTATTACAAAACAGATAAGGATCAGAACATATAAAACACATGAAAAACATATAAAAAGAAAAACATATAAAAACAAATGAAAACCTAAGAAACCGCTTAAAACCTATAAAAACTGGACGAAAATAGATGAAACATATAAAAACATAATGAAAGCAGATAAAAATGGAGAGAGAAAAACGATAAAAACGATGAAAACGATAAAATGGACTAAAACAAGCAAACGGATAAACGATGACAACTAAGAAAACTAACAAATGATGAAACGATAAAAACGTAAGAACGAATGAACAACAAGATAAAATGAGAAAACATATAAAGAATGGAAACATAAAACGGATCTAACACGGATAAAATGGACAAAGATAAATGACAGAGTAAAATTGACTGAAGCAGATAAATGGACATTTGTGGGGAGTGGTGGTGGTGGAAGAAGGTGGAAGGTGAAGGAGGATGGGGTGGTGGAGGTGATTCGAGAAAGAAACCTCGAAGTTCATAAGTCATTGTGTGCAAACCACAACGACAAAGTTTGTAAAAAAGCTGAAATAAAATAAAAAATTGATTAAATTGCATTTTTGGTCCTTTTGTGAAAGAGGTATTT
Source organism: Chrysanthemum makinoi (assembly GCA_910596185.1). Lineage (NCBI taxonomy): Eukaryota > Viridiplantae > Streptophyta > Magnoliopsida > Asterales > Asteraceae > Chrysanthemum > Chrysanthemum makinoi. Next base: position 233,455,653 of record OU343219.1, on the reverse strand, counting down.
TACTCATTTTACTTTAGTCAGGGACCAAACCACTGTTACACTTTCAAAAACTTAGGGTCCAAACATGCAATTTAGCCAAACTATAAGGACCAAAAATGCAATTTACTCTTTAGTTTATTAATCAGAATTTTATACTATTATTTTATTTTAGACTAAAATTTGATTTTCTTTCTCTACTATAATGAGGAAATGACGTGTAACTGGGAGCACTCGGGAAGAAAATAATAAAAATACGACCGTGATATATACCTACTACTAAACTTAAAACTTCGATATTTTTCAAAAATGCTTTTCAATGCATGATGATTAAATGCAAAGCATGTTTTAGGTATATATGCAAATATGCAAGTTTTAGTGGGTATATATGCAATTGCCTCTAAAAATAAAAAATAAAAATAAAAAACTAGTGAACATGTTAAAGGTTGTAGGCTTGTAGTTAAAAAAAATGTTAAAGGTTACAGATATTTTGGGCTTAACCCCGTATTTAGTGTAGAAACTTTAGACCTTGATAGATCTTGAGCACTCCAGACGTTAGTATTACTTTATGTAATCACAAAGAAAACTAATGACAATTCTACTAACTTATATTCTATAAAGCGAAATCAAATATAAGCACAAACACAATGACTAAGAACACGCTAATTTATATATTACTAAAACTTTGTTTTTCAACTAGTTACATTAATCATACTATTGTTCTTTTATAGGCAAGGAACCCCAACTTGTTTCCTAAGAAACGTATAATCATTAACTAAATAAGATATACGCAGATCACTTCAAAAAGCTCATGCATATCCTAACTAACCATATAAAAACACTATAACTATTTCCGGTAGCCTATGACATTATACTACTTCCAGAGCCTTCTTCGCAGGTAATCCTTCTAAGTAATATCGCCAATTTAACTTAGTAGAATTCCCACAATCCTCCCCTAAACTCGAATTTTTCATGGTTAAGTTCCAGCTGATAGATCTTCAACGCCAAAGGATGTACTCGAACATCAAAAACACAAAACATTGACACCTCAATGATGACAAATCTTGAAAAGCTGTGTCGCTATGACAACAATGACATAAGGTACATCAAAACATTTTAGTTTCATACTATTCTCATCACATGCAGTGTGTTAACTCGTGAGAGTGTAATCATTGAAATAATGGATTTGATGTCTTTACCAATAGCTATCACTACTAGAGCAGCCTATATGTTTGAGTTCAAACTATGGTACACTAACCATCCGATGTATTAGCAAATCAGCAACTATATAAACGATTTGAAAATGTCTTTACCAGAATGCTTGCTTTCGACTAATAATTCTTAGGATTGTGAACTGATTACCAAATATGCGTCCACCTTTACCACAAGCCATATACAGGCTAATAATTCTGATTCCATGAATAAACCATGGTGAATTGATATACAACACTCAACAATTAAGCATGGGTGGTTGCATACCCTATGATTTTGAGCAAACCATGCCTATAATCAACAGATTTGATGTCTTTACCAAAGTCAGATTTGACTAGCCAACCTTTCGACATACAATAAGGTACATCCAGAGTTAATAACCATCAATAATGTAGAAAACTTTGTGGGGTTCATAAGTTACCATTCAAAACTTTGTTTTGAAACTTATTGAAAGATCAATTGACATTGACTTTTAGATATGTTAATGAAATATGTAAGCACATAAAAGAGTGTTAATACAAATATCGCCATTAAACGTTATTTATATTTTTGATCTTTACCTAAGTTTTGTTAACGAAAAAAGTAAATTTAATTATTATAAAGCTTAAAGCTTGTCAAGTTTAATAGATATTAAAACAAGCTTTTTCAAACAATATATTCATCATTCAAGCATTTACATTTATGATTAGTAACATCTTGATATAACTCTAATCATTATGTATGATAGTAGTGTTTAGAATGTGTTAGGTTCTTAAAACCAAACACTACTTAAGTACTTGCATATTTCTAAAAATAGAAATACAACATATGACATCATGTGATGCATCATGGAAATCATTGGAAGATTTCATTAGATATTTTGTGTTGATTTGTACTCTTCATATCTTGCACAATCTCACTTAGATAGAGTTGACTTTAGCAAAGATATGATATCTTGACTGTCGTAATCATGGTAATATTAACGGGCGGAACCCTTTAGGGTTCACGGTCCGCATCGTCCACTTTTGCTATAAATAGCAATGCCAAGTAGTTTTCATCCCTTTCTAACATACTCTCATACATATCTTCTCTCTAACCTTTCTAACTCAGTTTCATATCATATTAGTGATCTCTTTGTAGCAAAGAAGATCAAGTCACATTCAAGCTTCAACGAGAAGTTGGAAGTCTTGTTTGTGTTGTATGATCTTGTGTTGATTCATACTTCATTGTTGTATTAAACCATCATAATAGTGTGAGTGGTTAGTATTTTAGTCCTCAAAATACGTTGTGTGGGAGTGGTTGTACCCTTTGAAAGAAGACATCTAGCTTAGTGTCGTGTAAGCGGTGTAAAGGTTTTCTCCACGGTGAAAGGAGCTTGTTGACTAGTGAAGTTAAACTCGAAAGTGAGACTCGAGGAGTGAGTAGAGGCGGAAAAGAGTCCTTGTAGACCTAACCACTATAAACAACTTGTTGTGGTTTGATCATTTCTTTCCTTATTTACTCCTTACATATTGCTTGCATATTTCATTAATATATCTAAGATCAATATCAATTGATCTTTACAATAAGTTTCAAAACAAAGTTTTTAATTGGTAATCTATTCAACCCCCCTTTCTACAATTGGTACCAGAGCTCGTTGCTCAAGAATTTCTAAAATAACTTGTATTTTATAAACTTGAAACGATCCATGGATTCTGAAAACTTTAAAGAAGGGCAATCTATGCAAAGACCACCACTCATTGAAACCAATGGATTTATCTATTGGAAAACCGCTTTTGAAACATATGTAAAATCAAAAGATATAGATCTTTGGTTTATTATTGTTAAAAGGGATTTTAGTTCTACAACAAAGGATATTTTCGTTGATGAACAAAAGAAACTAGTTGCTAAAAATAATGAAGCTAAAATGATGCTTTATAATGATTTACCTAGAAAAGAATATGAAAGAATTTTTATGTGTGAAACCGCCAAAGATATTTGGGAATCTTTAATTTTTACACATCAAGGTAATTCTTCAAGGATAACAAAATTGATCTTCTTGTTCAACAATATGAACAATTTGTTATTCCTTAAGATGAAACCATTGATTGTGGCTTTGCTCGCTTTAACACTATTATTACATCACTTAAAGCACTTGATGAATCTTTTCTTAGTAAGAACTTTGTCGAAATTTCTTGCACTCCATCCCAAATGGAGAGCTAAAGTGACCGCCATTGAGGAATCAAAAAATCTCTCAATAATGTCACTAGACGAGTTGATCGGTAACCTCAAAGTACACGAAATGGTGATGGAGAAAGATTCGTAGATCATCAAAGGAAAAAGGGAGAAGATCAAATCCGCAAAGCCGGAATCAAGTGATGATGATAATCTTGCTCCCAGTAGTGAAGATGAGGAATATGCCATGGCCGTAGAGATTTTAAGAAGTTCTTAGAAGAAGAGGAAAGTTCGAAGACAACCTCGAAGAAAAGAAGCCATTCCCAAAAGATCGGGATGACAAGAAGGGTAAAGGTGAAAGAAAATGTTTTAGATGTGGTGTTGCAAGTCACCTCATAATAAAGCAAAACTCAACGAAGCTTTTGTAAGTGGTGCTTAGGGTGATAGTGAAGACGATGAAGAATCAAGCAAGGAAGAGATCGCTCTAATGGCACATGTGTCAAATGAGGTACTCTTCTCTTCTTATTCTTCTATTGATGATGACACTTTGCAAAAACAATATAATCAATTGTGTGAGCTAAGTCTAAAAATCATAACTAAAAAAAAAAATTTTAAAACCAAAAAGGAATTTTTGGAAAATGAAGTTTATGAGTTAAAAGAAAAAGCAAAACGACTAGAAAAGGAAAAGCAAATGACGATGATTGTAAATCATGTCAAGAGCTTAAACTTGAAATAGAAAAACTAAAGCTCACACAAGATGTTTTAATCGAAAACAATTTTAAATTTAAAAGGTTTAACAAGAACATCGCTCTTGCCGATGAAATAGTTAAAATTCATAAAACACCAAGAGACATGAATGGGCTAGGTTTTAATGAAGTATTAATTCCAAAAAGTCAAAATAAAACGCCAAAAGGATCGAACATTCTCACAAAATTGCTAGCAAAGACGGACCACCGGACGGAACCAAAATAAGGGTTCCGGGTCTGTGCAAAATGGTGCCGGTACTTCAAAGAACGTAATGTTCGCACACGGACCGCATCAATTTGTTAAAATAACAAAGAAAACCAATAATAGTATTAAACTTATTACTTCAGAGTAGGACTTGTCAAAAATGAATTTAGATCAAAACTACTCAACAACGATATAAAACTCCTTTGCCAAACGCCTTTCCTAAGAGCAACCACAACGTATAACCCAACTACCAACACAATGGTTGGAATCAAAACTTTCCTAGACCATATCAAACTCCAGATTACATGCCATGGAACTCTTACCCATCGCTTCCATACATGAATCAAATAAATGGTAATGTAACCCAAATGGACCCATGAGATATCGGGGACCAAATGCTTGAGTTATTTGTTTTAGGTATGCTTGAAAGTTGGATTGGAACTGATGAATGGATAAAGATAGTGGTTGCTCACCACATGACGGGAAAGTCTCTTCTCATCATACCAAGAGTATGACGGAGGTAATGTCACCTTTGGTAGCAATCTCAATAGCAAAATTATTGGCACGATTGCTCATAACTCCCTAACTATTGAAAATGTTGCCTATGGATAGGTTAGGATTTAATCTACTTAGTATTAGCCAACTATGTGATAAAAAGTATAAAGTACTATTTGATGAAAATGGTAGTAAAATACTAAAAGATGGTATCACCATAGCTAAAGGAGTTAGGAAAAATAACATATACGCCATGAAAATAGATAAAACATATAATGACAAACTTTGCCTAACAACATTAGACGATAGCTCATCTCTTTGGCATAGACGCTTAGGTCACGCTAATATGAGACTTATACAAAACCTATCTTCAAAAGAATTGGTTAGGAATTTACCAAAACTTAAATATGACCAACACTTTTATGACGCTTGCAAAATTGGTAAACAAACACATAGTAGTCACAAATCTAAAATATGGTGTCCACATCTAAGTGTCTAGAATTATTACATATGGACTTGTTTGGACCATCCGCTATAAGAAGCTATGGAGGCAACTTATACACTTTGGTCATAGTAGATGATTACTCAAGGTTTACTTGGACGTTGTTTTTGAAAACCAAAATGAAGCTTTTGATAAATTTGAAATACTTAGCAAGAAAATTCAAAATCTTCTAGGTGTCAAAAATGTGTCGATCCAACGGATCATGGTCGGAATTTGACAACTAAACTCAATTTGGAAACTTTTGTGATACAAATGGTATAACACATAACTTTTCCGCCTACCTAACACCTCAATCTAATGGAGTAGTAGAACGGAAAAATAGAACAATTCAAGAAATGAGTAGAACAATGCTTAATGAACAAAACAATCCTCAAAAGTTTTGTGTAACGCTGACACTTCTACATATATTTTGAATAGATATCACCCTTTCTAAACAAAACACCATATGAACTCTATAAAGGTAAAAAGCCAACGTTAGGATATTTTAGAGTCTTTGGTTGTAAATGCTTTATTCTTAATACTAAGGATTATCTCACCAAGTTTGACCCAAAGTCTTATGAAGGTGTATTTCTTGGTTACTCTCAAACTAGTAAAGCTTACATTGTCCTAAACAAAGAAACAATGATAGTCGAGGAATCGTTGAACATAACATTCGACGAAAGTCCACCTCCCACTAAGACATCACCTTTGGTAGATGATGACTTAGTTGAAAGTCAAATGATAGAAGGTCAAGAAATAATTAATAATAACAAGGAAGATGAACCATTAAATAAAGAAATTGTCAACATCAAAGAATCTAAAAGTCATCCTTTAGAAAAGTCATAGGACAACTTAATCAAAGAACCTTAAGGTCACAAGCCCAAAATCAAAGTAATTATTTTTGCTTTGTATCCACCATTGAACCCAAAACCATAAATGAAGCAATAAAAGATGAATCATGGGTTATTGCCATGCAAGAAGAATTAAACCAATTCGTTAGAAATGATGTTTGGAAATTAGTTCCAAAACCTAATGATCAAACTATAATTAAAATGGGTTTTTGTAAGATGGATGAAAATGGGATAGTATCTAGAAACAAAGCTAGTAGCCAAGGTTATAATCAACAAGAGGGGATTGATTATGATGAAACTTATGCACCTCTAGGCTTGAGAGTCTATTAGAATATTGCTTGCTTATGCATGTGCCTATGATTTTAAATTATTTCAAATGGATGTTAAAAGTGCTTTTCTTAATGGGTTTATTAACTATTAGTGTTGCTCAACCTCCGGTTTCACCGACTTTGAGAAACCACATCATGTCTTCAAACTCAAGAAAGCATTGTATGGTCTTAAGCAAGCACCAAAAGCTTGGTACGATCGACTTAAGACTTTCCTTATTGATAACAAATATACTATGGGATGAGTAGATAATACTCTTTTTACCAAGAAAAAGGAATCACATATTATCATTGTTCAAATATACGATGATGACATTATATTCGATCAACTTGTCAAGAATTATGTGATGATTTCTCTAAAATCATGCACGACGAGTTTGAAATGAATATGATGGGTGAGTTAAATTTTTTTCTAGGACTTCAAATAAAACAACTAGAAGATGGCATATTCTTTAACCAATCTAAATATATAAAAGACATGCTTAGGAAATTTGGTCTTGAAGATTCCAAACCAACTAAGACACCCATGTCCTCGGACACTAAACTAACCAAGGACGAGGAAGGTGAATCCGTAGATAACACTAAATATAGAGGAATGATTGGTAGTCTACTCTATCTTACTACTAGTAGCCATAGACATTATGTTTAGTTTGTCTATGCTCGCTTTCAAGAAAACCCAAAGGCATCACACTTAGAAGCCCTAAAAAGGATTTTAGATACATTAAGGGAACAACGTGTTTAGGATTATGGTATCCCGGCGGGTGTAGAAACCATAGTGTATGACTCGATCATGCGCCTATGACTATGTCGATAAAAAAGTACAAGTGGTATTTGCACTTTTGTTGGACATTGTCTCACCTCATGGTTTGCAAAGAAGCAAACGCCTAGCCATCTCAACCATCAAGCCGTAGCACGCCTCACCGAAAGCATGTCAACAAGCTCTTTGGATGAAGCAAGCTCTCGTGGATTACGGAATTCATCTCAACGACATTGTGATACTTTGCGACAACAAAGGAGCCATCGATTCAGAAGAATCCCGCTCAACATGCTCGCATAAAGCATATTGAAGCCATCATTCTTGACAATGTTCAAAAGGAAACATTTCAATCGAGAAAGTATCCTCCGAAGACAACATTGCCGACATATTAACTAAGCCTCTTAAACGAGAACCTTTTAATCTTCTTAGACTTGGTTTAGGTTAATGGAACCAAACATGTAGGATAAACATAGCCCAAAACATTAGAATAGTCAAAACAAAATAAATTTGTCTTGTACCCACACAGAAGCCACGCACCAACCAACGACAACAAAGACGGAATTTTGAAAGCTCCGTCCTGGTATCTACTGTAGCAAACCGCTATATACAAATCATCCTCTTCCTCAAAACCCACTTTACCAAAACGTGGAAAACTTAAACCAAGCTCATTATTGTCATCTTCCAACTCACTAATCATCAAGATAACATCATTGTAAGTATCCTAACTACATTTCATCTCTAATTGAAGTCTAGGATTCTTATTTATGCACAAACTATCACAAATCATTACATGGGGTTTTATGTATGCTTTTATACCAAATATGAATTCAATTGGCAAATTGCATAACTAGTCATTTAAATTAGGTACTACATTATCATATTGCATAAACAAATCATGCTTCCCACTAATTGATAGATAATGAATATAAGGCCCTATTCAATCAACCAAACACCCCATGTCAAAAGTTTTGAAAAGCTTCTCACTTGTAGGAAAACAATTTTTCATTGCTAATACAAATAGAAACGTTAAATTTTCATCACTTGCATGCTCTTGAATACTAAAGGTATTGCATTACTAATATGCATTCCCTGTATATTCAAATGAAGCCACATTGAATTAGGAGCATTTGGGTTATCTCATGGTATTTGCCAAACACCCCACTAAAACCATCTTTGTGCATAAAATGAGTCGAGATAACCCAACTCCAAATTGTTTTCATATAGGCACACACTAGAACCAAAAACGCTAAAACTTATTCTCATTTTTAACATATTAACTCTTGTCCTTAGGAATAACCATGGTAGCCGCAAGATTCTATGATCACAAAGACACCCTTAATTACATTCCCAAACACCACAAAACCAAAGGACTTCACAAGAACAAGTAGAAATATTTAGGGTCTAGAATCAAGGTATTTCCATGAGGGTAGAACCATTCACTCATCCTTTCTTGAAAACACAAATTTCGTGGAAGAACTAGCCCATTCAATTCGATTGTCTTCTTGACATCGATGAACCAATTTTGTCCTAGGTTTGTGTTAGAATTCTATGCTAGTGTGACCGCTTTATGATGAAGACGATGATGAATTTTGTCTTAGGTTTAGAATTAATCAAAACGACTACACCATCACCTTAGCCAACTTTGCTCAAGTGCTAGGAATTCCCAACCGAAGAACTTGTCTCTACTCGGATAAATGGTCACTCACCGCTCTTGATGCTATCCGCTTTCTACCCTACCAAACTTGGCCACTAAGGATGTCATCCGTGAACACCTTTTAACCCGGATACAACCCGAAGCCCGAAAAGGAAAGGAGGTAAACCGAGATCCATATGGAATGGAGCATGCTTAACTAATTTAAGAAATGGGAGGAGCTACTTAGAGCCAACGTCGTTAGCACCATAGGAAATAGGGATCACATTAACGCTTGCCTTTGTCATATGCTCTACAACTTGTCCACTCGCCAACCATTCAATTTAGCTTACTACATCGCTAGGAGAATGATTGATATTCCAACTCAAGGATCTATTCTTCCATACCGGATGCTCCTCACCCGCCTCTATAGAAACTTCGCCCACCAACACCAAAGATGTCACATGAACACACCTTTGAGTGATGCACGAGTTGCTAAGACAAAGGCAAGAGAGCAAAACCTCCAACTCCATCATCATCATCATCAAATAGCTCCGAGGTTGGTCTTCCAAGCTCGCCTTCCCACCATGAGTATTATGCGCCTCTTCCGAAATAGAGAATGAATCACAAGTTCAAGCAAACTAAGGAATGTTCAAGTGCCTTGGTAGGATGATGAACAAGATTTACAAGAAGTTGGTCAAATAAGGGTACTTTTGTTGGAACAATACATTATCATTAATATTTGATACAATTTCGTTGTTTTTATTATGTAGGATGATAATATAACCCGAAACAATGGTGAATGCTAACAATTTCATGCGGGGATACAAGTATGCTATCAATTTTACCCATTTTCACTATAATGTGAAAATCAATAAGCCTTGCTCAAAATACATGTTCCACTATGTTTATATATGTTATCTGCTTTTCCTAACTAGAAATGTTTAGTATAACATGTTTTGAGAATTTAGTGTTTCGAAAAGTCCCTAACTCCATTTCTGACTTCGGACTGACGGCACCATAAATTTGCAAATTGGTACCGCCTGCACTGCAAAGGACCAGACGGCACCCTTTTAGGGTTCCGCGCAGTAAGTTTTGGTGCCGTGGATCCTCGTGTAACTTTCTCAATTTCGACTATTTCGTGATTCCAAATTACCATCCAATGCTTATAAATCAATCCTAAATTGGTTTATACTTATTAGAACTAGTATAATTCACTTAAGTATATAAGAAATCCATTTCCCACCAAAATTCAAAATTTGAAAAATCCACCCAAGGAGCCCTTTTGCATAAAGGAAGGAACCAAATATTTGGTACCTTCAAACCTGGTAATTCAATATTAGAAATTCCACTCACTAGAACACATTTATTGCAAAATCTTTTCTTCTTCACTCCATATCTCTTGAATGGCTTGACTTGGGTGATATGACTAGCATTCAACCCACTTCCAAATCATTAGAACCTCATCTCTTCAATGGTTTAACATCAAATCAAACACATTTCTCCATGATTTTTCACTTCTATAAATTGAGAGGTTTTACCATGATCATCCTCACACCTTCTTCATTCTTACAATTATCTAGCAAAGACAAAAGACAAATCATCTCAAACCTTAAGACCGCTAGAATTAGTGTGTAGGCCTTGTTGCTTCACTTAGCTCTCATCCGAATCCACTCACAATCTCATCTCCCATCCGCGATGATACAAACCTTACCTTAGCCACACCTACTCAATCACACATTGTGATCACCACTCCACCACCAACAAAAACACCAACTTCACCTCCACCGGTACCCATCCAAACATCCAAAACACCCTCACCACCTTCACCAAGGTCTCCAACTCTCATTCCTATGTAGTTATTTTCCACTCCACCAACTTCACCAAATCCTTTCTTAGAGGACTTGGATGACTTGCCTTCTAGGCCAAATGATCCACCACCATTGCCATCCTTTGCTCCACCGGCTGGACGGTCATGGCTCCCTTGACCCAAACGCCCCATTAGGGCCTAAACCACTTCTCTTCCACCCCATTCACAAAGACATTCATGGTCCTTTGTATGGGGATCATTCACTCCCCATATCAATGTCACCTCATCTTGAGGACAGGAGTGTATGGGATGCCAATCCCACTAGAGATCAAAACCAACTCCACAACCTCCACCAATTCAAAGGTACTGGACTCTCACTGAGTGAGACAATGCAAATGCAAAGTGCTTTGCTTGCTCCATCATGACCACCCCAAACATTCAACACCAACACATCACCATTCCACCACCACAACCTCCCCAAACACATTCTAGGCATGGTTGTTCTAACTTGTGAGCAAACGCCCAAACCTCAATGATAGGACTGGTTATGGTCCATGACTTTCAAGAAGAAATGAGGTGGTTCATCCTCAACACATCCTTGAGCCGCCTCAATTTTTTCTCATCCACCATCAAATTAGGATGGTCATAGTTTAGCATTTCCAGTTCTTCTTTTCTTAGGATTATTTCTTTCTTTCTTTTCTGTACTAAAACACATCATTGTGTTCCCATTTCATGATCTTTATTCATGAAAATTTTAACTAATGAATGTTGTTTTAATATAGTCTTGGTCCTTTACATATGTTTGGAAATGCTTTGAATGAATATTACTAACATTTTTTTTGTAGTTTTATTTTCACAATCCATGTATCTTCCCATTAAGCACCCAATTTAGGGGGAGCTTTGATCAAGTGGGAGATAATGGCTCTGCTCATTACATTCTCAAGATCACTTCTCTACTTTTGTTGAGACAAAAATGGGGAGAAAATATAGAACTTGATTATATTTTGACTTTTCTAAAAGTCAAATCAGATACTTTGACTTTCTGAAAAGTCAACATCATACATCAACTAAGGAATACTTTGACTTTCATAAATAGTCAAACATCATACACTTGCATTATCTTTCTCTCTTCAAGTTCTAAAACTAATATTTTATAACTCTTAAACTTTTATTTTATAAAAATATTTATATTTGTCCTCAACAAAAGTGGGGAGATTGTTAATACAAATATCGCCATTAAACGCTATTTATATTTTTGATCTTTACTAAGTTTTGTTAATAAAAGTAAATTTAATAATTTGTATAAAAGCTTAAAGCTTGTCAAGTTTAATAGATATTAAAACAAGCTTTTTCAAACAATATATTCATCATTCAAGCATTTACATTTATGATTAGTAACATCATCTTGATATGACTTATAATTATGTATGATAGTAGTTTTAGAATGTGTTAGGTTCTTAAAACCAAACACTACTTAAGTACTTGCATATTTCTAAAAAAATAGAAATACAACATATGACATCAGGAAAAGGTATCATTCATTGAAGATTTTATTAGATATTTGATATTTGTACTCTTCATATCTTGCACAATTTCACGGATAGAGTTGACTTTAGCAAAGATTTGATATCTTGGCTTCGGGGCCGTACAAAATAATGGTACCGCGAGGGAACCTTTTAAGGGTTCGCGGTCCGTCGGGCGCTCACGTCCACTTTGGCTATAAATAGCAATGCCAAGCCAAGTAGTTTCTCATCCCTTTCTAACATACTCTCATACATATCTTCTCTCTAACCTTTCTAACTCGGTTTCATATCATATTAGTGATCTCTTTTGTAGCAAAGAAGATCAAGTCACATTCAAGCTTCAAGCGAGAAGTTGGAAGTCTTGTTTGTTTAGTGTTGTATGATCTAGTGTTGATTCATACTTCATTGTTGTATTAAACCATCATAATCTTGTGAGTGTGAGTGGTTAGTATTTTAGTCCTCAAAATACATTGTGTGTGGGAGTAGTTGTACCCTTGGAAAGAACTCGACATCTAGCTTAGTGTAGAAATAGTGTAGCGAAGTGTAAAGGTTTTCTCCGCCGGTGAAAGGAGCTTGTTGACTAGTGAAGTTAAACACTCGAGTGTGAGACTCGGGGAGTGGAGTAGGGCAAGGAGAAAAAGTCCTTGTAGACCGAACCACTATAAACAACTTGTTGTGGTTTGATCATTTCTTTCCTTATTTACTCTTTACATATTGCTTGCATATTTCATTAACATATCTAAGATCAATATCAATTGATCTTTCAATAAGTTTCAAAACAAAGTTTTTAATGGTAAACTATTCAACCCCCTTCTAGTTTTCC
>OU343219.1:233390413-233442585 GCA_910596185.1 Chrysanthemum makinoi | reverse complement strand
ATATAATCTTGAGACCAAGTTTATTTAGATGGGACTATCCAATTCAAACACTTTGGCTTCAGATCTTCATTTAGGAAAACATGATATTTTAAAGAACATTATGACTAAGATTCATGCGTTAAGCTTTCATCTTGTTAAAAGGATATTGTATATCCTATGCATCATTCTTGCGACATAAATAGTTGTGTTACAAGAGATTTCATTACACCTCATTGGCTAAATGATCTTGAAACAAACACCTACAAGTTCTATGAACTAGCATATCCAATTCATCTTGTCATACTTGTTTTCATAAGCATGATAACTTTATCCCATGGGATAATCTCATTTGTTGAAAGATACTATTTGTATCTATTTTCTTTCAAGCGTACATCATAACCTAACCTTGCTCAAACCGAGTGCACATCCAAGTTAAAACTACACATCTCTAGAACATACACATGATCTATTGAAGTTAGTAACCTTATTTAGATTCTTGTCAAATAAAGTTCCAAAGAGCTTTCTTGAGAACATTTTTAATTTAACATATTCCATTCTCTAGTCTTAGATAAATCAAATCACTTTAAAAGTGTACACTTCAACATTAAAGATGTCATTAGATCATACAATTAGCTATGTAATTTAAACAACCTTAGATTCTAAACACAAGATTAAAACATATTGTTTATCAACACACCATTGTTAAAATTCATGTGTATAACATGACATCTTCATCACCTTAGTTATATTGTATATTAGTTGTGTCACATTAAGCCAAGTATTGGTAAACTATCATCTTTTATGCACTTTAATAGGCAAAAGTAGGAGTTCCCATCTTTCTAACATGAGAATGACTACTGGAGAACCTATTGCACTAGAAACTCAATTTGACCTAACGGTTGAATTGCTTCTTGGAGAGAAGTTGGGTATGTGGAATCACCCGTAAAAATGGTCGTGTTTAGCCTTAATTGAGCACCGCTAGTAATAGTCTCATATTCATTCTCCAACTTGAAAAATCTATTTTCCTATACTTGCCTAAAGTAAGTGTTAAAACATTGATAGTTTGCCTCGCCTTAGGAATACTAATCAAACAAGTAGTATATATGACTTTTCTTTTAAAACAACTTGCATTGCACTTACATGTGTTGATTACATGTTCTTGTTTGATACGATAAGTTGATTTGACATTATCTTAGTGTTTGATAACTAGTCAAATGTGTAAACCTTGGTATGGTTTTATCTTTATAATGCTTGTATTCTTGTTTCATGCTACTAAACGCTTAAACCTAAACTTTATTTGCATGATACTTACTTTTGAATTATTTTTAGCATGATTAACATGTTACTTATGAACTCATAATATGCCATTTTGATACGTGATAATTTTGATATGATATATTTGTGTTTGAAAGCTATTAGTTGGCATTCATTATATCTATGTGTAGTACGATCCAAATGATAAACGCTCCAAATTGTTATATCTTAAACATGGCTTGCATGAATCTTTCATTTTGTTTCTTTTTCTTCTTGTCACACTATTTGTTTGCTACATGTGCACATATAATCTGTCAAAGTGCTTTTGGTATGACAAACTTTTAGAAGTCTTTTTATCTTACAAATTAATCACATAGATTTGTATATCCAAGTATGCTTAAGTGTCTAAGTCTAACGACAAAACAATCTCACAATGAAATGTCTTGAATAAAGTTGTATTCTTGCATAATATGATTGTTTTGATGCTATCTTGTGCGGTGATTTCTTGTCTACTAAGTGCAATGTGTTGTTTTTGCTTATATGATATGTTATCATTTGATTTCTATCATGTTAACATCTTTTATCACTAACAAATTTGTTTTGTAGGTTGATAACAAGTTATTTGTTATCTCACTTGGTTTTAACTTTTATATGCTCAGTTTGCATAATCCCCGTTATTGCTACTTAGATTAGTAATATGCTTTATGGGACCCCTACACTTGCATATAGTTTAAAAGCATTAAGTTCTAGAGGGTTGGCTTTGCATTTGTGTCTTTCAACCGACCTCTTTCCAAATCTCATTTTTGCTTCTGCTTTCCAAAAATCATCTCCATCATTATTTAGTTATAACAATACTCTGATCCTCTTCACTTCCTATTAGGAAACCACATGCCTCATCATACGATCATCTCGTATTAATCGAGAAGAAGTACGTGACTTTAAGGATGAAGCTCATTGTATGCTAACCATCATCCAGAAAAACATTACTAAGCTCACCTCTTTCGTTAACCCGAATAACCTCCTAAACACTTTGTTGTCATTCCTTATTTGATACATTGCACATTATGTTAGATATCCACCAATTAAGGGGGAGAGAAATCCATTCACATAATTGTCTTTTGTCAAAATTTATGTCTCTTAGACTCTAAAATACCAACACATAGGTAAACACCACTTAGCTAAAAACGGTTCACGAAACCACAACTAGTTCAACCTTTTTAACCTTATATCACAAGTTTGCACCAATACCTCATCAAGTGAAAAACACATCATGTGTTTTACAAACTTCTTCATCTCCACAATCAACGAATCTAGCACCTTACAACTTCACTATCTAGAACACCATCATAGGATCTTATCCTTTTCTCGCTTGACATATATCATGCATGTCATTGTTAGTGCAAACAATATATTAATCAAAACAGCCATTTCCAACACGTTGGTCCATCCAACTCTCACTTATATGATGTCATTCTCATCCTCATATAGGTACTCATTATTATTATTATTAGTATTTTCCATATTGTCTTCACTTCTTTTCAAAGTGATAATCATCCATGTCGGTCAAAACCATGCTAATACTACCTTTCCCATTGTCACCTAGAATAGGTCATTTTTATAATTCGTGTCAATCAATGAACGAATTTATCTTCATGTTATCACTTTTATATATTCTTAGATAGAACGCATTATTGATTACTCTTGGGTTGAAGCATATGAGAACTTGCTCAAAACAATAGGTTGTTAGCATCAATAAATCATTCAAATCATAACCCTTATGCATCATTGAAATGCAATGTCCATTCATATTTTTTTTCTTCTTAGCTTTGGTCACTTGACATGACGAAAGGATTGCATGAGTCCATATTTTTATATTTGCTATACATACGAGTTTCTAACTCCTTAATAGCTTCCTACCTAATCACCACCACCTTCCATCACCACTTTCACTAATCATCACCACCATGGATTAGCGAAAACTTACTTTTGTAAATCTCGAGTCATCTATCATCACCACATGAATCCTACTAGTAAACCGACACCAACACTAGCACCACTAGTGGCACACCCAGTGGAAGACTTCATATCTTCTTTCTAGGAACTATTTTGTAGGCTTTTATCATATTATATTCTCACTTTTCTTATGATTGTAATTAGGAGACAACACTTCATGAGATCTTTGATTATATCATTTATCACATATATACATCTTATTTTTCTTTGTGAAAAGATGAAATATATTGCACTAATGTTTTTCATTGTAGGTTCATCACCATATACACTTGATTGTATATAACTTACTCATCTAAGGATGAAGTTTGCATCAATTATTTTTCTTATTTTAGGTGCTTCTTGACATCCTAGAACAAGGAGGAATATCCTTTAAGCACTCATATTGCATCGCCTATACACTTGGTTGTATATGACATATTTGTCTAAAGACAAAGCTTCTATTATACTAATATTTATTTTGAAGGTTCATCTTGACGCCCTAGAGCAAGGGAGCTTCCGTCAAGAATTTACTGAATGCATCTTATACACACTTTGTGTATATCACTTACTCGTCCAATGACGAATATAGTTTTGCACTAATAATTGTTTTGTAGGTTTTTAATCATACCCTGACACCTCAAACAAGGGGAGCAACCGTCAAGGGGGAGCATGCACGCATTTAGCATCATTCTCACTTTTCAACAAGTATTTGTGCTTCGATAAAAAGTGGAGAAAATAGGCTAACATTGCTATGGATTTTCCTTTTTCATATATTTCTCATAAATTTTGTTGCATAGAACTAACCTTGATGTAGGTTAAGCCTCTTTATTTGATCCATGGATCCGCTACCAAACAAGGGACGGATTGAAGTGGACGATTTAACTTCACTAGGGATGATGCAAGCTCGCCTTTTGGGGAGAAATTAAGTTAAACTCAAGGACGCCCTTTTGTTTCGACAAAAAGGGGAGAAGAGTGTAAACGGAGAAGGTAATGTAAAGGTAGTAAGGATACAAGTAACCTTTTACATTTTACTTTCTATTACGTTTACATATCTTTGTCATCATCAAAAAGGGGGAGATTGTTAGTGCAAATATTACGATATTTAATCTATACAGTCTCATTTGTTTTGATTGATGACAAACATGTAACTTGTAATACATAACGTAAAATGTACAAGTTACTTGTAATCACACTTTGTCTCAACATACATTCAACACCTCTCGATGTCTCAAGTCCTCGTATGTTACAACACAGGTTCGTACATGTTTGTTATGTGGCATTATGATCAAACCCATTAACAAATCATTTAGAATGTTTAAAATACATTTAGAGTCACTAAGTATTTTAATAGGTTAACCATTCTATTTCGAACCTCATTTTACATTTTGCATTCACAAGTATTTCAAAAGGTAACTAGACATTTTATTAACTAGTTACATAATACATTTTACAAGTTTACCTTGATAAACCTTTTAATCTAAAAATGGAAATACATGTTACATCATGTCATGCATCATCTTTGAAACCCTTGAAAGATCACTTGAATATTTTGGTTAGATTGACACTCAATATATCAAATGTGATCTTAGTAAGATTTGGTAATATCTTGGAAAGATTTGAAGAAAGATTTTTTAGATTTCTTGTCAGGCACCCACGGCACCAAAATACATAAAGGGCGGAACCCTTTATTTGGTACCGTGGTCCGTGGACGTTCCTGTCCCCTTTTGCCTATAAATAGAAGCCCATTGTTTTCTCATTTCCTCATCACTTGAAAACACATCTTCTCCACCTTCTTGCATACATTTAGATCAATCATTAACAATGTAGTAACATACATTAAACACCCTAATGATCATGATCATAATGCTTCTAACATTCATCTTTGTTGTAAGCATATTCTTTGATCAACCAAGGAAAGATTGGAGATCTAGCCATCCCCACTCACCACAAGCTGAAGATCTATCACAACAAGTTTAGTGAACTTGTGATCTTCATCATGAAGGCTTCCTATCAATGGAAGTTCATTTAGAAGTAGTTATTCATATCCATTAGACATTTGTGTCATGGATCATTAGTGTAAACATCATTGCATCTTAACAACACTTTCACCAAACTAGATTAGATGGTTTATGTGTTTGTGCCATAAAACACAAGGTTTGTTATGTTGGGCCATAAAACATATTGGGAGTGGTTGTACCTTGTAAAAGAACTCGACATCTAGCTTAGTGTCGGAAATATTGTATAGGCGACGTTAGGTTGGTTCTACCTCGAACTAGAACCCGGTATTTAGCTTTTTACCGGAAAAAGTGTAGTTTACGATTGTAAGGTTTTCTCCGCCGAGAAGGGAGCTTGTTGATTTAGTGAAGTAACTCTCGAGTTGGGTACTGGGGGAGTGGAGTAGGGCGGAAAGGAGATCCGTGACCGAACCACTATAAATCATCGTGTTCGGTTTGCACTTTCCTTTCTTTATCTCTTTACTTTTATAGTTGCACTATACTATTGCTTGTGATGTGGTTTGATGTTAATGCTTGTGTGACAACATGGTTTACTATGCTTTACATTAGTCACAAACAATAATTGGAACTTTCATATTATAACAAGCTTCATAAGCAATTTGATACTAAAGATCTAAAGTTTTTAAACGGTAACGTATTCACCCCCCCCCCCCCCTCTACGTTTCCACAACCTCTATGAAATTGGCCTTGCCATTCTTTCGGACAGTTTTTCCATTCCCAGTGCATACAATCGATGCTCCCCAACATACCCGGAAGCCCATGAACAAAGGTTATGTGCATGGTATAAGTGACGAATGTCATCCTCATCCTGTTTTCTTAAAACTCCTTAATAAATAGTTGGATTATGCACATAAGAAAAAAAAATCTAGGCAATCGCGTGCACAGTGTTCACCTATTTGTAAATACTCATCTAACGGATCACCGATATCCCGTAAGCCAATTGGCGTAGGGCACATATGCATTTCATAATCACACTAAAACTCATTACACCCCTACCATCGGGTCGAACTCTAAAGAAATCAAAATGCTTAGGAAGAGGATGATGAGTTTCAATATATGTTTCAATACCTTGTACTATTTGTAGAAATAGACGACGGCTCATATGAAATCGACGCCTAAAATTAGCGTCCGTATATTTTGGGTTGTCACCAAAATAGTCAGCAAGAAGACGTGCTTCGACAAAGAATTTCACGTTCACGAGGGACATATTGACGACGCTTTGATGGACCGGTGCTTGTTCCTCAACGTTTGCTCCCTCGAACTCTTTAATAAACATTTCTAATTCCGTTAATTCTTCAAGGTCACTTTCGCCGGAATAAGATGATTCACTATCGTAACTCATGTTTCAGCAAGTTTGAATGGTTTATTTTGATTGAATATGAAAAAAATTGTATGAAATGTTATGTTAATTTATAGAGTGAGTGGTGGGTTTTTTTTTTTTTTTTTTTAAAGTTATTATATCCGTTGTTAAACGGATAGAAATTGAATATTCAAACGGTATAAATCACTTTTGTCAGAAATCCTTACTCGTTGTCACCACGATTTCATTGCCAACGACGAAGCATGGCGAGACACCCCGGTGTCACAACGAGCCTCGACGAACTGCCAGAGTGGACGACGAAGGGGAAGACGAAGTGAACACCGGGTGCTCTTAGGCCTAATTTAATTCTTTTTGAAAGCTAATATTTCAAGACTCAGTAACTTAATTATGTCTATGAAGTATGAACGAAAGACATTCATTTACCCTTAACGTCATTATAACGATGTTAACAGTGCGTGTCATTTCCCTTTTCTGGGCAATTTAAAACATCTGAGATTATATGTTGTATTAATTGTCTTTCACTTGTGACATTGAAAACAGGGGCGGATCTACATCCAACATAGGGTATGCACTTGCATACCCTGTGAATCCTCCTTGTAGTGTAAAAAATATTGATTTTGTGGCTTTTATACATGAATTTATGAAGAGTGCATACCCACTGAAAATGGGGTGCGTACCCTGAGCTGATCGACTTCCCTAAATGATGAAAACGTAAATCCAAAATGAAGGAAATACATAAAGCCATAAAGGACATCACCGTTTTTTTTGTTTCTGTCTTTGAAGAAGAAGAAGGAGGAGGCTCCTTTACATTTTGGAAGGGTTTTTACCCTTTTTTTTACTTGTTTCTATTACGAATAGACCCATAAAAGCCCATTTACAATTGTAATCTTAACCAACACAATTTACCAAGCCCATTTACACTAGTATTTACACTTGCAATATGAATGACTGAATGACTGAATGTACATGTTAGAATTTTGTTTATGATATTTTTCTATAATGTAGCATTCTTAATTGTCGAATGTATTAGGTTATCAATAAGGAGGAATTTCAATTATTTATAACTTGATGAGTCAAAATTCTTTCATTTTTTTAAAAAAAAAAAAAATGAAAAACCATACTTTTCAAAATAAGAAAAAAACCCGGAGACCGGTAGAAAAACCTGACCCGAAAATCCACAACTTTTTTTTAACTTGAGAGTGCACACCCTACTGTGAAATCCTAGATCCGCCACTGATTGAAAACCTTGTGTTTAATCAAATAATTCGCAACTCATTATAAACAGTAGGCAGAAATTAGCATAGTATTTTATGGAACAAATCGACGGCTAATGAAGCTGATGTTTTAAAAATCTAAAAAGTCGTCGCTAAAGTTGATAGCGCTTACACAAAAAAACGTCATTTGAATTACGAAAATCCAAATACGAAAGCATCCACGATAGATGATGTACTAACGTCTTCGTAGCTAGCTACCTATAAAACTTAAACACATTTTTACTACAAAATAATTTTTATATTATTAAATTATTAATTTTATCAATAAACTAATTTTAATTTTTTTTAAAATTAATTATAAGAATTATATTTAAATTTAAAATTGAGGGGGCTTTTAACGACGATACTTGTCATCACTAAAAGGATATACACATTAAAAATCATTATTTAATCATTTTTCTAATTTTCTATAAAAATAAATTATTAGTCTAAAAGTAAATATTATTTGATTTAGCGACAACACATGTCGTCGCTAGAGGTCTTTGCGAGATAAGTTAGCTTTAGGAGGGAATAACCAAATAAGAAAATCGAAAAGAATTATAATCTCAAAATATTTATTATTTAATTAATATAAAATTTTAGTGACGACATGTGTCGTCGCTAGAAGTGTGAGTCTCACGGTCAAAATATACTACAGTAAAAATCAGCATTGAAAGTGTGGGTCTCATGAGCTTTTAGCGATGATACGTGTCCGCCAATTCCGCAACCATGTGTCTGCAAGTAACTTTCTACATTTAGTGAGCCCCCACATATAATCTAAACAAGGGTTGTTTGATAAAAATAAATTGATTTAGCGCTGAATGATTTGCTCGTTGTGATTTAAAAGATTTGTATGATATAGTTTCGATTGTTTGATAGCTAATTTGAATTAACATTCTGATTGACTAATATTACGCTTTTAATCTTTGGGACATTAAAATTATTTTTATAGACATTTTATGGATATAATAGTATTTTCTTTCACTTAACAATACAGGAACTAAAATATTTAAAATATACAGGAACCAACATATTCAGTTGAAAAGAGCATATGCATCAATACACATGTAAATCAATACCAGTTTTGTCCTCCGTGTGTCATCCGCTCACAATAGTGAAAATTATGCTCTTAAAAAAGAGGAACATGACAATATAAAATGAATAAATGAAGAGAGGAACATGATAATAAAATAATTTATAAAAAAGAACGTGGAGAACTAAATGGTTTAGGGACAATATTTGGTGGAATCGGTCAGCAACATTTTACTCATTCAGAGGTGACATTATTTCCTAGTCCACACTGTGTTTTGCCTATTTCAGTACTTAGTGCTGGCCATCCCACTAAGCGGCAATCAAACACCCCATTAGTCACTGGTTGCTTCTTGGTGGAGCTGTTGTGAAAGAAGTGAGACAGTGAGGTGGCTTGAGCCATGTAAGAATGGGAGGAAAATGTCGGTTAGATAAATGGTGGTTTTTGATAGGTGGTAAATACGATAACTCGATGGTGGCTGCAAGAGTTGGTAAATCTCTTGAATTTTTGAGACGATCAAATTCAATTTGTAAATAGATATATTCGTATGAGAAATACAAATTGTATATATATACTTTTGAGATATCATTTAACTTAAATTTTATTGTAATCTAAGGGGTGTTAAGCTCTAAGGGGCGTTTGGTAAATTTGGTTTCTAGTTTTGGGTTTGTTTCCTAATTTGTGTTTCTTTGAGATTAAGCAATGTTTCAGGAAGGGATGAGCATTTCAAACCGAATCCCGGAACCGTACCGGTACCGTACCGAAATGGTACCGATTCTTGAAATACGGTACGGTACCGGGACTATGAAATAAGGTGAAAAAAATCGGGACCACTAATTCGCATGCGGACCGGTACCAAATCGAAATTCTAAAAAAGCGGGAAAACCCGATTTCCTAAGTATGTACCGGTACGATACCGTACCGATATCCGAATCCCGCTGGTACCGGTACCACTAATTTAAGCTCGGGAAAAAATCGGTACCACTAATTCGGTACGGGATCGGTACGGGGCCGGTACCGTGCTCATCCCTAGTTTCAGGTCTATAAAACATTAGATTTCTTTGTACTTTGGAATTAGAATTTGGTGCCTTTCAATTATAATTTTGTATTTGGTACATTTGCATTTGTTTGGCAATGTGAATAAAGCCTCGGCTTCGTTTGTCGAATTAATTATTTTTTTTGGCCTTTGATTATCAACAAGTGGTATTAGAGCTAGGTTCGTTTAGCCATGAAAAGATAGAAAGAAAAAAAATGTTCGTTTTAGGGTTCGTTTGGAGTGAAGTTCGATTGTTTAATGAATTGAAGAATGGTTTTAGTTTTTTTATTTTTGAACATCATTCTTATAGGATTTTAGATATTTATTTTTGGATTAAAGTTTTGGTTGGATTTAGTTTGAAACAAGTCGTTCACCGGGAATTAGATTGTCACAAGGTTTTGTTATTTGATGCATTAGTTTTTAGGTTATTAGTTGGCTTCGAACTTTTTAACCTTTGTTTGTTTTTGGTTTATATGCAGAAATCGTGTGGTTTCTTTTTAAGATTTTTTTAGGGATTTTGTTTGTCCGATTGAAGATCAATTCAGTTGGATTTTTTTATTAACCTTTTTTATAAGACTAGATTAGTCAGGTAAAAGATCAGAAACCATGATTACCGAAAACCTACGATTAGGTTATTTGGATATTTGTATTTGATTTTTGAATTTGGATCGTAATCCTTATCATATAAGCGGGTCATTAAAATTATTATCCATATCATATTTGGAGCCTTTGAAGTATAAGAGCCTATTCGTCAAGTTAGTTATCAACTTGAATTTTGTTTGATACTTGGATAATAAGTTTAAAGTTGGACTATAATATTTAGGGGTAATTCTGAGAATGCATTTTTTGCTCAAGGTATCATCACTTTTTAGTCAAAAAGTTTGAGTATTTCCAAAATAGACTTTGAGACTTGCGACTTTTCTACTTTTCATATACGCTTGACAAGTGTCCTTCGAAGTTTGTGTACCCAATCATTTTTTTCGACTTTTACACTACGATTTTCAAATAACCGAATCTAGGCGACTTATTTTAGAATCTTGCGTAATGTTTTTGTCCTTTAGTAAAAAAGTCAAAGTTACAAAATTATTTTTTTTATACATTTAGTTCCTTCCCGAGGTTGAGCGACTTAAGCGTTTAATCAATATAGCGACTTATTTTTGTTCTCTTTTTGTACCTAAAGTACTTGTTTTAAAGTATTTTTAAACCTTTTTTACCCTGCTTTCAAATTTTTTACCCAAATACAAACACACACACTAACACTCACACCAACACTACTACGGAAAAACACAATTCAAAATTGTGAAACCCTAAATCAATCCCTAATTATTCAGTCAATTAAACTCCAAAATGGCTTACATTCCCCAATATTTTGATGCTAAGGTAACGGTTCGTTCCAAGGTTAAGTTGTTTTCGCAAATTAAGTCTAAATTGTTTAGCAATCCGGATCGAATGAGGACATTCAGAGCAAATGCTTTTTGGGCCATGGTTAGATATTCCTGACCTAGGTAAAGGCAATCATATTGTTAATTTCGTTTTACAACACCAGGTATATATCGACAAACTTCTTGATTCTTGTCCCCCTATTTTATACAAAATTAGGAACAATGTATTGAAATTGATTCGGGAACAGTTTCTATTGATGACTGGATTTCGTTTTGGTCATTTGCCTCCCCCTGTAGAAATTGATCGAAGTCCTTTTGCTTTGGCGTGTCTTTCCCTGAAAACAATTAATAAGAAAGGTAATCTGAAAAGGGAATGAGCTTTTAGATTTGTTTGGGAATGACACGGAATTTTCAAAGTTATCACCGAGGATGCGGTAAGGGTATGTCTGCTAGTCATGAGGTCGTGTTCATTGGTCGTGGATCTTGGTACATTGTTGACAGTCATTTGTTGCAATTAGTTGAGGATTTTGGGGCATGGAATGCATATCCATGGGGAGGGTTCTTGTGGACCCGTTTTTACAAAAATTTAGCCAATGTGGTACCCCGGCATTACAATGCTCACTACAAAGAGAAATTGCAAGAAAACCCTTCCACAATTGCAACATATAATATTTCTGGCTTTTTCTTGGCTTTTAAGGTTAGATGTATAGACATTTATGAACATATCGCTTTTGTTTACTAGCGTTCATACAATGCTTTTATTCTTTTCGTTTATTTTAGATATGGATTCTTGAGAGTTATCCCACTAGCACTGAATGGTGGAACAAAGACCCGTCAAAGATACCACGTTGTCTTTGTTGGTCAAAGGGTAAAACATTTGCCAAACGCCATTATGGCAAACTTTTTGGTCCTGTAAGCATTTCCATTTGTTTGTATTTGTCAAATAACTTACGACTTCGTTATATTTGTTTTTAACTTTATAATTGTTTGTTTACTAGGGTTCTATTCCAGTCTTGGATCTTCTTCCAACAAATGCGGAAATGTTACAACCATGGTTTGCACCAAGTAACGCATATTTGAGCCAGTTGGATAGTCTACAAGATCAATTACCTGCCGATGATCCCACTAATGAGGTAAGTTGGCCCGTTTGTGCAAACCATGGTTGTATTCACGTTGACAATTGACCATTGCACATTTTGTTTCGATCTTGCTTTGTAGGTGCATAAAGAGGTGGTGATATCTGATACAGATGTGGCGTTAGGTGATAAAGAGGTGGCTATAGTAAATAATGATGTGCCAAGAATCGATAAAGGTCAAAGTTCCAATCAGCTAGACATACATGCCGAGGTTGACGGTATTAACAATAGACTTGTCGTTGTAGAGGAAGCTCTAAACATACAACCCCGAGCCAATAAAGATACAACCCCGAGCAAGCTAGACATTAATGTGGGAGTCCTTAATGATATTAAAAATAGACTTGCCGTTGTTGAGGAAGCTCTAAAGATACAACGTCCAAAGGTGAACATGGTCTTTACATTCATTTTTAGGATATATGTTTCGTAAGAACTTTGAATTAGAAAATGAGACACGTATATTACAACTTCTTTTAAAAACTCGTAAGTCGTAAGTATAATGAGGCTTTGTTGTAAATGTACCCACACGTGAATTTCATTCCTCCTTGGAGTTGTTTTGTAAATTTGATGTATCCACTGCTAGGGTCTATCAAACCCCTGCTAGCGGTTTTCAATCCACTACTAGCAGGTTCCTTTAATGTATCACTTGAGGGGCTGTTTTTGTAAATTTGATGTATCCACTGCTATCGTCTATCAAACCACTGCTAGTGTCTATCAAACCACAAGCATCGTCTATCAAACCACTGCTATCGTCTATCAAACCATTGCTAGTGGTTTTGAATCCACTGCTAGCAGGTTTCTTTAGTAGTATAATTGATTGTATATTTTAAATTTCAGACTTCAACTCATACGCACGGCAAATCGGATGAGGGTTGTTTTGGCCAAAATGCCATGGAAATTCAGACGTCAAGTCCAATTCATAATGAAAACTGGAATGGTAGTCCTAGTTTGTTTGAGCTTCATTCTCGTGATGTTCATTCGGCTGATTATAATAAGGTTATGTTCCTTTTAGTAGTACTTTTTTATTTTATTGTTTTTTTTGTTACATACCTAAATCAGTTTGGTTAACTACAGAATTGCGACAAATCGAGTTGTGTAAATGCTGAAAACGAACAAGTTGGTCTTACTTATATAGACCCTGCCGCTTTTCCATCAACTATGTCGCAGCTTGTGGAATATTGTCTTCACGACGGACCATTGCCGTTAGATGATCACATTCCAGATCATGATCCCAGTCATCTCAATTTACCTAATTTGAATGAAACATTTTCTCAATCGGCCGTTGAAGTACGTATATATAAATTCCACCTGCACTATCTATACATGTTTGCTATATTTGGTCATCCATATAGATGTGTTATTCTTGTATAATTACAGGGGAAACAACTGCAGCTAGATGAACAGGTGGAGCTAGAAGATGATTTCTCTGTTTATGGACTTTCGGAAGTTGAGGACAAACAGGTTGGGATAGATGAACAAAATGCTTCTGAAAACAAGGAAGATGGCGAAACACCGAGTGAGGTGGTGGTAAGTGTTGATGATAAACCTGGAGAGACTGTTCAAGCTACTGAGATACATGCTCATGATTCCGATGTTACGGTGAAATTAAGTGAAGGTGCATCTAACGTTGACCATAAATCTGGTGATGATAAACCTGGAGAGGCGGTTCAAGCACATGAAATACATGCTCATGAAGATGTGTTTAATGTTGATGATAAGTCTGTAAAGGGCGTTCACAGTAATGAAAATGCCATTGTTGATTGCAATTCTGCTGATCAACACTCTCATGATCGTGAGAAAGTAGGTGAAGTAGTTTTAAACGTGGATGATAAATCTATAGAGGGTGTTCAAGTTAATGAAAATGTCATTGTTGATTGCAATGTTGTTGATGAACACTCTCATGATCGTGAGGCGTGTTAAATGTTCTGAGAAATCTATAGAAGTGGTTCAAGGTAATCAAAATAACATTATAGATTCTCATGAAGGTCAGAAAGTAAGTGAAGTAGTGTCACAAATGGCGTGGATGGGGTATGAGCATATGAATCATCTTGGAGATACGGTTATTCATAATGAAGCATACAATGTTGATGCCCACGTTAAGGAGAAAGAAAGAGGGGTTGAGTTACCGGTTGCAAATCAGTTGTCAACCAAGGCGGTAATAGACAAAATTGATAATGATGCTGTCAAGTCAAGATAGATGATGATTCATAATTCGACGGACAAGCCAAGTAAGCCTTTGCCTACACTTCGAGGTACAGGCTACATTATTTATTAAAGTTACCACATGTACTTAAAAAGTGTGATGTTATTTCAATGATGAATTTTTTTTGTATAGTATGTTTTCATGCGGGTAAAAGGAAGAGAAATGCAAGTAAGTTCGACATCACCTTATAATGCCCTAGCAATAAAGAAAACTAGAAAGGCCAAAGTTACCAAAGAGAGTGATGCCAAAGTTACCCAAGAGAGTACTCCTGTTTTGAAACAAGATGATGAGTCAAAAAGGACAAAGCAGGTGGGCAAGTGTTTGCAGGAGCCATACGTGAATCTCCCTCCCACCACTCCATAGTTGCCGAAACGACGTTCCAAAAGACTGAGAAAAGATATTAATCCACCACGTGGTGAAGATAATCAGTTGGAAACATGGGTAGAGGTATAGAAGAACTAAATTTAGAAACAGACATCTTAAAGACATATACATTAATCTTGTTTTTAAAATATTTCAGGATCTGTCACGCCCCGAAGGTTGCGATATCAACAAGATTACTAAACCAGCGTGTATGGGTACCTTTATAAAAAAGATTTGAAGTCATCGCATAGCTTTCCTTGGGGTCTTGGCGACATCGTTGTTAATCGAAAATTTTGGTTGGCTTTGTTGGGTTATGGAAGAGGCAATAAAAAGGATGGCTTGGAGATGAGGTACCTAACAGATATTTAATTTCCATAAAAAATTTAATTATTTTCTTTGAATTAGTTTACCGGTATTTTGCTTATAAAAAATTTTGCGAGCATCTGGATCTCTGGGTTGATCTAATGTGGCGTTCGGGGGCAATGCCGATTGGGCTATGGTGGACCATTTTCTCTTCCTTTATCCTTGAAGGGTCTATGCGTGGCTACTACGCCACTGGTCAACGCTATCCATTGCCATGGTCTAGTGTCGAGAAGGTTTGTATATAAAGACCATACTTTCTTCTAGATATTTGGGTACATATATACATGCTCAAAATGTGATGAATTATGACAAGGATTATTTGATCACATTTAGGTATACTTTCCTGTGAACGCACGAGTGCCACTGGTTTCTCGCCGAGTTGCAAATTGCACCGGAGTTATAACAATTTATGACACACTAGGTACGCCAGAACCTGAGACGAGAGAAAAGAATTTAAAATGGAGGGTCACTTTTGAGACAAAGCTACCACAAGATCTAAACTTGTGTAAAGTTCTTCAAGCCAAATCAATATCTGTTTCTGATTATAAGATCACATTTCGAGTTGCGGATGATGTCCCTATACAAGCCAATGCATACGGTGATTGCGGAGGTTGGGTATGTATTTTTTGCACAGCCGGGTAACAACTTAAGTATGAAGGTTGATGACCCTCTTCAAGTTGCTTTGGCGTATCGAGAGCATATGGTGGAGTACTTTTGGAAGTATAAGGTGGTTGTTCATACAAGTGATGAATAAAGATGCATTTCATCTCTTTGGGTATGGCTTGTATGTGGTTTTAGACTTTTGTTGTTCAACCAAATGTAACCACAAACTGGATGTCTGTGAAGGACATCAAAAGACAACTTCTTATGCATGTCTGTGTAGCACAACTTGGTATATTCCTAACACCCATGCAGGCTTTCTTTATGCCCTAGTTTTTGTATATACGTGTTGTGATACTGTTGATTTGCAACAAACATTTTGTGTAAAGTGCTAAAACGTTTGTTTTTTACAAACATCCATTTGATTTGAAAAAACGACTACATACAATCTTATTGCTAAAAGACTATAACATACATATTACATAACACTTATTGCTAAACAGATTATCATAACCAAACTACAAAGAGAAGAGAACAATCAAACTGAAAACCAAGACAACTTTGTCATGAACTTGCACTCTTGACTTGATAAAAGTCAACTCATCCAACATTTTCATGATATCATTGTTTGAAACCTCAATAACTTCATCCGAGACTGAACTCTTTCCCGTCTTCATTAAATGTTTCTTTTCCTCATGTTCCTTGTAAAACAAATCTTTGTAATATTGAGTTGGTAGTTCCGGGTCTAGGAACCCATAGAAGTTACATTTGGTCTTTTTGTCCTAAAATAAAAATTTGTTAAATTCACATATTCAACCTAACAAGTAAAATAAGTATAATGCATAATAATATTACATAAATTGGACAGGCTTTGAATCTTCTACCAGGATGAGTCCGGGTCCAAGAGGTTTGTACTTCCACCAGTAATGGTTTTGGACATTCGCAGTGTGTAGCATTGATGTAGTATTCCAATGGCTTTCGATTGGATCTGGAGGTAGAGGCAGAGGAGGGAGCCATTGTTTTATTTACCCAATGAGTAAACTTGACACTTTTATAGTAGAGTCACATCTAATTTGGCGGGAAATATACTTTGAATATGAGCGGGTAATGAATATTGTGGAGGGAAAATTTTAAGCGAATTTTATATTGAGCGACTAAAAGGTCCTATTTTCAAGAAATTTTTTGGTTTATTGTTTTGAACAGTCCCAGAACAGTGAACACAAATCCCAGAACACAAATCCCAAAATGACTTCGCTAATTCCCAAAAATTCAAACTTTATTTGGATTTTGAGACATCAATTCATGGAGTTTTACTTCCAGTTAACATCACCTACCTACAGCTGATTACCTATGTCACTAACAAATATCAGATTAAAGATAAGATCATCAGTTTATACTACATGTCCGCTTCAACCAAAATTCATGTGAGTGGCGATGATGATGTTTCTTTCTTCGTTCATGAAATATGTTGTAAGCAGAACTTGATGCAGACGCTATACATCAAACTTATCGAGAAATCTTCCGAGGTAAAGCCGCCTACTTCTTCTAAGACTCTTGATATTGATCTTAATGTTCCTTTGTTGCCTCAAGAATCTGATTTTCAAACACCAAAAGTTGAAGATCATAATAACGAGGGTGCATGTGCAAATGTTAATGTAGATGTGCATCCTAGTTGGCGTAAAACCACATTTATAAATATCCCGATCCACCCAGTTCACTGATCCCATAATTAAAAAGCTAAGTAACCATAAACACCCTGTAGTATCTAAATTAAAGGTGGGTAGTCGGTTTGATGATAAGCAAGGATGCATTTATGCAATAGGAATAAAAGCGTTGGTTGATATGTTTGAGTATAAAGTTACCAACTCATGTAAGAAAAGGTACAGTGTAGCTTGTTTTGTAGAAGGTTGCAACCGGTACATTAACGCATCTAAAAAGTGTTGTTAGCCGATACTTCTATGTTACTTCCATTAACGATTGTCATACATGTTCCGAACAAAATTCATCCTAATCATCGAAATGCTACCCAAAAATTAGTGGGTCACATACTTGTTGATAAATTGAGGAATTGCAAAGCGGGTATATACGGTGCGGACATAAAAAAGATTTTAATGTTGATTGGAAAGTAGACATTTCTTACTACCGAGCTTGGGGTGGGAAAACCATTGCATTACAGTTGTTGAACGGTTGTCCTAGGGAGTCTTTTCGCAGCTTGCCGTATTCGCTATAACTTAAAGTTGCAAAATGAGGGGAAAGTAACACACATTGAGACAGATGAGACAGATCGGTTTAAGATGGTATTCATTGGTTTCGGTGTTGTTGTAAGTTTTCCATAAATTCTATTATCTTTTATTTCTGATTAATACCTTCATTATTATCAAAATTTTATTAATTAAGCAATTCCTGATTGATTTAAAATAGATTCGAGCTTCTTACGTTTTATGCGACCATTGCTAATCATTGATGCCGCACATCTTAAAGGGAGATACATTGGTACGAATCTGGTTGTTGTTGGGATGGACGGCAACAACCAGATTATACCTATTGCAACTAGTGTCTCTCAAGGTGAGACCAATGAATCATGGACATGGTTTTTGAGCAAACTTAAAGAATGCATTGGTGAAGTAAAAGATTTGGCCATCATCTCTGACAGACATCCGGCAATTGCACATGCATGTAGTACCGTTTTTCGCAACGCGTTTCATGGTTTTTGTTGTCGGCATTTAATGATGAACTGCACTTTGAAAACTAGAAAGTGGAAGGCTATATATTGGAGGACATGCAAAGCTTACACAGAGCAGGAGTTTGATGCTTCAATTTCTCAGATTCGATCATTAAAACCGATGTGTATAAAAACTAAAAGATGAAGTGGATTTGATAAATGGTCGCGTGCTTGCCCGCAAAGGTACAATTATTTGACCTCAAATAGTCTTGAATCGGAAACTCTGTAACCAAAGATGTTAGGAAGGTTCCAATAACCCAACTAATGGAGTACTACCGAAGGCTTCTACAAAAATGGTATTTTGAACGTCGAGCAAAATACAAAGGTAACTTAAAAAACTGTCTATTATAATTGGTTTATTACATATTTGGCACGTCGCTCGAAAATGTATTATTATTTTTTATTTCAGATGCTCCAACGGATGAACTTAGCGAATGGGCAAATGCAAAAGTAAACAATAGAATGGCAAAGAGTGCTAATTGGGGTGTTAACGGAATTGAGATGCACAAGATTTACCAAGTTATTGATCCGAAACATGTTCATATTGTTGACTTTGACAACAGAGAATGCACTTGCCGCAAATGGCAGCTATCTGGTCTACCTTGTGGTCATGTTTGTGTTGTGTCTAGAGTTGAAGGGATGACTGACACTAGTAGTTGGGCGACGGATTGGTTTAAGAAAACGTCACTAAAAAATACATACGAAGCAAGGGTTTATCCTCTAAAAGATGTATCCTTGTGGCGTACTCCTGATGACGTGCAAACCGTAAAACCTCACGCTATGGATAAGCGACAACTGGAAGACCCAAAGAAAAACACGTATCCGATCACAGGGGAAGAGCGAAAGCAAAACCTGTGGCAGGTGTGGAAAGGCAGGACACACAAGACAGTCATGTACTCAACCGTTGATGACAAGCAAGGCAAGTGTGTTTCTATATTTTATTTCAATGTATATAATTTTTAATGTAATTACTGATATGGTTGTTTGAACTAATGTCACATGTCAGAAACGTAAAAGAAACTCACAATCGTGCACTCCTACAACTAATGAACAAGCGGTGGAACAAGAGCGACACGGGGGACAGAGGACGCGTGTAGAGGTCGAAGAGGGAGAAGCAAGTGCTCAATCAAACAATGATTTCGTATGGAAATGTGAATCATCTACTCCTGAAAACATCGTTCGTAATAACATTCAGTCACAACTGGATCAAAATGTTGTTCATTTGGACGATTTATAGTTACTCCAATTTGAACTTTAACACAATGGAAGCACAACTTATCAGTCATCTAGAATTTTCAATGTTTGTTACTTGAATAATAATAGCTACAGGAATGGCTTGCTTTTATTGTTTTTTTATGTTACTTTGTGAGAATGTTATACAATCAACTGTTGAACATGTGCACATTTTTTGTTCTTTTCTATAAAAACATATAGGAGTCAGGCATATAGTGTAACGTCAATGGTATGCATGTGACTATTTATTTACCTTTCAATTTGTCTATTTAACAGCAAACTTGCAAGTATATTTTCACACAACATCATTCCATAAATAAGTAAGCAAAAACAATGTCAGTGTCTTAGAGGGAGGTGGACTTTCGTCAAATGTTATGTTCAACGATTCCTCGACTATCATTGTTTCTTTATTTAGGACAATGTAAGCTTTACTAGTTTGAGAGTAACCAAGAAATACACCTTCATAAGACTTTGGGTCAAACTTGGTGAGATAATCCTTAGAATTAAGAATAAAGCATTTTCAACCAAAGACTCTAAAATATCCTAACGATGGCTTTTTACCTTTATAAAGTTCATATGGTGTTTTGTTTAAGAAAGGACGTATTAAGACTCTATTTAAAATATATGTTGACTCTATGAATAATGGGAAAGGATGTTGGAGTACTGCTGTCAAGTCCTCAGCAGGTTGTTCTTGGAATAATAAGGGACCCAAATTTCAATGGAAACCCAAGAACAATGGTGGATCTTTCTCATCTGCTAGACCTATTGGAATGCTTAACCCTTAACTGCAAAGTTTAAGGGGAGGCATAGGCCTCTGGGGAGGCATATGCCTCAGGGGAGGATTGTGTAGTAAACTTTGTACATTGTTGTTTATAATTTTGTTTGCTAACACCAACTTGCTAATAATTCTTTAGTTTGTTTGTCTCTGTTCTGTTTTGTGTGTATTTGTGTTTGTGTTGCAGTTTATCTATTTCAAGTGCAGTTTGTCTATTCCATGTTCAAGACCAAGATTCATCAAGTGTGATTCTTTTTTAAATGGTCAAGTAAGCTTTGAAGCTTGTTTCTACTAAAACTAAAGTGCTGAAGTAAACAAGTTGATTCTCTGAAGTAAGAGTACATAGAGAAGAAATTGAAGTCAAATTGTTCATTCATTCATTCAAGAAGCAGTTACGACTTACGACTTACAAAATTCAATCAACTTCAAATGCAACTGCAAGAACAGAGCTATACATAATCCTAATCTAGTTCATATCATCTATTCCAACATCTAACAGGCTGTTGGATATGCATGATCGCTCACATCTTTCACACTAGATTCTGGATATGCGTTTGTGAAAACTTGCATAACCACCCATTTCTTCTATCTCGATAGGCGGATATGCATGACCACTAGGACGAGGAAGCTAAGGATCAAAATGGGAAGGATGGATTGATGAAAATAATGATGATGAAGAAAAATAAAGTGTCCTTTATGCTTCATCTGCTGATTTCACCAAAAGCAATCCATTCACCTTCCTTATGCTCTTCCTCTATATGATGTGTGAAGATGCACCAAAACATGGCGCAGGTAGAGCAAGCACCACCTCCCTTTCGACACGAGGCCTTTGTTGAGGTTGAGGTGCCTGGAGGTTGGGAGTATGAAGGTATCTCAAGAGTGGGTTCCTCCGAGTCATCGAAGACTCACTTGGATCCATTACACCATCATCTTCTGAAAAAGATAGAAATGGGGATGTCAAAGGCGAGGGTCGTGGATATGACCAAAACTGGAGGAAATCACTGGATGATGAGGATGATGGAGAAGAGGTTGGATTTACAACCTCGGATGAAGTATTCATGGTTAATTTTGGTTGATTGGGTGTATGATGAATCTAGGGTTTGTGATGGTAATTTGGGGTAAAAGTATGTGAGAGAAGTATGCATTGGGATGATTTTATAGACGGGTTCGAGGTTTAATGTAAGTTAATGCGAGTTAGTTGGCATAGTAATTCTAGAATCTTACCGAAGATATCCTAGTCTTGGGTTGGTTTCTACTGAATCTGTTTCTGCTGAAGAGTTAAATTGTCTATGGTCAAAGTAGATGTACACGTAAGCGTAGTCAAACAATACAGTGCCAATACTTTTGACTATTTTTGCACAAACCTCTACCAAACCATCACTCTCATTTTCACTTCAAACAAAACCCTTCCCTCTTCTCCTACACCCAAAACCCTCAACATTACGAGAAACATAACCCTAAAATATCAATTCATCAAATGGCTCTTCAATTCAAGAAGGATCACAACAAAGTTGTGTTTCTGGGAAATGCAAAAGGTGATGAGTTGTATGTACCTATGGTAGAGTTCTTGAAAAGATCAAAGATTCACTATGCCCTAACGCATTCTCCTAATGCAATTTATGAATCGTTGGTCAAACAATTTTGGGCATCTGCTTCCACACGGAGTGAAACAGAGATTGCGGCCATGATTGACGGAACAGAGTATGTAGTAACAGAGGAGCTGATTAGGAGAAAACTTCACTTGGATGATCGATGGGGTATATCACACTAGCGAGGAGATACTCACTGGCTGAGAGCTATTGGGTATCAAGGTACCAGGACAGACATATGGTTGAAAAAGCATTTTTGCCCTAAGTGGAGATTCTTGGTTCACACGTTGCTTCAGTGCATTAGCAACAAATCAGGATCATGGGATCAATTCTCTTCCCAACTGGCATATGGTATTGTGTGTCTATCTCAAGGGATAACTTATAATTTTTCTAAATTTATTTTTGACAATTTGGTTGAAAATATCAATAGGAAACAACATAAGTTTTTAATGTACCCTAGATTCTTACAAATAATCATAGACACCTCTACCCAAACCCAAGCATTTTATGCCGTAGGAGCTCATACCAAACTTTTTGCCTCTATGAGAACTAACTTTGAGGGGCACATTATCCGTTGACAGAAGCTATGTTGCCTCAAGGCAATGAGGTCGCTAACGAGGAGAATGTTGCTAACATCCCACCCTCTTCAAATGTTGCTACCGATGGCAATCCATCGTTAATATTGATGAGGGCCCCTCCTTTTCTGCTGAAGCTTCTCATGTTGCTCCAGAGAAGCCTCCACCAACACCAACTCTAGCACATTGTCCTAGTCCACCACCAACACAAGATCCTATTGATGAGTTTGAGTCGATCTAAACAGATGACCACACCTAGTCCTCAAAGGGAAACTTTTAATTAGGTACCTCCTCATTTTGAGCATGACCATGTTTCTACTGAAAGGTCCAATGAAGCTCCCATTACCACGAGCAATCTGGTGGAGCCGAGGACCCCATTACTCTCACATCGTGTATGATCTTGTGAACAGTATGCAGAGGTGTCTATTTTGAAAAGGAACTTGCAGAAACCAAGTCTACTCTTGGTAGTAAGATTGAAGAACTACAGAGTAAAGTTAAGGACCTAGAAGACATACTTGAAAAGGGCACCAAAAGGAAGCTTGTGGTTTCTTCTGAGGAGGAAGAAGAAGAACCTCAGTCTCTCGATATGTTAGTGATGTGTCTCTTAATGATCCTTCATCAGTAGTTGCGGAATCTTCAAAGAAGAAGGAACCTGTTCTTTATAAAAGAAGAAAGAGATCGTACTTGAATAAAGCATCTCTTGAAGTATCCAAGGAACCGAGTTTGTCAAAGTGCATCTGCGATACCCCAATGGAGGATGTTGCTATGAACTTGGTCAATCTTCAGTCATACAAAACCATCAGTGTCCATTCCTCAAGAACCCTCACAACATGTTTCTTCGAAGTTGATTTGGGAGTTACTACCGATATTCCTTTAGTTGATATTATCAAGATGATTGTACTAAGGAGCCTGTGATAAAGGGAAAGGTTTAATGGTAGAAGATGAGCTTGGTCCAGACTTGGTAAGCGAAGAGGAAAGAAAGATGAAGAAATGGCTAAACAGATTGAAGATCAATCTACGTCTGTTTTGCCTCCTGAAAGACAAAGGGAACTAGATGAAATGCGTACTAAGCTACCTGACACTCATTGGGATGCTTACACTCAGCAAGTCATATCAAACCCTTCACTTGCTCAGAGTATCTTAGGTGCAGACTTCAACAGTGAAAGTTTTGTGGAACTGATGATGGCTCGTGGAAGAAAAAGGAAGCAAGAAGCGGTGAAAGGAGGAGAGCCATCACAGCCCAAAAGAACAAAGAGAGACCTCCCACTAAAGCTCAAATGAGATTTGTGGTGAAAAACCCGAGCTCCACTCAGATAACTCGGGTCATCAATGAAGCAAGTCAAGGCTTTCCCTGATCATGTTTTGATTCACAAGTATAATCAAATCATGAAGTACTCTTCATCTCACACTTCTTGCTTGAAAAAGATTGCTGGGAATGAAGTTGAACCAAAGGCCAAAAGACCAAAGTTTGTTGAAGTAGTGGATAATTTTGATGATATTACAACAAAGACGATCTCTCAATGATTACTTCGAAGAAATTTCTCAAGCCACTCCTTCATCCGACAAGATTCCTTCCACGAACCATCTATGGTCTCTCCGAAACTCCTACTGAGATTGCTAGCTCACCTGACAAGACTCCATCTGTTGAACCAGTTGCCATTTCTTCTGAAGCACCTAATGTACCAGCTCCACTCCATCGTGGCATCTATTGGCTCGTGCGAGCAAGTTTAAAAACTAGAAAGGCTAGAAATTTGCTAGTAAGGATGAATGCCATTCGTGAAGGTGCTTCTCCTTCCTCTAGTCATGCCTACCAATCTAATGAAGAACCTCAAGATGCACCATCTTTAGGAATCTATAAGCCTGGAAGGAGGAAGAAGAGGATGGCCAAAATCACTACCTTGGATATTGAGGCTGATGAGTCAAACTTTATTAAAGAAGGGTCTTCCTCTGATTTTCCTGATGGATATCAAAATGTGTTGATCAATTGGACTTTGACAAACAAAGAGTTGAATGTCATACATCGAAAGGACAAAACTTCTATGGAGTTCACCTTTTTGAAGGAAATACTTCATTTGGTAGATAGGGCAGACTTGCTTACTCTGTACACTCTCGTTACCTCCCATTATTGCAACAATGCACCACGGGGTTCCGGATGTTTTTATTAGGAGATCTTCATGTTCTGTTTAGCTCTCAATCTCCCAATAATAAAGGACATTCCATTTGGCAGAACTCACATTTATGGCGGGTTGAGTCTTGGAGATTCTATCCTCTGTGCATGTAGTTGAGACGAAGGGTGGAATCACAGTCTGCATGTTTGCCGAAAGAACTTACCCATTGTCCAAAGACTTATGGAGAGGATGCCTTGACTCGAAATTGGAAATTCCTCCAGATCCAGTGGGAAATGAAAGACCACAGGCTGAACAACTGGTTAGATTGATCAAGACTCACATCCTTCAAGATCAAGTCGCTTTTCATCGTCATAATGGTATCTCTCATGGTCTTTTGCCTTATATTCCTTTTGGTACTATTTGTATTATATACACTTGGTAGTTTCTATTCTTAGTTAAAAAAAATTCTTTTTGGGTTTGTTGTATTTAGTTGATTGTTTTAACTCACCGGATATACCTTGTGTATATCTAAGAGTTGGCTAGTCCAAAGGGTACAGCTTTGGTAAAGACACATCAAATCTGTTGATAGCTGTAATGATTTGCTCAAAATCATAGGGTCTGCAACCACCCATGCTTTATTGCTGAGTGTTGTATGGTCATCAATTCACCATGGTATATTCCTTTTTGGAACCCAAGAATTGGCTAGCCCACAAGTATATGGCTTGTGGTAAAGGCAACTGAATCCATTTTTGGTTATCAATTCACCAATTCTAAGAATTGACTAGTCCTGAGCAAACGGCTACAGGTAAAGACATTTCAAATCCGTTCATGATTGCTGATTTGCTAATAAATCAGATGGTTATCAGTGTACCATAGTTTTTGAACTTAAACATTTGGCTACTCCAGTAGTGATGGCTATTGGTAAAGAGACATCAAATCCATTATTTTCAATGATTCACCTCTCACAGGAGTTAACACACCTGGATGTGATGAGAATAGTATGAAACTAATTTGTTTTGATGTACATGTTGTCATTTGTTGCTGCAAAGATATGGAGTTTTCGAGTTTATTCATCAAAGAGATGTTCTTATTTTGATTCTTTGCTGCTGATGTTCGTATACAATCCTCTGGTGCTGCATAGTTAAAGATCTATCAAGAAACTGGAACTTAACCTACTCAAATTCCAGTTTAGATGAACATCCTGTTGGGAATTACGTGAAGTATGGATTATGCTGAAGTTAATGCTGAATGGATTCTGCTGAAGTAGTGTGGATTCTACCGAAGACATAATTCTGCTGAAGATATATAGTTTGTAGGTTTTGTACCGATTGGAAAAACAAAGTTTGTAGGTTTGTGTACACTTTGCATGTTTTTATGTTATTTTGTAGTTTTTTTATGTATACTTTTGTTTGCTTTTCTCTAACACTAACCAACTAATGTAATCTTAGTTTGTTTTTCTTTGTTGGTTTGTGTGTTTTTCGTGTTTGTTAATTTGGAATATGGTCAAGAAAGATCTAAAGCTAATGTAATCTTAGTTTGTTTTTCTTTGTTGGTATATATGGGATTTTAATTTAAAATGAGGTTGTGAAAATAACAAAATTTGAACAATCGAAGACATTAACTTCACATTGTTAAAGTATCGTCTGACCTTTTTTGCATCAATTTCTTGATTTCCAAATTTTTGCGCCTAATCCGTTACACTTTACTACTAGCCGCATTCTAACATCAGCAGTGGATTCAATCTTCTAGGATTGGTTTAATTACCTCTGGCAGTAGGTTCCTTGTATGTCTGCAATCTTCTCTATCTTTTGAAACAATGGATCAATTATAGGATGTGTCTCCTTTGTTCCTCTTGAACTGAGTTTAGCTTCCAGCATTTGTCTTGCCACATTCTTTGATAAAGGATAATCCCTATCAACAAACATGAAAAACCTATCCTTTTTTTAGTTTTTTCACCATGAACCTTGCAGTATGAGTACAATAGCCATTCAACCACCTCACAATCATACCAATATTCAGCATCAAGATCAGGTTCAAACATGTTCTTTATAGCAGCCCATACAAACTTAGCTAACTCTCCATTTAGACCTAACTTCCCATATCCGAACTTCATTACTTTCCACAACTGGTCCAAATCACTCTTAGTCAAACAATCCAAGAAGATCCCAAATGTTAAATAAGTGGATTTGGATCCATCACCTCTTGTAATCTCAACTACTTCTCTACCTCTTTCTATAACAATCTGCCAATCCATAATAGGATGAACTGCTTTTAAAGGAATAGGATTAATAGGTTCAGGATTAGGATTATTAGTCTCCTTAAAATCTTTGTTTAGTTCTTTCTTTTTTTTTCAAATCTTCATCCACCTTTTGTCTTTTATAACTGGATTGATTCTTTAACCATTACGCTTCTTTCTCGAGAATTCATAGGATTGTGATCATCATTAACCCTCATACACACCAGACAAAGCTCCTTCATCCTATCAAATGAACATGATCTTAGATCTTCAGCAACATGTATGCCTGAATTCTTGATAATCTTCATGTATGTATTTCTCATCTCGCTCTTTGTAGGAGGTTTCTTTCTTTTGACTTGCTTTTTCTTTTTTTGAACCTTGTTGCCCATTCACACAAGATTCTTGCTTTTTGATTATTAGAGAACAGTTCCCACACTTGACGAGTGTACTCATTATTAATATTATTAGAAGCTTCAAGATAGGATTGTGAATCCTCCCAATCATCTAACCATCTCTGAGTAGCTTCCTCCTCTTCTAGCTTTTTTCTTTCTATTTCTGCTTTTCTTCACTTCCATCCAAACAACTAGGTCATGATCATAAGCAATCTGCTCTTCTTTATTCTTAAACTTTATATTAGGTTCAGCAATACCTTTTCCTTTCCAATATCTGGTAGAGCCACCTTCTTCTTCAAAGGCTCACCAATAGTCAAACTTTTAGTCAAGGGTTTAGGTCCAGTTGGTTTAAGAAATATAGGAGCAGGTGCAATGGTAGGTGTAGGGTTTGATGAAGTTTTGCTTAAATTTATCGTTAATCTGGCAGCCTCCTTCTCAACTTCTTTTGATTTAGGTGGTGAAACAGATGTAGTTGTGACAATTGTAGATGTGGTAGTAATAGCAGTATGTGAGACTACTATATCGTCTACTACATTCTTCAAAATAGCCGTCGGTTCTGAAAAAATAGCCGTGGTTACAGAAACGCTAGCCATGGATGTCTCTTGCACCACCTCCTTCTCTTTAACTTGTACATCAGTTGGTGCAGTGGGTTCTGAGTAACTATCGGTGGTTACAGAAACACTAGCAGTGGATGTGTCCTGCACCACCTCCTTCTCTTTAACTTGTACATCAGTTGGTGGGGTTACCTCAGTTGAAGTTGTAGCAGTGGGTTCTGAAAGACTATCGGTGGATGTTTCTGCACTACATCCTTCTCTATATCATCTAATACAGTCTTCAAGATCTCGAGTACAGCTTCATTCCCATCTTTATCATACACCAAATACTGCCCTCCATGATCTACACTATCCACATCCTCATCCATATGCACAACAGCAGCCTCCCCTGAATCAAATCCTTCAGTCATCCCCTGTTTTTTTTGGTCCTCCAAAACCACATCTTGAGAGGAGCTCACCTTCTTAGTATGTTTCCTAACTCTTCTAACAACACTACGCCCATGTCTCCTAACTTTCTCCATCACAAACATCCTGTGCTTCAATTGTCTGATCGTATTCTCCATTTTTGTACATTTAACCGTCAATTCATTTAATCGTTCATGATTTTCATCCCCAACTCGACCTGTGTTAACTGGTCCGAGAGGTGGTTCATTAGAAAAGGCATCATGTTGATGTTCATCATTATCCGTCCATTCATGTTGATATTCCAAGGTACCCTCCTCATTCGACACTGTGTGAACTGGTGCGAGTGGTGAAGTTATCGAGCATCGGGGTTGGTGTCAGTGGTTACACTTTCGTACTAACGATGGGTGCAACTACGGTGTCAGTGGGTTCAGGTTCAGTCACTTGGGGTTCATTTACATCATCAAACTCACGAATGACAGGTAAATTAATCATATGAGGGAACAATGGAACAATTGGGATTGTTAAATTAGGCTTTTGGTTTCTCATATGAGAAAAAACCTTAGGATGCATATAATGCACCTCATACTTTGTATTATGTTCAACGAGGTTACGCTATTTGGCTATCCACAATAAGTTGAACAAACCTAGGATACATGTAATATTTACCTTTCTTCCTAATATTCTGCACAAACCCTTCAAAAATCATGCTAGAGCAATTGAATTCCCTCCTTAGGATAGACAAATTAAAGCAGTTGCAATTCGGAGGGAAATTCATTAAACCCATGGTCTTATTACTCGGACACATCAGCAAGGTGTGAATTAAAACTTCCATTAGGAGAAAACATACATTTCAAAAAATTTACCCTGTCTCCCCTTCTTGTATAACCTAATCTTTCTAAACCTATAAATATATCATTATCAGAAAGATTAACTAGTCCATTAGCATCATCGAACATCAAAGTACCTCTAATGACTTCCTCATCCACCAAAATCTCATTATCATCCACCGCAGTCCTAAACACCTCAGATCCATCTCGCTCCTGTATCTCAGCATTACCCCAAAAATCATGTATATAGTCTTTAAGAATTGTGGGTGCTACAGTTAATGCAAACTGAATTTTACTGTGGTTGATAAAATCAATCATGTCATGAAAACCATCTGATTGATTATTTTTTATTAAGTAAGCAACTAGGTTATGGGTGTTGGAATATTGCGACGGCATTGTCAGTTGTTATGAAATATGAAGTGGGATTTTGAAATTACCAGTTTGGAGTGGTTAGGGTTTATGTGGAGCGTCAAATGGAAGTGATTTGAAGATCAATTACTTCAACTGGCAGTGATTTGGGGGAAAAAATAACTTTGCACCAAATTTTACAAAACAACCCCTTGAAGTATGCATTACCATGAACTTGCTAGCAGTGGATTTCAAACCACTAGCGGTGGTTTGATACTGATATAGCGATGGATACATCAAATTTACAAAACAGCCCCCAAGTATATATTATCGGAAAACCATGGCGGTGCATTGACAACCACAAGCAGTGGATTGAAAACCACTAGCAGTGCTTTGATAGACGCTAGCAGTGGATACATCAAATTTAC
The DNA here is from genome assembly GCA_910596185.1 of Chrysanthemum makinoi. NCBI lineage: Eukaryota > Viridiplantae > Streptophyta > Magnoliopsida > Asterales > Asteraceae > Chrysanthemum > Chrysanthemum makinoi. The sequence continues at coordinate 233,412,469 of OU343219.1, read as the reverse complement.
AAAACAACCCCTCAAGTGATACATTAACAGGAAAACCGCTGGCAGTGCATTGACAACCACTAGCAGGGGTTTCATAGACGCTAGCAGTGGATACATCAAATTTACAAAACAGCCCCCCAAGTATACATTTACAATAAATTGACCTTATACTTACGACTTACGATTTTTTAAAATAATTTGTAATATACGTGTTTCGTTTTGTAATTCATCCGTTGTTACGAAACATATATCCTAAAATTGGCATTCATATGTATGACACTCTGAATCGTGATCACTGGTATATGTGAAAACATATACATTTTCGTTATCAAAACCGGACCAAAAAGACCAAAAACTAACCCCTAAAGCCATAAATATTTGTGTTTTTGTGTTTATGTATGTGCAGTTAACGGATATTGTAAAATGGACAAAAGAAGACAAGTGGACAAAACGAGCAGAGAAGGGAAGGAGCACGAAGTTACGGGACCAATGATAATTTTATTTGAAGCATCGAGACAAGAGAAGAAAAATTTAAAGACCCAACGAAGAATTAATTAATTAAGAAGAAAAAGAAAGAGAAGAAAAAGAAAAATAGAAGAAAGAAAAGAAAGAGAAAAATTCAACTTGGGGACCAAGTTTTGAGGGTTTTATTTGTGCCAATATCTAAATAGTTTAGAGACTTTTATGAAAAATTATTAGGGGTCAAATTGTAACTAGTGGGTCTATAAATACCCACCTCTAAATAGTGGGTCTATAAGTTTTGAGGGTCAAATTGTAACTAGTGGGTCTATAAGTTTTGAGGGTTTTATTTGTGCCAATATCTAAATAGTTTAGAGACTTTTATGAAAAATTATTAGGGGTCAATTGGTGGGTCTATAAATACCCACCTCCCTCACCTCATTTTATCATCTTTTTTTGTATTTTGTACCCAAACTCTTGTATTTTATTTTTATGCTCTTTAGTTTTATAAAAGTTTTATTTATTTCTTGCATCTATTTATTCTTCTCATCTCTTAATCTTTTTCTTTTATTTTATTTTTATAAAAATATGCCATGAAGAGTTGAGTTATAGTAAGATTATGTGAGTGTATTTTATACTTACAGCTCAACATATCATATTTATATTTTTATAAAAGTTTAGTTTTTTTATTGCTTATTTTTATTAAAGTTTACGTTTTTATTGTTTTATTTAGCTTAAAATAGTAAAAAGTCTCTAAAAATCTTGTCTTTTTACAAAAAATCCAAAAATATATTTTATTTTCGTCATAAAATTTTCGTATTTTTCTGAGCTGTTTTAGTATTTTTAAAAATCAAAAAACTTTTGTTATTTTTCTTTAAAAAAGCTGTTTTAGTATTTTATTTTAAAAATAGAAAAAGCGTCAAAAAATATTTTATATTTTCTGGTAGCTTTTCATAGTTTTCTTAATATAGTGTGAATTTTCATATTTTTGAACTAGTTTACTATTTATTTTGATTTATTTGCTATTTTAAACATAAAAATCGAAAACAAATACTTACTTAATTCCGAAAATTCTAAAAAGTTTTCTGTGAGTTTCTATCAGTTTTCTAATGTTTCTAAAAAATATTTGGAATTTTCGGAGTTCATTTAATATTTTTCCTTGATTTATTTCCTTTATTAAAAAAAATTGATTTATTAAGATTAGTTTATCTTTTATTTTAGCTTTTTATTATAAAAGTTTATATTTATATAATTGTGCTAACCCTTAAAGTTTTGATTTTGTTTGTGTAATCCGATCCTACCTCATAAGGCGTGGAGCTTAAGGGTCTTTAAGCATTTTAATACATAAAGTTTGAAGCTTTAGTAATTTTTAAGCTTGTTGGTGAATAAAGTTTTAAACTTTACTTACTAATTAGTGGATAAGATTAATAAAGTTGTAAACTTTTGTATTAATTTGTGCTTATAAGATCGGGTGGTTTTATTCCTCTCGTTTCATCACCGGGTTTTATTCTCTTAACGTTTTATCATTTTTAGCTTATAATCTTAGTTTAACGTTATATTTAATTATTCGTCTTATGTTTGTTAAGTCTTTTATTGTCATATTGTAGCTTAATATTCATCGTCACTAGTTGTAGTTTGCCATTTAAACTTTAGTTTAAACTTTAATTAAAAAAAATTAAAAAGTCAAATATATATATATATATATATATATATATATATATATATATATATTTATATATATATATATTCCGCTTTTTTAAATCAAAAACCAAAAAAAAAAATAGTTTTAAATTTTAGATAATTTTTAAATCACATTTTTAGTTGTAGAAAAATATTAGATCACTTTTAGGGGTTAAAATAGATTAATTTGCATTTTAGAATACGTTTTTTTGGCATAAAGTAATTTTCGTCTTTAGTTTAATTTGCGTACTTAATTGAGATTACTTGTTTGCACCTTAGGATTAGTAGATTTATATGCCTTTTATTATTATTTCTTGCCCCGTAGTTTAGAAATCCTCAAATTCTCTTTTAACACATTCAAATCCCGATAATCGCGACGTGAGTTGGAAATTCCATTCAACCCTCGTTCGGAACGATCTCGGTGCTCAAACCTAACACGTTTGAGTTACCCAAATACTACACAACTTCTATTATTGATTTTTATCGAATCAATCACCAATATAAGGTTTTCCTAAAATAGGTATTAGTACATCGCACCCACCGTTAAAATAGGTATTAGTTTATGATATATTAATGTTAGAGTGCAAGGTGTGAAATAACCAACCACTTAATGAATACCAAAGTCAACCACTTAATTTACTCCTCAACAACTTATACCTTCCCCACCCCTTAATTTTATGATTCCATATTAACTTCTATTTAAGAACCTATAACTCACATACTACCCATATCACACATACCCCAATTATTAACCTCAACTGCTTTCACCTCAACTTCTTCATCTTCATCTTCATCACTGCACTACCACTACATCATAGCGCCGCCTCCACCACCACTACATCACCGCGCAGGTATCGTTTACTAATTTTTATAAATACTCTTGATGACCGTAAAAGCTTCATGGGTTTTGTTATATAGTTGTAATCTTAACTAGGTATCTCTAGTTTATTAGGTATTGTTATATAGTATATTATATGCAATTGATTAGTTGTAGGAATATATGATTTGCTTTTATACTTGTTTGAAATTGATTAGGTGTCACGGGTTCCAATCCGAGGCCAAGCCGCGACCTTGATCGAGGCCAAAAGGTAAGATAATCGTTGCATTATTTTAAATAGCTTAGGGTTTTAGGTAATGAGAACTATCAAGCATCGGGATTATCAAAAGACCCTTTAAACAATTAAGCTCGAGTTGGTCATTTTAACAATTAGGGTAGGAGGGTAGGATGGTGGATTTTGGGACATAAACCAAGTTCTTGGCAGGGTGTTGGGGTCCAACCCCTTTCATGTGTAATAGCACTTTAACTAGGATAATGAGATCATGTTGTGTTCATATGCTTGTGATACAAAAGATTTGATCGTGTTTGCGGACGACTATTTGAACAGTGTGTATATGGTTGAGGGTTCCTGAAAACAAAAGAATTATGTTAGTGTGTATACTTAAAGTGCTATTATACCATTGCCCAACACCATTTCATTCTCCTTTTTACAATGATCTTCCCAAAAACTCACCAACAATTCTCTCCTATATTATCAAACAACAAAATTGAAGTCAAAAGGCCGTGACACGTGGCTTCTCACGATGGTTTCTGACGAGGAGGTACACGGTTTCTTGGTCCGGTAGATACCGGAAAGTGTAAAGCCATTTCTTGTTACGGTATGTAGAAGTAACCTGATGATGAGGGTTGAATCATGAAGTGTAGAAAGGTGGTGCAAAAGGGTTTAGTTTGCTTTGAGATTGTTTAACCGAGTGTGTGTTTTTAGTGGTGTCTTTTTTGGTGAGAAAGTCCATGTTTCCGTGTGACAGAGAGAGAGATCATAGATGATAACAAGATAGATGAAATGGTTGGTAATGATATATATATAATGGTGGCGAGCGATATGAGCATTTTGAGGTGCCTCATTAACTCCACTTCACTCGCCATCACTATCTTTGTTACAAAACCATGTCATCTATTTCAGTATAATCTCGACATGTCTTTGTTACACAAAAACATGGAGTTTCTTAACAAAAAACAGACACTAAAAACACACACGCATAGTTATGAACTCTCTACGCATGGCTAAACCACTTTGCACCACCTTTCTACCCTTCAAATTCAACTCATCATCGGTAACCATAACAAACCGTAACAAGAAACGTGTTGTACACTTTCCCTTGTCTACTGGACCAAGAAACCGTGTACCTCGTCGCCGTGAACCATCAAAGAAGCCACGTGTCATCGACGCAAACTTCAATTTTGTTGGTTCATAATATAGTAGAGAATTGTTGGTGAGTTTTTGGGGTGATCATTGTAAAAAGGATAAGGAAATGGTGTCGGGCAATGGTATAATATAACTTTAAGTAGACACACTAACATCATTCCTTTGTTTTCAGGAACCTTCAACCATATACACACTGTTCAAATAGTCGTATGCAAACACGATCAAATCTTTTGTATCACAAGCATATGAACACAACATGATCTCATTATCCTAGTTAAAGTGCTATTACACATGAAAGGGGTTGGACCCCAACACCCTGCCAAGAACTTGGTTTATGTCCCAAAATCCACCATCCTACCCTCCTACCCTAATTGTTAAAATGACCAACTCGAGCTTAATGGTTTAAAGGGTCTTTTTGATACCCGACGGTTGGATAGTTCTCATTACCTAAAACCCTAAGCTATTTAAAATACGCAGGTTAAGCTTTGGTCAAACTCGAAGAAGCGAGAGATATCGGAAGTCAACGACAAAACCACTGGTTAACACGAGTTCACGCCTTATGTGTTACGATATGTTTGTAGAGAATAACATGGTTAGGATTACCGCTAAATGGATTATAGGTATAGTTTTTGAACATTTGCTTATACGTAGCTTAGGTATAGTTTTGGACCATTGGTGATTTTGGAAACACATTATATGTTATCGATTGATGCTTATATATGAAATTATGTTTAGCGAATTTGTGTTGTTGTCACAAAACAAAAACGGAAAAAAATTGTTCTTCTTATTGAAAATAGAAAATACAAATATCATTTAACAGTCAAAACATATATGATGATAACTTCTAAACAGTATACATTTTTTTCTTCTAAACAATATACATTTTACACTTCTATTTTAAAACTACTAAATGACAATACACATTTTCTGCTTATCACTCTATAATTCCACTCTATTTAATCCGCTCTAACAACTCCTATCACAACTACCAACACATTTTGTGGTTATCACTCTATATTTCCACACTCTATTTTTATCCTCTCTAAAAATACGTTATCTCAACCAACAACAACAATGTCCAACCCTCGTCTTCCCCTCTTGGATCAACTATCCCGTACAACAAACTCTCGATCACATCAAGTCTATGATGATTGTGGAATATTGGGGAGAAGTTAGGGATCTTTGTTGGGATGAATTAGATCTGCAAGAAGATTGACGAGCTAACCGCGTGTACAACGTAGGGATGTGCTTATTGGAGAGCATTGGTTGTGGGTCCAACTAACTCGTCATTTGCGTCTGTTCGGCACATGAGAAGGATGCAAATTGAAGATAGGGCTGAGATTGTAAGGAATCAGACCTCCATCTTAGAAAGCGTGCTCAGCGTTTCTTCTTTGTAATCCTTCATTGAACATCTCGAGTCAATGGTCCTTTGACTTTGTGAAGCCTTCATGTTAGGTTTATGTTTTGTTTAGGTTATGTAAATCTTTGATTTACGTTAGTTATGGTGGGTTATGTGTCTACTAGTTAAGTGTAACTACTTTTGTTTATGTCGTTGTCAATCTTAATCTTATTTGTCTTTGTGATTTACAAAACAGCCTACATTGACGTTGAATTAAAAAAGAAATATTATATCGCATAATCGACATAATTAAAATAAAAACATAAAATAAAATAGCAACCACATAAATCCTTGTATCCAATTTTTTGTTAGTAAAACAAAATATGTTTGTCTAGTTGGTTTAAGTTGGTAAGATGAAAATAGCGCATTTAAAAGGTCGCTTGGAATACATTGGTTTATGTGAAAGTACTTGTGATACATTGGTTTGTGTGATAATACTTTTTTACACTTTTCTTATTGTTGTTTCACCTCAAATCGGAAAAGATTTGCATTTGACTTGTTACTAAAGTTCTTGTCGTGGTTCGGTGTGATAGTGGCCGAAATCGCTAATCGAGAAAAAGCGCTTTTAAAAATGTCGCCGTAATATATTGGATTACGTGATAGTACTATTAAACACATGTCTTATTGTATATATATTTTTGGGTACCAAACATGTCTTATTGTATATCTAGATCATACTTTCTTCACCATACTTGGGTGATATACATGCTCAAAATGTTTTGAATTACGACTAAGTTTATTGCTTAAAAAATATCGCTTAAAAAAGTTGTTTAAAAAACTAGGTAAAATATTCGCTTAACAATTTAAAATAAAGGGAACTAAATAAAGACATATAAAATTGTCGAATATACAATTTAGCTATACAACTATTCCGAGTCCATGCACGTTTGCAATACGTTTAAACCCGTCTCCTAATGTCACGACATCGTGAGGCATGGAAACCTGTCAAATTAAAGAATAACAAAGGTTCAACATTTCCTCAAGTAAACAAATTCATCAAGCAGCCTATGGTGTGTCTGAAATGGTTCTTACTGGTGTTTTTCGTATGTGTTTTGAGTTTAATATATGGTTAGGAATGTATGAAGTTTATGTTTATGCTTATGGATGTTCTATAAACCTATTAAGGTTAGTTATGTATGAAATTTTCATATATGCACTTACTTATTTTTGTTTGTCTAAGTACTTTTGTGGGAACATACTTGTGTTATAACCTGCTCCCTTGATATGCTGGCTTGTAACGTAGTGTTGAAAACATAAACTACATCATAAAAAACAAATATAATCAATATGGATACGTGTCCCGTGGTAAGTGTGATATGAATTAAGGGGTAAATTTGACGCACTGGTAAAATATCAAGTGTCTCGCTATAAAAAATAAAAACAAAAAAAAAGCGATATTCTGGGCGCTAAATGCTACTTTGTGACACATATATCGCCTACTTTATTAGATTTATGTGTCACAAAGTAGCATCTAACACTTCTAAATAGCGTTGTTTTTTTATTTTTATTTATTTATTTTTTTGCACCACCTTAATTTTTTTATCGATTGCCTGCAAAGGCTTTATCTTGCTCTTCAATGAAAACCAACTTACGCTTAACCTTCGGCTTAGCAACTACATCCCTATGGCTAACAGACATATCGACATCAACATCAATAAGGATGCTTGCTTCTTCTTCTGCCCAAGCAATAAGCTCATCATATGTCATATTGCTTGCATCTTTTAATCTTCTTCCATGTATAATCAATTTGGTTGTATAATCATCTTCAGAATCATAAAAGTTAAGATTTTTATAATAAAAATCAAATAAGTTTTGGGGATTATGTGCCATATACATCATTAACTTCCCATATCGATCAGCAAGGTCATACATGGCAGCCACATCCCTATCACACTCTATTAGTTTCAATCCTACCTCTAATTGACATTGTGGTAAACAGAAAAACAACGAATGGAAATTTAGCTCAGTATGTTCTTTCAGAAACTGGCACATACTACTATAGTCAACCTTCCTATACTTGGACACACTCCAAGTAAAAACACCCCCATTTTCATACCTCAACGGTTGGAAATAAAACTCCCCCAAAACATGAACGTCAAACAGGTAACGAGGATCTGAAGTCCAACTAGGTGCCATCCTGTTACAGGAACACGTAAAATAACAATACTTTAAAAAATATAAATAATTTTAAATGTAAACCCTAATTAGGTACGAATAATCAAACATTAAATAGAGACAAAATTGATATGGGGGACCATGACAATAAAGTATCACGAACCTTTCGCACAATTCAATTTTAATAATTGAACGAAAACGACAGTTGAATTAGATTATTAAGAAGCTAGGGTTCTTGTCGGTAGGAAGTGAATGTGGGAACAAAAAATAGACAAAGTATTAGTGTATCATAAATCGCTAATTTGAAAAAGGAGTTTTTAAAAAGTCGCTCAGAATATTTTGGGATATGTGATAGTACATTACAATTGTAAACTCTAGAAGTGGTTTGAAATGTCCTAGCAGTGGGACCAGCCTTACAATATACTAACATTGATTAGTGGTTAAACAATACTATTAGCAGTGGTTTAATTCAAGCATTGGATTCATTCTTCTGGCAGTTGTTTCAACAACTTTAGCAGTGGTTTGAAATGACCTAGCAGTGGATACACCAACCACACTCCAATCTGTTGACCAAGATTACATCAACCAAAACTAGGCGAAAAATAGTGATATTATGCACTAATATGAAGGATTACAACATAATGGTTGTGTTGTGAAACTCCTCATGTATAAAAGGGTTGACCGCTAACCGTTATATCGCATAAAATGGCCATGTTGAAAAGTCCTTACCATAAACTGTTAAAATTTGTAAGTCTAAACAGTACCCAATCGAATACAAGTATATACACACCCACCACTGAAATTAAACCTTATCCAATTTCCCAAAAAAATAAATAAAGGAATAATAGTTAAAATGTCATAACAATCTACATACATGAAATTAAACCTTATCCGATTTCCTAACAAATATGGAAAACAGGATACACCAAACCATCATAAGAATCTACATACATGAACTTAAACCTAATCATCTTTCCATGCTCAAACTCACAATCTTCAAAAAAGTAGGCCCAATCACCTAATGCATTCACATGATTCACCCGGTATGGATTGTCTCTATGATACTCAATCTAAATTTGCATCATGTATTCGACTTCATCATTCCTAAAAAGTGCATTTTGATAAAATGCATAGGATGATTCTGAACAAAATGGTCTGGAATGTCCTGGTGTGCAACAATTACAGAAATTATATAAAATTATATAACTGCATAGACAAAAAAGTACACACAAAACACAAACTTACAAGTTTACATAACGGAAGAATTTCAATAGACCTTCTGTAAAAGACATCAGTTCGCTCACCAAAATGATCAAGGTGACCAATCCATTGGCAAATGTGTTGCATTCGCTCATCACCTGTTTCAAAAATATCAAAATAAATCTTAAAGATAAATGTTATGATATTGCTGAATATGATTATGAGATTTCAAGCCTACCTCCAACTTCATTATCAAGATCATTTTGTGGAAAAAACAATTGCGTCACACCAAGAAACGCCCTGTATCTTTGGCCTACCATCGAAACCAAACACGGTTATATTCAACCTATTGTTCTCCAATTTAGTAAAAACAATAACATCGCCAAATTCAATATCGGAATATTGAAGAGCAATCGACCACATCTCATCATCCATAACATACAAAGCACGAGGATCATGACCTCGTTCATAGCCCCAAGTAACATCCACATTAAACTCCATTCCTTCAACAACAACAACAATACCTTGCAACCCAATACCATCTAGAAAATTACCTGGCAATGTCTGAAACACCATCTGCTGATTGACAATTATAACATATACAGTAACAAAATACACTTATTTTTAAATAAACGTAAACAAAAAAATTAATTCTTATAAATAACCTGTGGAAATTGAGGGTATGGCAGCCGATAACTCTGAAACCTTATATGACGACTTTCTACACGGCAAGATATTCCTCAACTTCCAACCCATTAGAATCATAGCCAAGAACGTAAAAGAGTCATCACCTTCTTGAACAAAGTGTAACATGTAAACATCCGTATACATGTTTTCATGAACAAATTCTACCCATTTGTTACCTACAATCCTAATGGGACCTCCTAACCGAGCAACAATCCTTACTTTCTTCCGTTGTCTTTGTATTCCAGTTAAATATAAATGACGATTCCAATTAAAAGCACGGTCAGCAAATCGTGGAAGCTCAAGAAACCCAGGGTAAAAATTTATGTTTGGTCGCACCACAAACTCGATGGCCATGATTACCTTATAAACAAATTTACAAGCATGTAAAGTTAAGTTAATTCTAACATTTTGATAATGAATGTTCAAACATAAAAATACCAATATTGATATGGGGACCATGACAATAAAGGATCATGAACCTTTTGAGAAATTCAATTTTAATAATTGAACGAAAGGAACAGTTGCACTTAAAAAGCAAGGGTTCCGGTGGTCGGTAGAAATTGGATGTGGCCAAAATAGCTAAAAGATAAGGTTTTAGTGTTTCATAAATCGCTTTAAAAAGTCGCTCAGACTATAACGCTTAAAAAATCGCTTATCTATTCTCCGCCAAAATAATTTTCCCGCCTAAACACAAGTCAACAAAATAAGCATAAATACAGTCAATTCTATAGTGCACATACAACAATCCACAATGGCTTTGAACTTATCTGGAAAAGGTAATTATGAACAAGTGCCAAACAGGAAAGAGGATGTCGATGACAATTTGATAGCACACATACAACAATCCACAATGGCTTTAGACTTATCTGAGAAGAAAAAGCTAGATGGTGATGTTAAGGGTAAGGAGAACCAAGATGGCATTACACCAGAAAAAGTTCTTTGAAAAACTACAGGAAAGGAAAGCAAGCGAAGAAGGATGTGGTTCTAGCAAGATCTGTTTGAATGGATGTAATGGTTCAATAATAAATGTTATGAGTCTAAAATTTAACAATGTAATGGTTGTGTTGAAAATCTTATCTATGAAATAATTTATTGAGATGATTGTTGTAGTTTTGTTATCGAGATAGTTGTGCTGATAGACATTAGCATATTTAATCAAAATAATTGCAACGTAACATACACATGGTAGTAGAACCATCATCACATACTGGTTTGTAACATACACTAACAAGCCTTCACCACATACTGAAAATAAATTGTTTCATCATGATGACTAGTTAGTGTAGTTTGTAGCATACACTAACTAGTCATCATGCATGGAAAGGGACAAAAATACAAATTGTTTAACAGGTACATACCACCACGGAAGATCAAATAACTACCACATGGTAGCCTTCATCATACCTTCAATTACTTGGATCGAGAAGTCGGGTATGACATGGAACCGTCAACTGTGGAATCTTCAACTATCACTTGATCATTAACCAAACTGATTGCCTCATCACCCTTCATATCATAAGATTGATTACTACCAACGCTTCAAATTCATCAAATAATCTCCTAGATTTCAAGGTACCAGTTTCAAAATGACTTTTCTTGGACACATATTGAAGTACGTAGAGCTTCCAACGTAGGAAGGCCATCAATATCATTAAAAAGCCTCTTACACTTTAAAGGGCTGTTTTGAATAGATGGGAGTAAACTAGTAGAATGTGGATCTTGAAGGTCATGATTATCGCACCTCCAAGTCGTTAAAAAGCTTCTTACCTCTTAACGGACTAATCTCGAACACACGTTCGTTTGACAAACAATCGGTAACAGTGGAATTCTGTGTCCAAGAATCTTCAAAGTCATTCGACACATATGGTCGGACTGTAGTCCTTAAACAAGGAGGAATGTATTCAAGGTCATTAATACCACCAAATTCAGACTTTCCTCTGAATAAACTAGCTTCAACAAAAGGCTTGATATAAGGTGTCCTAAGGTAGGCTGGTGAATTTTTTCCTCTTCTTCCCATGCCATTAGTTCTTCAAAACGTGACAGATCGACATCTTTTTTTTCTTTTCGTGACTTATAATTTTAAATGTCAGTCCATCGTTTGAGGAATCAACAGACAGGTTCTTGTGATAGTAGCTAACTAAATGAACACGTGGTGATGACAAACATAGATCTCAACTAGACCATGGAGCTCAGCCATGTCATACAGTTTCTTGACATCATTATCATCTGCTACAAGGGTCAACCTTCCTCGGACTACTACTTGGAAGACAAAAATACCAAGCCCAAATATCCTCCTTAATTTCTTTCAACAAAGATGTCACATATTTGAGAATACGATAACCTACTCAACCTAGGTAACCTCAAATGTAAAACATCTCCACCTAAATAACTTAAGGGATAAAAAATAAACTGACTACCATGATAAACATCAAACCCAAGATCTTGACATTTGCTTTATTGGCGTGTAACAATGTAAATAATTCAATAAAACAAAATATATTTAAGATAAAATTTAACAGAGAGAAAAGTAAATGGACAAACTTACAGCCATTCTTGATACCATAATTCATAAAGGCCTTTGATTCGTGTTTTGTGATGCCATAGTTAGTAGAAGTCTGAAAAACACAAAATATATGTAAGATAAAATATGGGGTAGTTTTGGTTAATAATAGGTACAAAATATACAAAAGGTACAAAAAAGTGAACAGTGAACAAGTGTCTAAAAGTACAGTTGCCATACTCAAATGATATATCTATGATAAAGTCAAACTCACCCAAAAAAGTCTTAGTTTACATGTTGGATAATGCATACCGAATGGACAATACTTGTAAAGTAGCATGCATGGGTTTGCATAATTTGGTGTGTGGTTAATATTTTTTTGCTTATTTTTATAGAAAAATATTACTAGTAAACAAATTTGTAGCGTCTCTAATTATACTATTACATTAGTTTGAACACAACAATATAATACAACATGTTGAATACAAAAATTAAAACCATTCAAGGGAGCATATGGTTATCAATTTGTTTCAAGTAATACATAAACAAAACTAGAACATAACTAAACACAAACACGGTGTTTAAAAAAAACCTAGCCATTTGTTCACGGTATGAAAGCGCAGCCTGAATACGATCCTTCACATCCAATGATAGACCAAAAGCCAAGCGGTATAAAAAATACATACCCAAATACCACAATCACCAAATATCCCTACCGCTTCGGTACTTGTTCATGATAGTAAATGTAATGATATAACTTGCAGGATCAATGCATTTCTTCTCAAATACTTGCGCTTGTGCTAGGACCTCGTGTAATTGTAGTGTGGACAAAAGTAGCACCGTTTTTAAAAATCTATTTATGTATTAATTCTTATGACATATGAATAAATAGCCAAACCTGTAAACACTCCCTCAGTTTGATATAAAACTCTCGCCATTCCTCTTCAAAATTTTGACCGCTATCATAAAAGGTAACAATGCCAGTGTCTATCTCCAAACGCGCAAGACACCAATGAGCTTCCGTTTCATTAATAGGCATGAAAACCTACACCGTTTGGGTCACAAACATAATATTAATATATGGCAAAAGCTAATCAGCATAGATATATATATATATATATATATATATATATATATATATATATATATATATATATATATATATATATATATATATATATATATATATATATATATACGTACTTACGCTTAACGTCGGACCATAGAATAGAGTATCTTTCACCATTAGCATACCACAACGGCAAAAGAATTTTGTATGTTTGAAGAAAATAGCTACTAACCATCGCCAATCACCGTATCGGGCCTAACATGCCAAAGGTAATTAACCCACAACTCTATGTGTCAGAAATTTCAAACATGAATGAGTGTGATAAACATTATAAGAAATGAATTATGTAGGTACAGTTGTATGAGTACTTGCCTCATCCCTTAGCCAACCTTTCTTAGGCGGGTCTAAGCAAACCAAACTTTCCAAAACCTTCTATCCACACACACATCGTCACACCAAGGAAACTTGCGGTTAAGTGGTCCAATTTGTCCAAGAAATTCGTCAAATTCATTTGTAAAATGAACTCTGTTGACAGCATCGGTGGAGCGTGCAAGATCCTAGTATATGAAACGATTAAACTTATAATCAAGATATATTTTAAAAGGTTGTCAAGAAGTATTTTTCATACCTCAACCCAAGGCGTGACAAATTTAAATTTTTCACTCATATCTGGATCAGGTAACCTAGAGCATCGTCTTTTCTTTTCAAAGCATATGCCTTGGTCCAATAATACTAATTAGCTTCACCCGAACGTTGTTCACTCCTCTTGAAACTGCAAAAGCGCTCTCTTACCGCTTTCATATGATCCGAGTTCATGATTGCTTCTCCCCTTTTCTTTCGTTCATTTTCATATTGCAACCTCTTTTCCTCTTCCCTCATTATCAACTTGTCTTCTTCCATCCTTAACCTCTTCTCTTGTTGCATCAACTCGGCTCTTTTAACCGGCACTTTCTAATTCTTCATGTCGCAACCTTAATTCTTCTTGGATAATAAATTCCTGTCAGCGTTTATAAAGAACCTATCGTTATGATATGTTATGGTACGGAAATAGTTTTACACTTGTTTACTGATTTTGTAAATTACCTTTGCAAGATCGTCACCAGAAAATTCATCTAGCGCCACGATGAACTAGTATCAATGCTTGACTGACTTGACTCAAACAAGTCAAGAAAATCATGATTAAGCTCATCACAAAACTGTGCACTAAGATGCCGAAGATCATTAGTTAACTCCAATATCTCCTAAGAATGAAAATAAGTATTTATATAAAGCATATATAATGAAAGATATTGGATAATTGAAGGGCTTTTGGTAAATTTCGCGGTATCCCTTTGCTAGAGTATATGAATCCACCGCTAGTGGTTTTGAATCCAGTAGCGAGTTCGATAATGGATAATTGAAGGGTCTGTTTTGTAAATTTTGTGTATCCATTGCTAGAGTATATGAATCCACCGCTAGTGGTTTTGAATCCACTGCTAGCGTGTTCCCCTGAAAAGGATAATTGAAGGGTTGTTTTGTAAATTTTGTGTATCTCTTGATAGAGTATATGAATCCACTGCTAGCGAGGTTCACGAAAAAGGATAATTGAAGGGCTGTTTTGTAAATTTTGTGTATCCACTGCTAGAGTATATGAATCCACTGTTGCTAGTGGTTTGAAATCCATCAAGAAGCGGGTTCCTCATGATGTAAAAGTATATATACGGAAAAAAAAGGATATATTACCCCATTTCTTTCTCGAGCAAGAACACGAAAAAGGGGCGTATATTATTATCGTAGTCGTGTGATTATTGATGGGTCTATGAATTTGAACAAATGCTTTAATAACCTGAATAATTGCCTCAAGTTTGAACAAACGCTTATTTAACTATGTAATAACACGATCCCGTGTTATGCCGATCTCTATTATCTTGCTCTCACTCCTGCATATGATAGGTAAATGTTTCCTTTCAGCCTTGCCGCGTTTGCTAAGTGCTGCGCCATCTTCTTCAACCACTCGTCGTAAAGATGTGTTGTTTTCACTGGTGGAGTTCTAGGTATGTAATCATGGAAAAACGCCGTAAACTTTATATACCAATCGGATCTCCTCTCGGCCTATTGTCGGTGTAAGTTCTTTAACATGATTGGAATCCTGTTAAATCAAATAATAATGTTCAATAAAAGATTGCATTAATGTAGAAAAAAGATTGCATTAATAAGAAAATTTTAAATATTACTTTTACCTTTCCAAAAATAAACTTATAATCAGATCTTTTGAAGGGTGTATTCTTTGACCACGCTACTCCTCTTGGCATAATATCAGGAACTTTATTCCACCATAGAATGCTTCTTTCAAAAGACTCCAGTATCCAAATATATTCGGATTTTGGAATTTCAATAAAAAATAATAACATAAAATATTGATACATAAAATGAATCCAGTGTATATTGATATATAAAATATTAACCTTGAAAGTCCAAACGAATCCTGACAAAGGTATAGGTTGGAACAAATTTGTGGTCTTTGTTAATACCTTGAAGGAAATCACACTTGTGTTTATCTGCAACATCCAAAATTTCATGATACAAATGCCTCCAAATATGCTCTCCCCATGGGAAGGCATCCCAATCATCTAGGTTTTCAACTAATCGCATGAGAGAAACATCAACTTCCTTAACCAATAATCTGCCCATGAAGATAACCTCCAAAGCTAACAATAGACAAAGAGCGTCTGCATCTTAAATCGCATATGATACTAAATGCCTCTTCATCCTCAATTAGGCCAAAAATATCTAAGTTTGTAATTTTGAACCCGAAAGTTTTGGGAAAACCCTTGACATAAAATTGAGGTGTCGAGATCCATATTTTTCAAAACTTACTTTTCCAAAATTAAAACCGGTGATAGCGTTTAAAACTCGGACTAATCGAAATGTAGGGGACGGTCATCAATATAATATACAATCGGCATATCATAATGATTTTCATTCGGATAACATTGTTTTTGTAAAATATAATCTATCATATGTGCTTCGTGGTCAAAATAAGAAAGGTCCAACCATTTACCGAAACAAGTTGCCCGAAACAACTTCCTTCGTTTTTAATCCAACTTGGATTTTATTAAAGAAAAGTAGTTTGGTTTACTACGATGATGATTTTCGCCTCATATTCCTACAAATGAAAAAATAAAATAAATAAAGAAAATAAAATAAAAAACATATTCTACTTAATTACATATAAGGGAGTAACAAAGTCTGCATTCAATCATCAAAGCCTCACAGTACAATTTTGTAACAAATACCAAATATATTTTCATTGCTTAATGCATTTATTGCAAAAAGGTAGAACAACAAATAATCACATCTCAGACCAGATAAATTACAAACCCCAACACAATCTAAAACATTTTGCTATCTTAAATAAAAAAAATTGTTGTTGCAAAACATCTATTAAACATAATTAATTTCAAATAAATAAGGGGAAAAACAAATATACGAACAATTTATATATATCAACATAAAAATACATACCCGAATATCTTAAACATTTTTTTCAGGATTTCGAGAAGACGATAGTTCTTGACTTGTAGGAGTAATTTTGTAATGGGGGTGTAATGTATGTGTTATTCTAATTCAATGGTTAGGAAAGATATGCGATAAGTAAAAAGTATTTTTACCGTGGTGTAAAAATTGGATAAGAGTACAAAAGTACTATTTTGTTAAAAACCGCTCAAATTAATTCGCTTAAGTCGCTCGACATTGGGAAGGAGCAAAAGGAATAAAATAATACTTTCTAAAGTTTGACTTTTTTCTCGAAAATATCAAAAAAAAAGTCGCTCGAATCTTAAAATCTCGCTGGATATTAGTCGACTATAAATCATAGGTACGAAAATGATTGGATTCGAAAAGTGTCGGACACTTGGCACTCTTACATTGGAAGGAAAAAGTCGCAAGTCTCAAAGTCTATTTTTGAAATACCCAAACTTTTGACTAAAAGTGATGACACCTTGAAAAAATACATTCTCGAATTACCCCTAATATTTATTATATTAAGTAGGTCATTTTAATTTGATATTTGAAATTTGTGGATCGACTTGGTGTTTGAAGAGTTGATTATAATTAAGTCGTTTAGATTTTGTTCGGTCGTTGAAATTTGTCAGTTTGAAAATTTGGAACTTCTTTTGCCGGGCTTATGAATTTGGTTTCCTGAATTTGATTGTCATTGTTGAAATTTGTCAGTTTGAAAATTTTGGTTGACCGTTTTGAATTTGTCAGTTAACGTTTGATTGTTCATTTTGAAGTTATCATCGTTTGTTTTGGATCATTTTGGAATCGGTTGTTTTGAACTAGGCTAGTATCTCTTGCGTTTGAAATTTTGAATTTGATTTGGAACATGTGAAGGAGTTCAAGTCACAATGAATATTATTAGAAAGTGACTTAACTCTAAGGAGCGTTTGGCAAATTTGGTTTTTAGTTTTTGCTTTGTTTCCTAATTTGTGTTGCTTGGAGACTAAGCAATGTTTTAGGTCTATAAATAGGGACTGATAACATTAGATTTCTTTGTATTTTGAAATTAGAATTTGATACTTTTTCATTATAATTTTGTGTTTTGTACATTTGTATTTGTTTGACAATAAGAATAAAGCTTCCACTTCGTTTGTCGAATTCATTATTTCTTTTGTCCTTTAGTTATCACCATCACATTGATTTGCCACATCCTTGCCATCTAAAAAGATTCATGATTGGTTTATAGAAGATAAGTATCTCATAGCGTAGAATACAAGTTTTGTTATAAAAAAAAGTAGAGTACTTATAGTGTGAAACCAATTGACTTAGCTCAATTGGCCACCTGAGTTCTTTCTGGAGCTTGGGGGGAGGGGTTTCCCTGGGTTCGAGTCTCGCAAGAGACAAAAAATGAGGATTTTCCTCCTAGTGCGAAGTCGTGAGTTTAGGGGTTTCCTTCACAGTCTCTCCTAATGGTTCAGATCCCGGCACTGCTGGTTTGGACGGTTTAACTCGGGGTCGGATTTCAAGTGAGGTGTCATTAAAAAAAAGTAAAAGTTATATGGGAAATATGTGAAACGGAATTAATAGAGTAAATTTTTTCTTTATAAATAGGTTGAAGACAACTTACTTTTCAAATTTTTCAGTTTAAATAACCTACTTTCACATTGCGACGGGAGTTGAATGTGTTCCATCGCAGGAGTTTCTATAACGTAAAACCCAATAAACAAAAAAAATGACAAACGTCAAACCTCCCATTACATAAAACCCACTAATAATCAGAAAACAATTGTAACGTAGAGGAATGTCATCGTTACCTTGAATTCATATTGTTGGACCCAACAAAAGAAATAATGATACAAGGTTTTTATCAAAGTTAAACCGATGCAAAGTTTTCAAGCATGGAACTAGGGGTGGAGGAGGTGATGGCTCACGGCATCATAAAAGAGAGGGCATCAAAATTTTAGTGTTGACAAGCGAGTTGGATCGGTTGTAAAACCCTCCCTTTGGACACACAAATTGAGGGTTCGATCCTCACTCCACAAAAAGACGGGATGTCCTCTGAAAGTGGCATCTCTACTTTCGGGTAGGGGTACGGTTATCTACATCTCACCTCCTCCATACCTTGTAGAAGACAAGGGTTAACGTTGATTTTTATTAAACTTTTAGTGTTGTAAGTAGGCTTCATGTGATAGGGAGGTGTTGTGACAATGACGTGTGATAGAAACTCGTTTTTACATCGAAAATGTCTTTGGATTTGAAATTAATTTTTAGACACTGTGACAACCCGTATTTTCCCGGGTTATTACTTGCCTATAGACTCAAAACTATCTACTTTGAACAATTACATATTTACTTTTATTATAACCGTAGGTTAATCTGTAAATCGGAAAACAACATTAAATGTAAACCGGCATTAGACAAAGTTAAGCGTACATGAAATACATGCCATATGTCTCTTACAACCATATTCTATTAGTCTACATATTTTATTTTTCAAGTTTTACCTAAAACGTGTACATTTTGCATTTTAGCTCATGCATGCATGCAAATAACCAACCAACTCACCAGCTTTGTAACTTATACACACATACACTTAATATAAGTTCAAAATAAAATTTCCCTCCCCTCCCCTATACTAAAACCGGCCATAGGCCAAATATACCCAAAACCATGTGCAAATAAATCAAAACTTGTTTTCATGAACCGGAACTTCAAAATAATGAAAATAGATATGTTCACCTTCGTTTAGAGAGTTAACAAGGAAAAATGGTATGTTCACCTTCGTTTAGAGAGTTTAACAAGGAAAATGGACTTAAAACAGAACCGGATCACGCTTATGAAGACGGGTTTAAAATTAACTAAATTAACTATATATTTTAGGGTTTTTAAGTAATAAAACGTGTTTTGGATATTTTTCTTGAACTTTCGACTTGCGTAACTTTATAAAACCTCACAACAAGTATATAAAGGTGATAAAATTTTGTAAAAACTCATAAGCATTTGGTACATGTTACATTTTCCTAAAATGACTTATTATAAAGTAGTGCCTAGAAGTTCCTTGTCGTTATACTTACGTATTACTTTCCAAGTACTTTGATTGCTTAAGGTGAGTTTCATAGTCCCACTTTTACTTGTTTTACTACTCACTTTGAATCACTTTGGGGTGAGAATACATGCTCGTTTACTTAAATACATTGCTTGTTTTAATCAAATACATTGCTCGTTTACTTAAATACATTACTCGTTTTGCCTAAATTCATGCTTGCTTACTTGAATACAATACTCGCTTTTCTTATGGACACAAGTACTTACACATTTACGTATTACCTAAGTTACCACATTAGCCATTAAGGTCCCCATTTATCATGAACCGTTAGTTCTTGTAAGCGCGAATGTTGTGAATAGATCTATTGGGTTGACACCCTTGTCCGGGTTGGTTGCACCAACATGACCGGAGATACCAGTCAAACGGACGCATATCATTTGAGTGCATATTAGGTGTTTGGCTAGACACCTACCGGGGCATTCATTTACATGTGCACTAATGCATATAGATTACGTTAAGGCTTCAGGGTCATGAGGTTAGGGAAATAGTATTATTTTTCCTATGACATTGTATTTGTTATAATGCTCATACATTGAAATCTTGTGATCTACGATACTAATTTACTTAATATTAAATCATTATTTTCTAGACATTGCGAGTAACGCAGTGGTTTCATTTATGTCCAAGACATTATGAGTGATACAAAGGTCTCTAAAACCTTTCAAGACATTGTGAGTGATATAATGGTCTCTAAAACCTTTTCATGGCATTGCAAGTGATGCAATAGTTTTCAAAACTTTTCATGACATTGTGAGTAATACAATGGTTACAAAACTCTTTTGATCCACATTACTTTTACTCAACGTTATTACTTATATAAATCTATGAACTCACCAACGTTATGTTGACTAGTTTAGCATGTATTTTCTCAGGTCCTTAGACGCGTTTGCATGGTTTGCATCTAGAGCATCAATACTAGAGTCACATTTTTGCGGTCTCGTCATTTCGAAGCCTATCTGTAATAATTTTGTACGTTTGGTTATGAGTTCGTGTTACTTTGTTTTGTTAAAACTTTATTGATGAGATCAAATGTGTATTTTCAAACGACTCATGTAGAGGTCGTTCAATATAACTTGTAACTTTGTGCTATAAAGTCACGTCTTGGTTACTTTTTTTGCGAAATTTTGGGATGTGACGCGGCCACCATCGTTGGTCACTGATGGTAGACATAAATGAGTGAGCGAATGAGTGTTTCTAGGGAATAGATAAAAGTAAAATAACATATTCCCCATGTAAACACAGTTAATGTACGTTTAATTTATTTATTTACGATAAATTTCTATGACATAAATACTTATTATTGATTTAGCTTTTGTTTAAAATTCCAAACGGCTTTAGATTTATAACATCGCACTTAAACTTTAGGGTAAATTGCAAAAAATGTCCTTGTAGTAAGTAATTTTCTCACTCAATGCATCTCCCAAACTTTAATAGCGAATAATGTTCTTATTGTTTTCGCTTTGTTGCAATTTACGTCATTTACACTGATGACCGTTAAAAGATCCCGTTAGTCATGGCCAAAGAGCATGCGAAATGACTAATTTACTCCCGTCTTCTTCCCCCTTCTTCCCCACTTGATTTTCTTTTGAATCTGTAACTTTTCAAATACCAAAACATAATGTACAAACATTTTCATTTCTTTTTATACCATCATTATCACACCTAGTATGTATTAATCAATTACCTCTGTTATTTTCTTTTGAATTTGCAATTATTTTTATCCCACCACCTTCACAAACTCATATTTTATCCAGCACCACCACCCTCTACCACCACACAACCACCACCATGCGAAAATAACACTGGGAGTATATAGATATATCGCAGTTTCATGACATTGAATTTGGCTCCCTAGACAGGTGATGAACCAGCTACATAGCTATTTGGTTATTGTTATTGTCCTGTATTATTGTATTATTGTCAGTACTTAAGAATTTTTTATATACTGTTTCCAGATCATAAATGAGGCAGATCCCAGCCTAACAAAGTTGAAGGAACGGTTCATTGGAATAACGGGACTTCCATTGGAAATCTTCACTTATGTGCTTGATAAGTACAACTAGACACGGTTGATGTAATTCATATCGTCACTATGGTATTAATGATACAACACTCAAGGATCTCATGGCCTTACTTAAAAAAAAGGAGTTGGTGTGATTACTGTGTCCCCTCTTCATT
>OU343219.1:233316243-233390313 GCA_910596185.1 Chrysanthemum makinoi | reverse complement strand
GATCAACTTTTTAAAAGAACCAATTTCTATATATATATAGGGTAGGGTTAAAATGAAAAGTTTCTTATAATGAAAAGAATGAGAAGGCATGTGGAGGTGACATGTGTCACCTTTGCCACATCACCATGCCATGTCATGTGACATGTGTCACCCCCACCCACCACCCACCCACATAAAAAAAAAATCCCTAAAAAAAAAAATTTTTTGGGCAAAATATTTTTCCTGCCAAAATTTATTCTTTGCATCACGGTTATAAAAATCTTGCATCACAATCATATTAATTGTCGATAACTATAATCTTAATGCACTAAAATTATGATTATGATCGCATTAACTTTATAATCGTAATCAAGTAACTTATAACCTTAATGCACTAATAAGTTTTGGTGCATCTTTATTATAAGTTCTTTGTATCATAGTTAATAGTTAAGTGCATCAAGTATGATGCACTAAAATCAAGGTTATAACCTTAATTACTAAAATCATGATTGTGATCACGTAAATTTATAAGCTGTGATGCGATAATTTATAACCTAATGCACTAAAATCATGATTGTGATGTAGTAAAAATTTGGTTAGAAATTTTGGCGGGAAAAAAAATTTTGCCCAAAAGATTTTTTTTTTGAGAAACAAAAATTTTAAATGGGTTGTGGTATGGTGATGTGGCCAAAGGTGACACATGCACCTCCACATGCTTTCTCATTCTTTTTCATTCTAGAAACTTTTCATAATAACCCAAACCTATATATATATATATATATATATATATATATATATATATATATATATATATATATATATATAGTAGGGATCGGTGAAGTAAATTAAAATAAGAAGTGGTGAGAAGTGATTAAAACCACGCATTTGAGATGCAACGACTTGCATTAGGCAATTTCTATTCATATAGATTCAACATCTTGAGTTTCAAAAGTTAATTTGATGCATAGATGGTGCAAATTGATTTTCATGATTTCGCACGTCTTGTGAACAAAAACCAGAGAAATCATGAAATGCATCTAATATACGTATATGCATCTGATTAAAAGCTAGAAAACACACTATGGTGCGTTATAATGCATCTAAGATTATTAGGATGCATCTAATTGAGGTCGGTGCATCTCGGATATGCGGTTATAGTTCTTCTTATTTTAAGTAATCTTCTTATTTGATCCTAACTCAATATATATATATATATATATATATATATATATATATCTATACATTATATATAAGAGGAGGCATGCCACATAAAATGCCACTTATCATCCCATAATGCCATGTCATATTTCCATGTCATCACATTTAGTCCACCTAAGCAATTATTAATCTTTTCAAAATTTCGGTATTAAATTTTTAAAAATGATACTAGCAAGGTTCGAACTATGGTTGTTTTAAAGAGTGATGGGTATCTTAACCACTGAACCACATTTTTTTTGAATATATTCTGCAACTTCTAATCTATAAATAAACCACGCAAATGGAATTTGACTAAAAAACCCTAAGCCCATAAAACAATACACGATCATAAAATCGAACACCAACACGATAAACATAACACCCGTCATTCTTCTTCCCTCCTCTCGAGAAAAACCTAACATTCGAGTGTTGTTTGATCATGTAGTATCTAATCATAAGTTTGTTAAACTCTATATGTTTAGTGATAACTTAGACAACGATCTCTAATGAATCTTAAAACAATGATTTCTTGGTGAGTTTTATTTAGTTTCAATGATTTGTGATTAGTTAATTTAAGTTTCTTGTTTAATCAGGTTAACTAAACTTGTGTGGTCCTACATATTATAGTTATGTCTTGATATCATTAGTCATTCGTTTGTGGATTCATTATGCATGATTTCAGTGCGTAAACAAATAACTGATCGCCTATGATCATGATCGATATTTAATTCATAAATGTAATCGTGTAGGATTAGTAATTGTCTTGTTGCATTGTTTAGGATAAAACCGCATATGATTAATTCAGAGACATTTAAGGTACCGCATTACAGTTTAACTTAGAGTTTTGGATTTGAACAAAGTAAATGAT
Source organism: Chrysanthemum makinoi (assembly GCA_910596185.1). Lineage (NCBI taxonomy): Eukaryota > Viridiplantae > Streptophyta > Magnoliopsida > Asterales > Asteraceae > Chrysanthemum > Chrysanthemum makinoi. Next base: position 233,388,269 of record OU343219.1, on the reverse strand, counting down.
GATTTCTCTATATCGTATCATGTGATTTCTTTGGCGGACTCAAACACGCATACACATACACATAGTTAATGCGGTGTTGGAAGATGCTCCATTGGACGAGAGGGAAATTCCAGGTCATCATGTTACTTTTGATTTGATATAGAAGATATTCCTCCTGATAAGAAAGTTGATGATGAGGTAAACTTTTCATTGTTATAAAGTATAAGCTTGTGCTCACTATAAAGAATGATTGACTAAAAATATTAGTTTACATTCTTGATATAGAAGCTTGCTTATTTGGCTGTTGGAAATGTTACAGGTTTGCTTCCTATTTGTGTATACATGATTATCCAGTTGTTGTCACATGTTTAATGCCTGTTGTTTGTGTTTTGGTCATCTGTGTGTCTTTACATGTTGATTAAACATGCTTCGTGTTTGTTTGTTGCCATATTTAAATTGTTATTCACTTGCTTTTACATGTCTAACGCGTCTTCTTTTGTTCTTATATATTACTTCACTATATGTAGCTACTTTGTTGTTATTTGTGTTGTACATCTACTTTTATATCATGAAACGAAACATAAGTTACCCTAAATATGATGAAAAAGTAACGCAAAAAGGTATTACCAACTAGAGACAGCACTAGCAATTACATTATCGAGTCGTTCCATATTCAATCTTACAATCTTCACAATTCAGTCATTCCGTCCCTTGCACCCATGTAATGCGGGCGAGTTCGAATAATTGTTGTTGCTTTATTGTAAGAACCTTTGTTTTTGTTTCATTACAGATATTCACATGGGTGGCATATGTGTTTTACTCATTCAAAGTCAGCTACCAAGGGTGAGTTCCTGTAATTTGATACCAATCTACAACTAGACCCAGCAGGAGGTTCACTGTTTTATATAACCATCAACTCCCACAGTATGATCTAACATCTCAGTAAATTTGGTCTTCTATACTAACATGTATTTGTTGTGTGGTTTCGATTTGAGCAGAAAAAGGCCACCATGAACCTACTTCATCAGCATGTACGCGTGCCCGCTCTATACATTTAAAAGATGAATCAATAAGGAAATTAAGAGATAGTTTACAAAATTCTGAGGAAGCTATATTGCTCAAGAAAGAAAGGTATGTGTTTTTTTTTATTCAAAGATATACGAATAAATTAAATGAACTTAGCATTTGCATCCAATTAGTAAAAATGGTGAATATGGTCTCAAATTAAGTGAACTTAGCATATGCATCAGGTTAGTTGTAAATATCTTTCTTATGTAATATTAGAGCAATGATCGAATAAGTTTTACTTGTATGATTTCACACTTCAATGCTACAGAACATAAAACTTTCAACTTTATGTATGGCGTCACACATATATAGGTCTTCTGAAGGTATAATATTTAGAAGTTTTTTTTTTTATTATTATTATTATGAAGGTTTGGATGATGTCTATGATCATATAATTGATTTTCTTGATATCGTTAAAGACATGAAAAAAGAAACTTTTAATTGATTTGTAGGCACTTGCGAGTTGCCACTAAGATGCGTAAGCATTCACGTGGCGTATTGCAGGGGTTGTACCATATGAGCACATTTTGCAATCTTTATGGTAGATAAGGATACAATATTAAGTAACTCAATTTCAGAGGTGATGTTCTCTGGAATTTACTAATGAGAATACAACAGAAATAAAAACCAAACTTACAGCAATACAACTGCAGCCAGGTTTTGAGCCACTAAACCAAACACCCATGACAGAAATTGTGATGACCCACTGTCCCAAACACCCATATAACGCAAACTGTTGTCCCAAACACTCATATAACTGCAGACCTGCTTTCCCAAACACCCATATCACTGGACCCACTGACCAAAGCCATAAAACCGCAAAATATTTGTCATTTCGTACAGTGGGTATGCAAATAAGCCTTAATTGCAGCCTTCTCATGTTTTCCACTTAATCGGATCAAACAGGTAGTGTTGCCAATTCAAGGTTTATACTTATTAAAATATTCATGCTACAGTTCAAATTTGTATTTTGTGCGTTAGGCGGTTCCTTTTACAAAATTGAATATCTGTAGCAAAAATACGAGAGGAGGTATGCTTATCAAAATGTGCTCGAAGTAGACTCATATTTTATGTTACCTCAATAGTTACATCCTTTTAATTCAGTCGACTTTACTTCATGTTGATTTTGAAATTTTGCCTTTTCCTTGCAACGAAACCCTTTGGCAAGAGCTTGGAACAAATGAAGAAATTCAGGAAACTATGGCGCAAGATTGAAAGCCGACTTCCCTTTATTTGACAAGGTAATATTTTAATATTTGAAGTTAAATGTTTTTTATACATTGGAGCGTGAGTAATCTGGTTCTTAGTCTGGCAAAAGATATAGCATTTTAAATTTAATTATATTTTCAATTATATTTAGTTTGCATGTTTTATATAAATTGCAGTCACCAATTACAATACTTCTACAAATAAGGGATTCTCCTTTACATTTGCAGATAACAATAATGTAGTAAAACGCTATGTACCAGCCTTATGTGGGAATATTCATGCACTGATATAACCAACACCATTTTGTCAAAACGTAAGGTAAGTTATGATTTCAATTTTTAAATAAAGGTTTAATTCAGCACTAACCTTCCTTTCAAGCACAATCATTATCGAGGCTTTGGTGATAAAGAGGCTTTGCTTTAATTGTGCATGGAGAGGTGACTTTATCACAGAAAAGTATGACCATATTAAGAAATATGCAGTACACCCAATGGGCAGCTAAAATTTATCTTTCTCAAAATATCGGTGTACCTTGGATTATATGTCAGCAATTAGATGCTTCAGATCCAGTTGTAAGGCCCCCTCCTCAATTTATATTACGAACATACCTTGTGCATATGACCCAGTTATAGTTACTGAATCATGACCCAACTTCCAGAAAGAACCCATGTTGAGCAATATCTTAATAAGACCATTCGTAATCTGGACAGATCAATACATGCAATTCATTTCTTGTGATGATTTCAAGCCGCCCCGACGATGCCCAAAATCCGGGTGAGAATTGGCGGATGGTATGTAGCTCTTTGAATTTTTCCTTTTTTTTTGCTTCTATTTTCTTTATCTTATGAACCCTCAGTATATATATTACGTTACGGTGGCATATAGAGAAACTTATTGTACCACTGAATGAGAAGCACTTCAGTCTGATAAAGAAATTTGATGTAGCCTGAATATAGAGCAGTTGTATCGTTAATCTCTACGAGACCCAATCAAGGACACAAAATCGGATCACGATAACGATAGTTACTGTACCACCAAAGTTAGAGTAGTTATCACCTCAAGCTTAACGGACCGACCCGCGGACACTACATCGGTTCTGATAAGGAATTCACCGTAGCACTGAATTACTGCAACTGCCACCTCAAGCTTAGACTTGACTGAGGACCAGCTCGGATATTGATAAAAAAAACTTCTATTGTAACAAGATCAATGAAGAGAGAAAAGCCGACAGATCTTCGTAGCAATGAGAAAAGTGTAAAGCCTTCTAAGAAATTGAAGGCGATGATCAAAGCCCATTGGCAGGGGCACAATAAAGTAAGCAACACCTATTACTCCATTTGGTGACGTTAAAAAAGCTTATGTTGGTGGTAAAACCAGTGAGGCAACTAAGAGTACGGATGACCAAAGCCCATCCGACGTGGGGCAAAGTACAAGTAACACCCTGTTAGTCCATCCGGACGCGGCTAAAAAAGCTAAAACGGTGGTGAAACCATTGAGGCAACCAAGAATATTTCGATGATCAAAGCCCGTGGGCGCGGAGGCAAAGTAAGTAATCAACACCACTTGTTTATCCATCTAGGTGACTTTGAAAGAGCTTCTATCAAACACTGTTAATGATGAATCGACCAAATTGCTATAAAGGTTTAGCTTCATCCCATTATATGTCTTTGTAAGTGTTTACATGTTAAATTTGATCACCAAATAGTAGTATATATGACATTACGTTTTGAAAAAGATTATTTGTGCATCTTAAAAAGTAGTTTTGAGATTCTAAAGATAAGCGGGGTGAAAGTGAGTATGAAAGCGACCGCATAACACAGAATATAAACCAACAAATGTTATGGAATGTGGGTGTTAAATACTCCATGAGAGCATCTCAACAAATTGATGAACACCATGTAGAAACCATAAAATCTCAAAGATTAAAATTATGAAACTATTATATTCAAAACAAACATGTGGACCTGATGCTACATACGCTTGCATCATGTTAGATACCGGCGAATAGGTTGGAAAGGACTCTGGTGATGAAAGTAAGCTAACTTGGTCATGTTATCAACCTCGGCAGTATGGTGGCATTGTTGCCGTTGATTTGGACTCTGTCAGTCAATCCCAGAGCAACTTCGGATCTTACCCATACATGTGATCCAACAATGATGTTTAAAGTAAGTAATTTTTGTTTGCGTAACATGAACTCAAATTTCATGAAACCATACCATTTCTTAAGAGTTGACCTATAGGATCATTGTAGATCTTTGAAAATCCGAACCCCAGCGGATGGAAATATCGACAAACATAGTAAATGTTTATTCTTATTTCAGTTGTATACAGGTAACTTAAAGAATCTCTCGAGTAATATTGTTACTAAGATTATAATTTCTTAAATTTTATGTATTACATGTTTCTTAGTAGGTGTTACACTGGCGAACAAAATGAATATTAAACCATTCGTGCGTGCTGTGACACCACCTCTACTCTTCGACACTGCATCACTTCCACCACAACCCCTCGGTACACATCTCTCAAGTGGTGAATCAGAGTTGGATTTTTCAGATGAGGTATGATTTCTAAGGTATGTATGTAGGCGATAGTAACAAAGGGTCTCAGGAAGTTTCGTGGTGGAGGCAAAAGCGGTGGGTCGGTTCTATTCGTTTGACCACTGATCGGTATGACATAACTCAAATTAGACTTCGGTTCATATGAATGGTTGAAGTCTAAAATTGTATGTACTAAGTGAAAATAGAACTTTATAGTTTACACACGAACTTCATGACACCTCCATGTCAGTGATTTGATACCAGTCTCTAGGTTAGTTGTTTGTAGATGTAGCAAGCGGTTAAGTGAAGCGAGGTTCAAAGCGATATGAGAGTCAAAAGGAAGAGTAAGTTTATAAAACTTATGTATAAATTTTTTAAGATAACATGGGCTCTTTGAGATTGATTTCTATATCTCGAATCATTGGGCAAAAACCTATACTAAATGGCACTTTCAGGAGGATTGCTATCTCGATCATTGATCAAAACTCTTATCAAATAGTCACAGCCCGCAGTCAGTCCTTTACCTTATATCTTTGAATTTTGGGTGATCTATGGTATATCAACTTTCATTCTGAGAATACTTTTTTCTTCGGTTTGAAGATATTGGCTCACATGGGACATGTATTGATATATAAGTTATGGCTCAATGAGGCGTCCATGGCTGAAACAACGTCATCGCCATGGCCAAATTTGGTCAATTATTGATAAGTTTCTTTGATCGCGTCGAGTATTGCTTTTAATATTGAAAATATTGACTTTTACAGTTGGTGTTTATGGGATTATTGACTAAATTTTTGTATTGGCTTTATGGTCTTAGCCTTTTATGTTTCTTTCTTGGCTTTGTTTTGATTGGACCTCAAAGTTTAGGTGTTGTTTTGAACCACAGATGGAAGCCGGTCACATATGGTTAGCGTTAGATTACGGGGTGTTGTGTACTAGAGATATACTTGTCATAAGAACTAGAACTAGCGTAATGGAATGAGGATCCATCATGGAATTCAGAGTTTTGGAAATAGATCAAAAGGTTCCATGGTAGATACAATTGCAAGAAAGTACGGGTAGACATTATTTTAGCGAAAAAACTCAAGTAAAATGGTTTGGGAAACATGTTCTTAATCCAGAAGGTTGGAAGTTTTAGGCATGTGCGATTAACCGTTTCACAATTGTACCGTGTACTTGGTAAGTCATCTCTTAAGTCTTCAAATATTTGTGTAAAGTTGATAGAATTTAATTAATGTTCTATTTGTTCCAGTGTTACTCTCATAAAATCGTTAATCTAAGGTGTCTTAATCTTTAATGAGATGCACTCTAAAAGGAGATGCTAACAATGGTTTTGGTGGGTGACATAGATGTAACATATGACAATTATGGGTATATAAAATTTTACGCCTTTAGCAAAAAAAGCGAAAAAGTGTAAATAAAAGTTGCAGAAATATTTATTTTAGATTCAACAAAATTTGACTAAATGATCATACTAATAAGGGGTGTGGTCATATAGAAAAGGTTACTACTTTAGCATAAAGTTAAGGTAGTTTGTTCAGTTATTTAACCTTTTAGAAACTTAAGACTATAAATATAAATTTAGTTAGTTTGTTTAGTTCCTATCTCTAAATTAAAGTTAAGCGTAAATAAAAAATGCAGAATTAAGTGATGTTTGGCATAGTGAATAAATGAACTTCATTATGCAATAATATTTAAGCAAAAAGAAATGGTTATGCACACTTATATATATAGCCAGGTCAATCCCGTGGTCTTACAATAACATTAGTGAAATTTTTGCGTTTTTTTAAGGTGCTGCTATTGTAACCAAGGTTCCCTTTTTTAGTGCAACTTTTGAAAAGGTGCTGCTATTTAGTTTATAGTTTGTACATTGTAGATATATATGTACTCAACATTGTGATTAACAATCTTTCTAATTTTTTACTAAGATATAAATGGATACACATTGTTTAAAGGCCAAATTATATGTTATAAATTCAATCAACATTGCAATGTGACTCAAATTAGGCAATGTTATATTCAATATAACATATGCTACGGATTCAACTTGTTTGAATTTATGAATACAAGGTTCAATGTTCGCATACCGTATGAAGGAGCTTGTGAACCAATTTGACCCGTTTGAGATAAGACACAACCAAATTGACCATTCGTTAATAAATAGATCAAAGATTCCACCTCTACGTTAATTTTGGTAATAAAAGCCGTTTCTTGCTTTGGGATTTTGGGTCATATTGACCAAGATGATTGGGAACACTATGGCAAGATGACCTGAATGTTGGTGACAAACCTTCTTCAACGAACACTATCGGTAGGTCTGCTGGTGGTGTACTTATCGCGAACTTCTTCGGTGAATGGTGGTACTATTAACAGAATGACAAAGGGTTCAAAAAACCTAATAAAAATCATCAACCAACCATGGCGGCTGAGGTATATATGATCGTTTCATTATGTATGTTGTTTCTTTAATTTACGTACGCGATCTCAGTCTAGATGAAATTTCTTTGAAAATTAAGATTGGTCGTCTTCTTTGTTTTGTTTTTTTATTTCGTATGCATTTTATTTTTGCAGGTTAGTTTGTTGGAAAAGAGAAGAATCCATCAACTGTAGATGTAGGGCTTTTAATAAAATATTAGCAATGGTGTGTCATCAACATGTTTAATATTTTATTGGCAGGTGTGTATTTTCGTATCATTAGCAATGGTATTAAGAAGGAAACCAGATTCATCCCTGAGGTTCCTAACTAATAGTCGATTCTTGGAGGAACAAGCGCATATACAAACAAACTTTAGCGTACGTAGTTGAAAGGTTTTGTTCGTGTAATACTACTGGTATGTAGCTATTCATATGCCGCAATGAATACCTTATATGAAAGGATGTCAAGTTTTGGTTACACCATCATAACCTTTTTTAAAATATATATATTTCTCATATTTTAAAGTTTCGTTTTGTCTGACTATTTATGTTAACTTCAATTACTTTAATAAAGTAATAAGCTTGTCAGTACAAGAAATGTGCATTTGTTTTGAACTGGAACCAAACCACGCACAAAAATGAATAACACGTAAACTTTGATGTTTAGGTAGGTTTTATTTGTGTGCTGATTTGGCATTCGCAAAGGGAATAATGGACGGAACCATTCTACGCCCTAAGGAAAGTGAGGTTATTAGTTCCTATGTATTTGGGTTACTGTATTATAAGTATAGTTTTTTCTGGCAATTGAATTCGTTCAGCTTTCTTTACAATATAATATAATTCCTTTCAATAAAGATCATAAGAATTTGAAAGTTGCACTATTATTTAATCAATCATCAATCATCACCTTATATGAGCATTTACTAAATCAAAGTTGCTTACTTATTTAATCAATCATGACCTTATATGATGCAATTACTTGGCTCTGGAGTATTTTATGCATGGAAAAATTACTGAGAAAATCGATGTCTATGATTTGCTATTGTGCTTCTTGAGCTTCTTACAGAAAGGAAACTAATAAGTAGTGCACATCCTAAGGGTGAAGAAAGCTTGGTTATGTGGGTATGTCTATGTACAATTCAAAAATATGTCAACGTTGTAAGATAATTGAATTGGGTCACAGGTCAAGATTAGTTCGGGTTGAAGTGTGTCATTTTAATATGAGTTGAAACGAGGGTGTTTAGGTGCATGTCTGGTTGGGATGACATGCAACAACTTCTTTGCGCATTTGTTTAAAGTTTATGTTTTTTTTGGAACAATATTGTGCAACTATAATAGGCTTTAATTTAACTTTTAATTACTTTTTAGTATATATTTGTTCTACTAAAGCCTAAAAATAAAAACCACAAGTCATACAGGCCATCGGACAAGGGGTTTTGACACTAGTATATATATATATATATATATAATAATAATAATAATAATAATAATAATAATAATAATAATTGACGGTATGTATCTTCTATTTTGATGGTATGTAAACCCACTAAGCCAGTATAGTATAGTGCATCTTCTTATCCTTGAGGTACAAGCACCCAGCCACTTGTATTGACATATTTAGTACCCTTTTATGCTTATTGGTTTCTTTCAGGGAGGACATGAAGGGTATAGGTCTACAAGCTGACAACCCATTTCAATGGTATCTTTAGAGTACCACACACCGCTTTACATTTTACTCACAAAATATGGTTAGAAAATCATTTGGGCGAGCAAAGTGCTTTCTCTCCAATTCATTTCAGCCACATTTTTTGCATTAAATATCTCATTTTGGCCAAGCAAAGTTAGGCGAGAAAGGAAATGCTCGGCAGTTTCGAGGTGGTGGCCATATATGAGTCGTCCGATTCATTCACGTGTCGCTCATCTAGGATGGGCTAGCAAACAATATGGCGAGCAAACCCACTTTGCTCGCTTCGTCGATTTTTGTGACACTACTTTCAATGGTCCATTTTGGTAATCGATCTTCAATAGTGATCATTTAAAAATTGACACAAAGGAATGATATATATGAAATTCTCCACTTACTAAAAAGGAGCGAAGCTTTTTTCTATAAATAATAATACTAATGATAATATTCTAGTAGGATATAGTGGGATGTTTGTATTATTAGTTTTAAATTAGATGATACGGTTATAATAGTGTTGTTTACATTAATGTTGGAATCACTCCTAAACTGTATTTCAAGTATTTATATTTCATATGTAATAGGTAGCTTTATTATGGCCTTTATGTTTGTTTAAGGTCAAGCTTATGTAGAAGGCCCATAAGCTTGACCCAAGCCCAATAAGGATAGGAAGGGAACTAGGAGTGTTGCCCTAGCTTCCCTCCTATAAATACCTCTTGTAAACCTTCATTTGAAGGTTGATTGTTCAAGTTTTTCTCTCATTCACTCACCTACGCATAACCGTGTCTTATATTGTTTGTGTGTGTGTTTGATACTTGTTCAATCGCCTTCATCTCTTTCTCTATAAGCTTGTGTTGTAAAACTAGTGACCTAACAGTGGTATCAATCGCCAAATAGTTGGGTGTACTCGTTTGTTTTTGAAGTTTTGTTTTGTGACTTACGCGTAAAGATAACGCAACCTTTGGTTATCTTAAAAACTCGTTTTTACACTTTTTAATCCAAGATTCTTGTACTTTCAATGTTTTGAGGTGTTAAAATACTTGTTTTTGGCAAAAAGTTTCAAACTTTACGCGTGGATTTACGTTTTAAGCTTGTTTTGTTCGGGGTGTCGTTCTACGCATAACCCGTTTAGCAGTATTGGTACATCAAAATTCACACTTTTGTGTTCTTTTGGTACTATTGAAGCTATTCCATAACAAAAATCTGGTTTAGAAACACATTTGGGCAAAATCAAAGTTACGAGTAATCCTACGCGTATCAAAACCCTAAAATTACGCGTAAGATTTTCCTTGGTTTGATCTTCATTTTTCAGGTTTATTCCGTGTTTTCTTACTTGGATAAGTCTGAAAATACGTCGACTTTGGATATCTTTTGCACGGTGAAGTGTAAAAGATCATTTGGGCAAAAACCTTAAAATTACGCATAAGCATAAGCTTACGCGTAGAAATCCTACGCATAAGATTCACTTTACGCGTAAACTTAGGTCTACGCATAAGGTAATCCTACGCCTAACTTTCTACGCCTAACTTTTGTCTACGCATAACTTTAGTGCTTTTATCCTACTTACGCGTAAGCTAAAACCTACGCGTAACTCCTCATTGTTACGCGTAACTTTTGGTGTTTTTACGCATAAGTGCTACTTGGTTCTTGTCTTTTCTACGCCTAAGGACACTTCATCAACAAAGGTTCATTCGACTACAAAGATCCATTTTACCACACAAGTTTTTCAACATGTCACAACCACCATACTCTAACTATTTCCCTTACACTTATCCTCAACGACAACAACAACTAAGTCCACAACATCAGCACTGGAATCAACAACAAGCAATTTATCAACAACAATTTAATCAACAACATACTCCACAACTTGCTGCAAATCCACAACCTCAAATGGTTCAACCACCACCAAGTTCTCAAGTTCAACCGTACACAAATGAATTCAATCAACATCCATCAAGGAACACTATGAAGGAACCCACTTGGTTTGCAAAGATGTGTGAAGCTTTAAGCAGCCAACAATCAATTCATGAGGCTGGATCACTTGATAGACCTCCAATGCTCACTCCAGGAAACTACGATCAATGGGTGATAAGGTTCTTTAGGTTTTGTGATCTGAAGAAGCCACATGGAAAGTTCTTAAAGAAGGTTATCTTAGAAGGTCCATTTGAGATGCCTACTATCATTGTACCCGGAGATCCAAATGCCATTCCACCAAGAGATGAACAAACCAACATTGCTACTTTTGCAGATTTAAATCCCACAGAACTTCTACACTATGAAGCTGATGAACTTGCAATGGAATACATCCTCTTAGGATTACCAAACCCAATTCTTCGTAGTGTTGATGCTCAAAAGAATGCACAAAAAATGTGGGATCATATTCGTCTTCTTATGGAAGGATCTGTACTCAATCAGGAGGATTTGGAATCCAAAATTTACTTGGCTTATGAACACTTCATGATTGAACCTGGAGAGACACTAGAGTCCTATCATCATAGATTTTCAGACATCATCAATGATTTGGATAAACACAACATCATCATGCCAAGAATTGCAGTGAATACTAAGTTCCTGAGTAGTCTTGGTCTGGAATGGGAGAAGTATGTCATTTTTCTCCGTCAAGCGAAGAACATGCATCAATCTACCTATGGATTGTTGTACGATTACTTGAAACCTCATGAAAAGGAAGTTGATCGATAAAGGATTCTCCGTGCTCAAATTGCTCCACCAACACATCGGAAAATCACAACAACTTGCCTCATATGCTCAAAACCGTTATTCTCCTCAACCAGCAACTCAACCAAATGCTTCAAACACACCTTCACAACAACAACCTCAGCAAAATCAATTGGTTCCATACAACAACAATGCTCAAGCATATGTCAATGAAGCGACTGAGGAATCTGATCCGTTCGAAGCATTGCAACAAGGATTTGCTATGATTGCTAATGCCTTTAGCCGTTATACCAACAAATCCAACAATCGTATTCGTTCCTCATCTAACACACGGACTCAAGCTGTTGTGAACAATGGACGTGTTGAAGTTCAGAATCGTGATTATGGTCGTCAGATGGGCGGTGGTCAAGGGTTTAATGCTGTGGGTAGGAATAACAATGGAGCTCAAGTGGTGGAACAGGGAAATGCTCAGCATGGGTTGAATGGTCTTCGATGCTACAAGTGCAATGAGAAGGGACACCTGGCTAATGCATGCCCAAAGCCAAGGACTAAGGCAGTGCTTATTTCAAAGAGGCTCTTCTTTTGGCTCTTAAGGATGAAGCTGGTGGAACTCTCACGGACAAAGAACAGAGCTTTATGGCAAATGCAGACTCAGATGATGATATGGAGGACTTGCAGGCCAATGCAGGTGTTATGTTGATGGCTAATATGCAGGCGTTACACATGAGTGACACAGGCCCAATGTATGACACTGATGGCTTGTCTCAGGTACCGAACAAACCATATTTATCTCTGATCTCATATCTCCGCCAACATCTGCATCCGGCAAGGCTCGTAATGTTCAAAATGAGTCATCCACATCTCATTCCGAAGATTTTCAACTAGACCCGGTAGTTATATTTGACGATCAAGATGACCAACCGGTTTCCCTTGATAATCAAATTGACTCGGTGGTCATACTTGAGGATCTAAATAATGATCATGTTGTGACTCACGTTGAACAAGATGAACTTTTGCCCCATCCAGATCTTGTTCTGTTACTTCAAGACCAACAATCCCAAATTGCTGCATGTGTTGCATTAAATCGGGACTTGAAAAGTAAAAATGCACTGTTAACAAAGGATTTTGAATGTTTACAAAAGCAACTCAACTTTTTCAAAACTCAAGAAAAACGTGAAAACGGTTTTGAAGCGACCTTTGCCAAATCTTATCAAAACGAAAAATATTTAGAACGACAGATACGTGATCTAGCCGCTTCGAAGAATGCTTTGTTGTCTGAAATAGAACAACTGAAACATGAACATAAAAAGCAAATTAACGCTCTCACCTTGGAAAATCAAAAAGCTAAGGCTGAGTTGTTAACTTGTCAAAAGCAGTTCTCTGCATACAAAAAGCATTCAACGAAGCGAATAGATGATCATCTTGAAGAAATCATCGGCTTGCAAAACAAACTTAAAGAGTTTAAAACTGTTGTTTACAAACATGGCGAGTCGGTCACAACCATTGAAAAGTTTACTTTAAAACCAAATCCAAATGGATATGGACCGAATCTTGCGGATTACAAACCTAAGCTTTCAACCAAAACATTCAAACCAAATCTGAAGTTTCCAGGCAGAATATAAAATTTATAATTCTGTTATGAATGTTGTTGAATATCATCGTCAAGAGGAATTAGATGCAGAAGACGAGAGTCGATCAAAATTAAAACTGTTGTTTACAACAAACCTTTTAATTATTCAAAACCGGTAACTTTCGTCACACCAACGGATTCTTCTAACACACCAAGAGTTATCATCAGAACACACGAGTCTTCTATTGTTAATCCCAACTTTGCACAAACTTATGGTCCTTTACCTTCCATTAGTGAAGTAAACTCACAACCTGAAAATCGAAAAATTCTTCGATATTTTGACATTTTCATGGTTGACCTCAAAATTTTACAACATGAGATAGAATATCGATCCGAAATCAAAGTTGAACATTTTCAATCGCCTCTGGCGCGAGAACAAAGAGACATTTTTCAGAAAAATCTTTTACCTAATGTTAAAACCTTGAAAAGTTGTGCAATTGCCTGGGAAAAGGATTTTCATAAGGAACTTGGGGTCATGAAAAACGTTTTCGAGAAAACGGAAACATCTATTTCAAACACTAAACGTAAAAAGAAAATGTTAAGAAAAGATGTTGATCGACTCTTGGAAGATGTTATCTGCGCGGATGTTCAAAATGTTGTGTTATTGAATTCGTTGTCATATGCATTTGATAATATCTCTGCGATCTTTATTCGTCTGTGGTAAATGTTGAGAACACGATAATGTGCTTGGTCGAGTCCTTAACTGTTGAAAACAAGCGATTGTCAAACGAACTTTCAAATGCAATACGTCGTCTTAATTGGTGTCAAAAAGATATTCACGATCAACAAATTGCTTTTCAAAACAAAATCAACCAGATTCGCGTGCAAAACCCGATTCTAAAATTGAGCAACTGGATGATCAAAGCGTGTCTTTCAAGTGTCAAATCTCAAAATATGAACAAGAACTTGTAAAAGTTAAAAGGAATATGGTGTCATATTTGATTTACTCAAAAGACTCGTGATGAAGCATCAAATGAACTTGATCATTATCTTGCACACACTAAAGAAGTTATGCATTTTCTTTGGAAATGTTCGATCTGAAAATCAAGATCTGATTCACACTATCATCAAGTTAAGAGAAATGTTAGGAAAGTATGAACAACTTCCGCCAACAATCATTAAGAGATTAGCCCCCGTAACACTTAGTACTCATGCACCTAGAATCTCTACTGCCAAATCACAAGTAGCTAACGTGCTTCCTTCTCCTGAAACAGGAATAGTTGAGCCTTTTCCAAACGTCCGCACTTCACAGCCTAAGAGCACTCAATCAAAGAATAGGAAGTTGCGACCTAAGAAAAGATCAATCTAGAATGCTAAAGTAGAAGAACACCCTAGGACTCTGAATAAGACACACGTTGCCTCCACTATAGATATTGCGTCTAGCAAATGTAATAGAAATAGTGATGTAACGAATGCTAAACCATTAAGTACTTTTGATATTCATCGATGCACCTTGTGTTTTTTGTGGTAAAAGTATGAATTCTGATTGCCATGATAAATGTGTTGCTAAAGCTATAATCTCTCGTTTAAGGAACCCTAAGAACCGGAATACCTCTAGGCCAACTAATCTTTCTAAGTCTGTGCTTGGTAGACCGCCATCTTTAGATTCTAAGAACCGCATTGCTGTCCCTGTAGCTCCAGTTTCACCTCCTAGGAATGTAGTACCACCTAGTGAATTCACTAAGACTAAAGCAAAGAGTAGTTATAGATGGCGGAAATGGATATATAACACACTAGGATTTAAGTGGATACCTAAAGCTATTGATGTGTGTATATCTACTAAAACTGCTATGGAACCCTCTAACATTTCGGGTTCCACATCTACTTCTATTCCATCTGTGTCGTCTTGTGTAATGCGGTGATACGATCATTCTCTGATTGTTGATAGCGGAGGTTCCCGACACATGACAGGAAATCTTAAACTGTTATCAAACTTTATTGCAAAGTTCATTGGCACTGTCGAGGTTAGGGAATGATCACTTCGCAGCTATCATGGGCTACGGAGATTATGTCAATGGGAACATCGAAATTAGCGGGGTTTACTATGTGGAAGGCCTCGGTCACAATCTGTTTCAGTAGGTCAATTTTGTGATGGAGATTTGGAGGTTGCTTTCAGGGAGAAAACTTGTTTCATTCGTGATCTACAAGGAAATGACCTTATGTCGGGCTCGCGTAATTCTAGTCTCTACACTATCTCTATGCAAGACATGGTTGCTTCCTCTCCCATTTGCTTACTTTCTAAGGCAACATCAACAAAATCCTGGCTATGGCACCGTCGTCTCTCACATCTAAACTTTCAAACCATCACCAACCTTGCTCGACACAAACTAGTTGAAGGACTCCCACGATTCCGGTATTCAAAAGATCACCTTTGCTCAGCTTGTGAACAAGGGAAAAGCACTCGTGCTCATTTTCCTTCAAAGGTGGAACACGGCTCTCAGCATGTGCTTCATCTTCTTCACATGGATTTGTGTGGCCCGATGCGTGTGCAAGCGATCAATGGCAAACGCTACATCTTAGTAATTGTTGATGACTACTCTCGATGGACTTGGGTCTACTTTCTTCGTAGCAAAGACCAAGCTCCACAAATGATCATCACCTTTCTCACAAAATACAGGTTCAGCTCCGCAACACCGTCAGAATCATCAGAGCAGACAAAGGAACTGAATTTGTTAACAAAACCCTTCGTGAATTCTATGAGAAAGTGGGAATTGAGCATCAAACATCTATTGCACGTACACCTGAACAAAACGGAGTTGTTGAAGAGCGAAACCGAGCGTTAGTGGAAGCTGCGAGAACAATGTTAATCAATGCTAAACTTCCAGATTACTTATGGGCAGAAGCTGTATCTCTGCATGCTATACTCAAAACCGTTCTATGATCACCAAACGCCACAACAAAACACCTTTCGAGCTTGTCCATAACAGAAAACCGAATCTAAAACACTTTCATGTATTTGGATCTCTTTGCTATCGGAATAATGATCGTGATGATTTTGGAAAGCTCAAAGCCAAAGCTGACATTGGAGTCTTTATCGGATCCTGTGATAATTCCAAAGGTTTCGAATCGGAATCGTCGTACAAAAAGCGGGTGATGGAAACGATTCATGCTCATTTCGATGAACTTACCAAATGGCTTCGAGTATAACAGCTTAGAACCGGTCACAACCGCTTAAACTTCCTCAAACCCCATCATCAGGTGAAGAAAGCCCTCAGCTTACTCGTCAACAAATGGAAAGGTTATTTGCTCCGCTGTTCAGTGACGATATTGATGAACGTGCTCGGTGTATCCATGTTTCGCTGCACAACCTGATAATATTCCTATACCGATACACTGCTACAACAACTACTGTTGAAGAAGCACCTACACCAGTTGACTCCAACACAACAGTTGAACACACCGCTTCCAACAATGATGAACCAGTGATGATATTCGGATGAAGTACCCCCACTGCAGATTTTGATCCAAATGCGTTCTTCAACCCGTTTGCTAATGAGGCTGCTGCACCAGATGTCGCGGAATCTTCAACAAACCATTTGAATCCTCAGAATCGCACAATGTATACCAACATCAACCCTCCACACATAGATGGACGAAAGACCATCCTCGGGAAAACATTATTGGCAACCCGAATCAACCAGTCGTTACGAGACAGCGTCTTCACTCAGACGGTGAACATTGCATTTATGCACTCACTGTCTGCCAATCTGAACCTAAAACATCAAAGACGCAATGACAAAAGACAACTGGATTGAATCCATGCAAGAAGAACTCAACCAATTCAAGCGTCTTGAAGTATGGGAACTGGTTGAAAGACCAACAGGAGTCTACGTCATTGGTCTAAAATGGATTTGGAAAAACAAATTGGATGCTTTGAAGGGAACGTCATCCGAAACAAGTCACGTCACGGTGGCTAAGGGTTATCGTCAGGAAGAGGGATTAGACTTTGAAGAATCTTTTGCTCTGGTTGCTCGTCTTGAGGTTGTTCGGATATTTCTAGCATTCGCAGCTCATATGAATATAACGGTCTATCGGATGGATGTCAAAACTGCGTTTCTCAATGGACAACTTAAAGAAACGGTTTATGTCAGCCAACCGGATGGATTCGTTGATCCTGAGTTTCCGAATCATGTCTACAAAGAACAAAGCTCTATGGTCTCAAACAAGATCCTCGGGCATGGTACGATAAGCTATCATCTTTCCTCATTGCTAATAATTTCACCAAAGGTTCGGTTGACCCAACTCTTTTTATACAATATCACGGGAACATATCTTAATTGTTCAAATTTACGTGGATGACATCATTTTGGGTCTACACATAAAAAGTTTTCAATCGCTTTTGCAAAACTAATGAAGAAAAATTTTGAAATGTCCATGATGGGTGAACTTACATTCTTTCTAGGACTGCAAGTTCATCAATCACCCCGTGGTATTTTCTTGAGTCAGTCCAAATATGCCCTTGAATTGTTAAACAAATTTGGAATGAAAACCTGTGACACCTATGCCACACCAATGGCTCATACCAAGAAGTTAGACGCTGATTTACATGGGAAATTGGTGGACCCTACAAAATACCGTAGTATTATTGGGTCTCTCATGTATCTAACAGCTAGCAGACATGATATTGTCTTTGCCGTTTATCTATGCTCCCGTTATCAGTCGCGACCAACTGAAACCCACCTCTCTGAGGCTAAAAGAATCCTCCGATACATAAAGGGAACCATTAACTTGGGGATCTGGTATCCGAAGGATTCTGGTTTTGAACTAATCGCTTTTTCAGATCTGACCACGCAGTATGCTTAGACTCACGGAAAAGCACTTCAGGAGCTTTACAATTTCTTGGTGATAAACGGGTGTCTTGGCAATCGAAGAAGCAGGATTGTACATCGCTGTCATCAACCGAAGCAGAATATGTAGCCATGTCCGCATGTTGTGCTCAAGTCATATGGATGAGAACACAACTCAAAGACTATGGTTACGTATTTGACAGAATCCCGATGTATTGCGACAATCGGAGTGCATTTGCAATCTCGTGCAACTCAGTTCAGCACTCGAAATCAAAGCACATCGATCTTCGATATCATTTCATCAAGGATCACGTGGAGCAGGGTACTGTTGAATTATATTTTGTGGGTACTGAATACCAATTGGCGGATCTTCTCACCAAAGCCTTGCCTCCCGCTAGGTTTAATGAGTTGGTCCACGGGATTGGTATGAGGTGTTTGACTCAAGAGGAATTGGATGACCTCCTAAAACAGTCTTAAAACATGTCAAACACCAAAATATCTTTTGTAAATAATTTTTCAAAAACAAAATACAAAATTATAAAACCTGATAAAACAACAAAAATATTCTTCTAATCTACTTTTCTTTCAACATTGCAAGTACATTTCTTCCGTCAACACTTTAATCTTTCAAAATTCAGTATTTTTCCGATCAAGTGTTGAGGGGAGAAAATAAACTTTCCGTTTCAAAACATCTGTGTATTTGCATGTTATCATATCTCGGTTGATTCTTTTACAAATGGTGGTACATTTTCTGGTTCAAAGACACTCCTCGGACTTAAATTTATAACCTTTCATTATTTTCTCAAGTCGAGGGGGAGTGTCGTCAAGTTTCTTTCTTAAAATCTTCATTTGGTAACAAAAAATGGAAGTTAAAAGGCTTTGGATGAAAATGGAAAAGGTGGAGGGACCAAAACTGTCAAAACCTTAAAAATATTTTTAATAAAAACCTCCACCTAACTTTCACTTCTCATTTACTACAAACTATCCTACGCATATTATTCACTCAAGAAATCCGTGTTTTGATCATCATTTTGTAAGTGATTTTGTGTTTACAACATGTTTTAAACATGGTTTTGAATTTTCAAAATCCAACGGTTAAAACTTTGTATAATCTCGTTTTGTGTTCTACGCATAAGTATATGAACACATGATCAAGATTGGGTGTTTATGGTTAAAAGAATTGTGTCAAAACGTTTCTAACACATCAATGATACCGTTTTAATCATCAAAACTCACCCAGAATCACGAATTGATGATTTTTGAAAATTAGGGTTTATGAGTCGAATTGGGTATTTTCAAATGTGAAGTGTTTTGGTCAAAAAGATTGTTGTGTTATGCTTATGTGATGATGAATTGATGATATCCATGCCTTATAACCACCCAGAAACCTCAATTGATTCAAATTTGGAATTAGGGTTTAATGTTCTACAAATTGGGTATTTTTGATTCACTGCAAACTAAGTGTTAAAACTTGGTCAATATGATCTCACAACATCTAAGATATACCAGAAAAACTTTGGTGCATAATCCATGGCTAGATTTCATACGCGTAGATTTAGGGTTTAGTCTACGCGTATGGATTTCTACGCTGGTAGCTGTCTGTCAATTGTGTTATGATCTGTCATAAAATGAATGTTATGTGTTAAACATTGATGATATGATGCTTTATTTCAGGCTTGCAACACGTAATATTCAGAATCAAGGTTGTTGTTAATCTACGCATAAGGATCACCTTACGCGTAGCTTGTTATGCGTAGGATTTGTCTTACGCGTAGCGTCTACGCATAAGGTTCTACATATGGGACTACGCGTATCCTGTGAAGGATATGCGTAAACGGTGACCTCTACGCATAAGGTCAACTCTTACGAGTAGCCTTACGCGTAAGGTTAATATATGCCTACGCATAAGCTTTACGCATAAGGTCATCTTTTTTCCTACGCGTAACACTTCTTACGCGTAAGTTAAGACCCTACGCGTAAGTTTACGCCCACGCATATATCATTCCTGTCTACGCATAACTTTACCAATCCTACGCATAAGCCGTGATCATACCTTCGTTATGAATTGTTACGTGTACAAACTTGTAAATAAACTAATCATATCATCACGAATCCTAAAATGTCACTAATAAACTAAATCGTTTGATATGTTGTGAACAATAAGTGATAAAATAAACTTTAAAACTTAAAGTTAACTAACTCACGAAACATTTCACGACGTCATTGGACTATTGAATATACAAGTGACTTAGGACTCGTAACAATCATTGACACTTACATTCAATAACTAGACAATAAGACCTTCCGTTGACTAACATTATGTCTTTCGATATGTTGGTTCTTTTGGCTAATGTTATTTCGGATCACGACATGGCTGAACAAATGAATATGGATGCACCTGAAGTTCTCTCCATTGCGGATATCTATCCTCATGGCTATCCAATGAAGATAGGAAAGAATAATCTCCGTGTTGACTTTGACAACCTCACTTGCTCTGAATCTTCGTGTTTAATTGCTATTGACATTCTGAGGACTCATCCGTATCAGAACATGCTTTCACACTCTGCAATGTTCACGAGATCTACATCCAACAGTTCTGGAACACTATGGAAAGGGTCAAAGGACAAGCTGCTGTGACGGTGACTCTGAATCACAAACAAGTCACCATTACACCTGCAGACTTAAGGGCTGTTCTCCTAATTCCTGATGTCGATCCAACCAAACTATATGCCACACCTGTTGAAGAGCTCACTCTCCAATTCTTAATCAATATCGGTTATGACGAGGCTACAGGAGTAATCACCAAGCACTCTCACGTAGAGCTTAAGAGTATTCCTCAACCATGGAGAACACTCTACATGATCATCACCAAGTCTGTTTACAGTGGTCGTCAGCGGCTATGAGCAACCTAAGCTCATGGAACTGCAAATATTCTGGGCATTGGTCAACAAGAAACACATCGCTATCGAAGCTCGGATTTGGGATGACATGATGTCATTTCTCAACAAACTTGGCTCAAAGATTCCCTACATCGGATATACAAAATTGTTGATCCAGAGAGCACTTGGACTTCATCCTGACATTCCCAAGAGGCTCAATGACCCCAACAATCACGACATGTTGACGGAACCCATTCTATCTGTTAGAATCAAGGAAACGTCTACAAAGAAACAAGGTGCTTTGTGCTACGATTTCCTTCTAGAAGATGTCGAAAGCTCGAAGCATACAAAAGGTATCCGGAAGCAGTCAGACAAGGCAAAGTTGGTCATCTCGACGAAAAATCTTCTGGAACACCTGTAAGGAGAACCAAAAGAGGAAGTGCAGGAAGTACGGCAAGTACTTTGAGTCAAAGGAAGTTCCCCAAGAGGAACCCTCCTTCAAAGAGGATTGTTCCATCTAAGGAAGCTGCTCCAATCCCAATTCCCAAACCCGAACCGCAAAGAAAGCTTGTGGACGAAAGCTCTGAAGGTACTGACGCAGATGAAGAGATTACCTTCTCTGAATCTGCAACCGTATCCCCTCCTCCAGCAGCTAAATCTACAAGTCCAATAGCCGAACATGGAAAAGGAAAGACTCCTGTACTCGAGTCTCATGATGAAAGCTCTGAAGATGAAGAAGAGCAACTGGATCAATCCTACAGGAAGAAGTTTAAATTAGTTAGACAAATTCAAAAAGCTGAAGAATTTGCAAAAGATCAAATGGGTGGCCCCGGAGGATCAAGTGGTGCTGTCCACTCTTCACCAGGTCCTGATGCGGTTAATCAACCCGATAAAGGATCCGGTGCCACCACTCTTGTGCAACAACCAACGCTTGTGAAGGAGTCTACTGATCTTAACATTGAGGAACCAGAAAAGAATATGACTGAGAAAGAGAAAACTGATGAAGAAGCTAAGGAACAGACGAAAGAAAAGGCTAAAACTGGACATGATGACGAAGAAGATTATGATGACTTTCTTCTCAGCAGTCCAACTCGTTCCAAGGAGGATACTTCGGCACCTCCAAAGGACCCCGAATCTCCTCATGTCCCCTCCTCATCAGATTCTTCATCTCACTCATCACCACCACCATCAAAAAGATCAACAAAATCATCATCCAAATCTGTGAAGAAACCACCTCGATCTTGGATTTCTCAAGCTCATAAACGGATTCACAAAGCTGTCAAACAAGTCGGAAAGAAAAACGTGCTCTCATCAAAAGCTAAATTTCTTTGCTGATCACATACAGCATATGTATGGCGAGCATGACAAGATGGAGAAAGAAAGGGAATTTGTTCAGAAGTTCATGAAGAGTCATCGTAAAGAGGAACTGAACGAAATGATCGAAGGTTACACTAACAAGTACCTTCAGGATATCGTTCCTAAAGTCCTAAAGGAACTGGAAAAGACAGCAAGAGATCATACTCACAAGTTTCTTCTCGACACTGTCCCCGGTGTGACTAGAGAAATATTTTCCAGACAACTCACCCCTAACATCGTAGCATTGGTTAAAAATACAATGGCCAAAGAAGCTGATCTCTCTGAATCTGAGTTAATCGCTAAACTTGTGATACAAATGTCAAAGCGATCTGGAACGTTTACTTCGGATGAAGCTAAATTTTTCGAAAATCTACTTGATTTTCAACTCAGATCATCATGCAAGGAGTCAGCCGATCAACCCAAACGACCAAGAGATGACGATGATAAGGATAAGGATTCTGCACCTAAACGTCAGAAGCAGTCTGGTAAATCTACCTCTATGCCACCTCCTCCATCACGAACTTCTTCTCAACAAAAGTCTCCTCCACCTCGGTCTTCTACTGATAAACCTCGGGACGATTCCGAGTTACCACCCCTGACTCATAAAACAGGTGATTACTTTGAGTATACGGGTGGTGACGATGAAGAGGTCCTTGAGCCCCGACAACAACCCACCTCACCCAAACAAGTGTAGAAACCAGTATCATCATCAAGGCCTTCCAAAAAGAAGAAGAAGCGACTCAGCCTGAGTTGTCTCATGGCTTGATGACGATAAAACCGAAGAGTTTGAATGGTTCTCCACACTTGTCAATCAAACTCCCTACCCTGATGAAGGTCAAGAATTGGTAGACGGTTCTACATTGGAGCACGCAAAACTTTTGCAAGAAAAGTTCCATGTGAAGAAAATGACGAAATCTGAATTGAAGCGAATCAAGAATGAAGCATTCCAACTTCTTAAAGACAGCTCTGAAAGCGCGGTCGAGGTCGAATATCATCTTGAGAACATCGCTCGAGCTATGTCTAACGACATGGATTGGCTCAATCCGGAAGCAAACATTGACTTCACACAAAGGGACAACCCTCCATACTTCACCGATTGGACCAAACCCCTACCGACCATTGGCCAAACAGACGAACCACGGATTCCCTTCCGATACTTCTTTAACAGAGACATGGATTTTCTCTTACACGGTAGCGATGGTTCGCGAAAATACGCTACATCATTGACTCTTCCATTCCCGCGCTATTTACTCAAACTACATAGCTATCGAGGAACGTGCAAATCACTTGTTTTCTGACAACGTGCAAGCATACGACCAAGATGCATTGTATGGGATTCATCATTGGCCTGAACGCCGAAGAATCTACTACGAAGCTGCCTGGTTCAGAAGTCTCAACATGCAGTGTATAGTTCTAAGGACATTGTGGCCATCAAACACATTGATCTCAAGTCTAAGTGGGACTATTCATTCTTAAAGAATATCATAGTCAAACGACAAGATGAACAGGACTATGGATTCTCCGAGGCTGACTTTGAGAACTTGTCCCTCAACGACATCGAAGACATGTACCTTGCCAAGGTACAGGTTCGTATGAGACAATTCTCGACTGAAGTTCAACGTGAATTTATCAAGTCAGTTCTCATCTTCATTAGACGCATTGTGATCAAAGAACGTGTTGAAGATATCCAGATGGCTGTTGAATCTTATCAGACGCGTGTCAACCTCACTCCTCCAATGCTTACTCTTCCCGATCTCAATCAGCTACCTCAATATACGCTCATCAGCAAACCTTTCGGAGTTGTTTACCGCAGTGAACTTCAAAGAAACTGCTTAATGGCGTGTAGTGATCTTCGGAAATTCGGGGATCATACTTTGAAGCTGGTTAGGGACGGATTAGCATACAGGTTGAAGGATATACGCCTGAAAGTGGGATCTCGTAAGCGCTGGAATTCTCAGGAAAGGAGGGATGTGAGAAGGATCATCACCATGATTGATGAACGGTTGTTCAGACGGGATCAATTCAGACGATTGGAGAGCTATGTTGGTGGTCGACCCAGGAGAAACATCACCGGCTTTCAACGCCCTGTGCGCACTCCTGGGAACATCACTGCACTTCCCGGTACCCCTTGAATTGTTTTCCTTCATAATTTTGGATGTATGATATAATATGTCAATGGCTTGTGCACACATAACAGTGTACAACCCGTAATTGTCAAGAAAGGACCCTGTGGTACGCTTCAGTGCCACAATCCTTATAAAAGGAGCGAAAGCTTCTTACTTTTGAGTAAAACCTATCAAACCTTTCATTTTTCAAGGTTTTGCTCAAAAGAACAAGTACTTTCCCTTAAGACTTTCAAAACCTCAACCGTTTATATCACTTGTTGAGGGGGAGTATTTGAAACTTTGTTCACAAATTGTTCACAGTGGTCATTCTTCCCGCAACACTCGAAATGGTCATATTTATTCTCAAACGTTTCAAAAATAACACTTTAATATGCCATTTTGAGGGGGAGAAAATTGTGTGATAAGAAATATGTTGTACAAAATGCAAATGAATCTGTGTACCTCAGACTTAACCAACGAATTGACGATACTTAACTGTTAGTAACTCGAAAAGACTTGTCCTGGACGGGTAATAATTTCAAGCTAGTTCGCTAGTGATGTAAACGTGTCTCGCAAAGGACTTGTCTGAGTAGAATGTACCATTCGAGAAACTTTTGATAGACATGAACTCTGACGGGTTTGACAACCTTCCAAGGTTTGTCTACACCTTCAAGGTAGTTATTAGAGCTAGTTGTCACCTAAAAGCTGACAATGTAACTCTTTAACTATGCAACGTAACCGTGTCTCGCGGGGGATTGTCTATCTTCAGTGAATCAATTCAAAAGTGCGCGCTCTTTCCTCACTGTGCATTTAACCATTAAAACTATTAAGCACATGTGGAGGGGGAGTATTTATGCAAAACATCATCTCTCACAATGGTTCAAACATGTTTTTCATTAACAAACCTTTGAGAGACATTTTTCCATACAATGGTTTTAATGGCAAACATAGGTTAGTCATGGAGTTATAAGGTGACTAAGGTTAGGAATAACCGTCCTATGATCCGCCAGAGCCGGAGGGATCTACCCAAGGACACTACCATTAGTTAGTGTTAGAAGTCCTTAGGTATGATTGTAAAAAGGAGAAAATGAGAATCGGAGAAAGAAGGAGTTGAAGAATTAAAAAGAAATGCAAAGAAAAGGGTGAAAAGAAATAGCCCTCCAGATTATTCAACTTAGGGCAGACACAGGGTTCAATTCATATGCTACTGGTTGTCACTTAGTGACACCGGTATTGAAGATTAAAAGTCGTCATGGACCCAGTGACGCATGCACTAAACCTTCTTATCCACTCAAGTTTCTCTCAACAGAAGCTTGTTTCATTCTCACAGGGAACCCTACGTAAACTATCGGCTTTCTCCTAGAGATTGCTGGTATTGAAGAAGGAGACCCTCTCCCTAGTCTCCGCTCAGGAAAACCAAAACGCACTATTGAGTCTAGAGCCACGAGATTCATCAAAAGATCTCTTAGGAACACTTGACATTTAATCACTTGATGATCAACTAATAAGATCATCATTGGTTCATATCGAGTCCTTCACAGATCTTAGCAATCTGTCGAGAACATTTATGAGAGGTTCACATCTGTGATCCTCGGTGATTGAATGGAAACTCCTGCCAGGGTCAACATCAAACAGCCTGTCAGCAGGTCACTTCGGTAACTCCCGTGGATTACGCGGAGTGTGTCTCAAACGGTCTACAGTCGTGAGGTGATGCTTGGGTGTACCTCAGCGACTCATCTGAACTGTAGGTGTACTTCGGTACATCGCGTTATCTCACTTGTGGGACTCCAGTTCAGAAACGGCCTTTGTAAGAATTAGAGTTGTGTTTTCACACTATGCTTTTAACACTCTCGAAGTTCAAACTTGTAAGTGCCGGAAACCGCTTATTACTAACCGTTTGAAATGTTTTCTTCTTATGGAAGCTCCGGAGCGGGATGATCGTGCTGATTCTTCTCATGCTCACGCCAACATCATCACTAATGGAAGTTCTATTCAAAAGCAACACAACCGTCAAAATGATTCTTCGTCAAACCAAAGAATCTACAAAGTTAAAGACTTAAAGAACTTCATCAGATATTGAATTCCAACATCAAAGAGCGTGTGAGCATGTTGAAGAATGACGTGGAGACACTGGAGCAACGAAGCGACACTGAGGCGACCGATGCGACAACAACATACTATTACTCTCACCACAAAGAACAATGATCAAAGAACAAAGTTAAAGATGACGTCAAAGCATAACTGTTCAAAGATAACTATCTCTCTACATTGGGGAGATTGTTCGAATCAAGGCAATTCTTCTCACAAGAAAGAAGAATGTCAGAAGACGTCACTGCTACTATTACATCAACGCCTTCACCGTTTTCATTCATATATACTTGAGGGGGAGATTGTTGGAATCACTCCTAAACAGTATTTCAAGTATTTATATTTCATATGTAATAGGTAGCTTTATTATGGCCTTTATGTTTGTTTAAGGTCAAGCTTATGTAGAAGGCCCATAAGCTTGACCCAAGCCCAATAAGGATAGGAAGGGAACTAGGAGTGTTGCCCTAGCTTCCCTCCTATAAATACCTCTTGTAAACCTTCATTTGAAGGTTGATTGTTCAAGTTTTTCTCTCATTCACTCACCTACGCATAACCGTGTCTTATATTGTTTGTGTGTGTGTTTGATACTTGTTCAATCGCCTTCATCTCTTTCTCTATAAGCTTGTGTTGTAAAACTAGTGACCTAACAATTAAGCCCATTATTACTACTGTCTTTAAGCCCAAAATTACAAGATGGCTAAATGTGGTGCAGTTAAAACCGAAAAAACCGACTATGTAAACTGAAAACCACAAAAACTGAAACCACATGGTTTCGGTTTCTACTTTTATAGAAAACACAAGTTTGGTTGTGGTTCGGTTTTAGGCAAAAACCGTATCAAACCACACCATGCTCACTCTACATGAAATTGTTATCACATATACAATAATTGATTCTACAAGCACAATTAATTTTTATCAATACATGTCTCACGAAGAGAAATTACAAAAACATAACACCAACATGAGTTCATATCTATATCTATATTACATATAAAGTAAGAATGTCATTTCTTTCATTAAATGCACAAGATACTTTAAATACAAAAATTAAGGAATACAATTATCTATCTATGTGTACAACTAATTGATGCATCAACCATTTTTACAATTAATTTTATTTATAAAACATCCCCTCATTGAAAAAATACAATAAATAAAACTCTTTGTACAAATTTACAAACCAATATTTTTCAAAACCCGAGCAAAGCTACTAAAAAAATAATATGCATTCGTTTCAATAAAATAACAAAACTCCAAATTTAAATGCTTTTCAATTTAGGACAACATTTTTTTTTGGTGTGTGTAAAACAAAACAAATACTCCTACCAATACAAAATACATCATACAGATAAAATAACCACAGATTTAAGAAATCGCCACTTATTCCGATGGATCCGATGATGATACATAAAAACTGTGAGATGTCAACGGAAAGGTTGATCAATAATGGATGATGCAAATCGAATGAGCAAAAGAATCGATGATAGAGAATGAGAAGATGGGGATGAGAGGACCGAGGATGTGGTCGGCGGCATAAACAATGGTGGGAGTGTGATTATCGCTTTTGTAGCTCACGACGTGTATACCTTTTAAAGTTAAAAAAATAAATAAATAAATAAATAAATAAAAATCGCCAGTTTTATAAGCTATAATGCGCATAAGTGAACTTGATTAATATTATATTTCAATTTATCTCTATTTGACACATGGAAAAATGAAATTACAAACGTGAAGTTTTTTCCTCTGACTTAAAAATAGGTAAGTTGTTATTAAATTAGCTCGCAAAATTGTTTATTGTCACGAAAGTTGTACCGCCAAAATAAATTACGAGTCAAAAAAGTTCATTCCATGGTTGTTGCCCACTATATTGCCACAACATCGTGCATGTAATTTAAGGTTTTTATATGAATTAGTTTGATACTTATTAAAGCTACTCAAACCTTCAGTTATTGCCTTTAAGTTATTGTAGCAAAAAACATGGTTCTTTAACAGAAAACTTATTATATAGTACATGTCGCGCATCGCGCGAGTACCCTACCAATCCTCGTATAATTCATGAAAACCACATTCATTAAAGCATGAAATGAGGCTGGAGCAGCCGTGAAATGTATATTTTCTTCATTTGCTCAATGGTATTAGACATCTTCAAATGAAAAATACTCATACATAGATGATCTTTTATTTATTCTAAACTTGTTTTGCAATGTTCTTGAGGTTACGATTAAGAGTGTGTTTGGTAAAAGTAGCAGTGAACAATAGCATTGGGCAGTAGCAGTGAGCTGTGAGCAGTAGCCACAGCTCACCGTTTACCGCTCACAACTTCTTAAAGAAGCATTGAGAAAATGAGCATTTCTAAAAAATAGCAAAGTTCACCGCTCCATTGTTAAATGACTACTAAAAATCAAAATGCTTATTGCTCACCGCTTCAAAAAACTTCATACCGCTCCGTGCCAAAAATACCCTAAATGTGATTACCAATTTAATAGACTTAAACTTTCTATTTATTTACACCTTACCCGCTAGCAAATCCCATTAAAAAAATTATCAGCATGCAAAAATGATACAACCTACCATCAAGTTGTTGAACGAAAAATGATTGGCAATGAATATGTTTTTGCAATGAGCGTATATAATTCACAGGAAAATGATTGGAAGGCCTAAAATATTTGACTAATTGTGTGCTTAATAGATATGTCAATAAATTAAAGGTTTGTGAAAAAGTGGGTACTGCTGCTGTCCCCAATAGGATACTGACACATGTGTTTAGGCATACTATTAGACATATGAGTTAGGCATGTCAATCAATGCTCTAAGTCATATGCTCTTGAACCAAAAAGCATCAAGAAATAAGCTGGAGCCTTTGACACTGATAAAATACATAAATATCCTTTATATAATAGGATATTGACACATATGTTTAGGCATACTATTAGACATATGAGTTGGACATCCAATCAATGCTCTAATTCATATGCTCTTGAACCAAAAAACTTGAAGAAATAAGCTGGAGCCTTTGACACTGATAAAATACATAAATATCCTTTATATAATTAAAAATACATAAATATCTTTATATAATTAGTTTTACTTTTTTGAGTTTATATTTTTGTATTTTTCTTGTGTAATTATAATCATTCAGGTACTTTCAAAACAAATTTATACAAATAGAAGTTTCAGGCTCACAACTCTAAGCAATCCACCTCCAGCTGACCAATTGATTCCAACTCCGGCACCTCCGACTCCAGCTACCCAGTGCGCAACTCCGACCCCCAACTCCAGTGCAGCTCCAACTCCAAATACATCTACATATGCCAAACATAGAGTGAAAACCATAACCAAAAAAAGGGAAGTTGATAAGACAGAATACAGAAAATCTTGGCAAATATCTAAATTTAAATGTACTGACTCACCAATAATCAAGGATACGACCCATTAACTGTCAATCTGTTGCACAGATTAAGCTAATAGTTCTACAGCTGCCAGAAGCTTCGAAAGCAGATGACACATCGGCATCATCACAGATGAGTATCAGATCATCATCTTCATCCTTGTATTTTAGACGAGGCCTTTTACCCTCTAAGTTCAACCTTTGTGCTATCTCCTTTTCCAGATCCAACAATCCCAATGGAATAAGGAGCTGGAAGTTTATAGAAGACTGTCCAAAAGTTACCTTGACAGGAACAGATTGTCCCAGATCAGTGTCTATTTTAAGCTTTTTTAATGGGCTGCTTGTCTCTTCATCATCAGTAAACGTAGCAACACACCTTTTCCGCATACTCACATTGGTGGAGGACCATTGGTCTGAAACATTTGTCACAGTTGACTCTGAATCTGAAAAAATAGCATGAAAAGTGAAATTGTTAGCTATCTAATTTGAGGTTGTTTATATAGTTTTAGGTTCAGTGTTTACCGGACCAATCTATAGGTGACGTATCACCGAGTACAAATCCAGAATCAACGTTAACTATCTGTTTCAATGTTTCCACCACATCTTGAACAAATATACCATATTTGGTGCCCAACGGTAGATGAAACTCTAAGACATAGTCATTATTAGCTTCAACACTATGCAAGAAGATTGCCAAGCAGCTAGTTACCATGTAAATGCGTGCATAGTGAACCAACGGGTACTCTTCCTCATTGAGTTTGGTTACATCTTCCCAAAAACATGAACCACGGGATACTAATGTCCTCCCAACAAACCCTTTTGACTTGTCTAGGTGTCGTACTCTACATTCTTCCTTGAATTTCCACTTTAGCAAGTCTCGGACTTCAAATGGTAGACCTGATGTGGACATGCAGACTTTCCCGATGCATTTAGTATCAAAACTGCTACAACACTTCTTTCTAATTTTATCATGTGAAACAAAACTAGTGCATGGAGTAACAGCCCATGTCTGAGCAAATGGTAAGTTGTGGCTGCCACACACAATTTTCAGAATAGCCAGAATTTTGTTAAACTCATTGTCCCTCCGTTCGTTGGGAATCTGTACATAAAAGACATCTGCCAAATAAGAATCCCCCAAAAGAAAAAAATAATAATAAAAAAAAAAAAAAAAAAAAAAAATTGCCAAAATACTAAACCTGAGTGATAGAATTTGTAGCATGATTATCAAATGCTTGGGGACACGTCAGATTCTGCGTCTGCAAGTGAACAATTTGGAAATGAGCAGCAATGCAAGGAAGTGTAAAACAGAATTCAACTATAAACATGATTCAATAAATTGTGGTAACACTAATATGCTTACTCCTTTAAATCGCACGTTAAGCTTCTACGGGAATAGTATTAAATATATTGCATCCTTAGTGTATAACCCCATGCGGCCTAACAACCATTGTAGCTATAGAAAACTGGTAAATGGATGAGGTATACCTTGTTCGGTTACCCGGGGAGGGCGAGTCTTGAAATCAGATGTACATGGCCTAACTGAGGTATCCGAGTGACCGTTTCCGACCCTTTCCCAAGCCACCCCCAAATGTGTACCTAGTACGTGAAGTGAGGTTTGAGCCCTTGTGTACCTAGTACGTGGAGGGAAAACACTATGGCTACAATGGTATGGGTGTACTAGGTCAAGTGCCAAATGAAGTTAAGAGAGATCTAACTGACAGACAAACCAAGCAAGACTCAAGGAGATTATAAAGAAAATGATGCAACACATATCTGCACCAAACTATGAGATAATTAGGGCATTGATGTTATTTACTGCTTAACTAAAAAATAAAAACCAAGTATAAAACACCAAAAACCACAAAACAGTTAAAAAAAAAGTACAAGTGTCTAGGATTGACAGAAATTATTAAAAGGAAACCTTTAGCGCCTCGTGAATTTGTCGAACCTCGTAAGCAAACCTCATATACTTTGAAGACCCCAAGACTTCAATCACACCAACACATAACCGTAGAGTTGAATCGAAGACTGGTAAAGCCAGATATCCATGAAGTTTGCAACTGATCGCTAAGTCTTGTTGTGGATATTGTTGCGGTGAGTAATTAGCTAGATCAGAAGTCCACTCCGGCAATCCTTGCCTAAATACTCGAGCAGGAGGACTAATGTCTCCGTCTTCATAATTTTTACCCATAACATAAGGGTTCTGCTCACAGACCTTTCGAAACAGATATAGGTGTTCCTCTGTTACACCAAAACCACATGGTTGATCCATAGTTGTAAGTACTTGGTGCATCCCAAAGACACGAGGTGACCAGAACTGAACAATAACATGTTCCTCACGGAAAGTTAATTGCTTTAGAGCGGCTCTTATCTTGTCCTGTATTTTTCTTTGATAATGTGGGTCAACACTGTCAGCACCCAGTTGGAAATCTACATATTCGACAAAAAAGTGAGCACAGAGAGTCACATTCATTAGATGCATCGATACATAATAACATAAAACATCTTATATTTTAAGAATACTGGTAAGGACTTAATGACCATTTTATCAGAACAAAAATTGATTAATGACCATCAATGAGTAGTACGTAACTTGCAAGGATGATAAAGTCACCAATCTTAGTTTCTAGGTATGTTATAGTAAAAAACAAAACGGAGGTTTTTATATATGTTAACTGACACTTTGACAAGTTCCTTTCTAATAGGACATACATAAGAAAATACATACCGATGGTTTTATGGTGAGATGTATCAGATCGAAGGAATTCCTTCCGTGTCTGTTCTTTTCCGGAAACCCATAGTGGATACAAGTATCTCTTGTCACCACACAATGGAACTTGCTTTTCTAGAGAGATACCGTTCCAATGATTCACAGGCAAACCCGAACCAGAACCAGTCGGTGAACCATGTAGTTTGTATGAATTTGCAGATTTACATGACAGGGACAATCGCTTAGAGTCCATTAGAATTGAACAGATTTCAGCTTCTTAATTTCCAAATGTCTGTTCGTAAAAATTGAATAAAATAAGTACCGAATGAAAGTGTGGCTCAGTTTAAAATGGTGTTAAATGAAAGATGTTCGCCTAGTTAGTAATTTGACAATTAGAAAATTTTTAAGCCTGCAAGTCATTTTAAAAAGCAGACAATTCTCAATAAAGATAAATGACAAACAATGGATAATCTTATCTCAACATTATATAGCAATACCATACCATAAACATACACAATTACTACAGAAAAATGCTAAGAAATACAATCATACAAATTCAATAATACCAAACAAAAATTAGGAATGTTTAATCACTAGTGAGCAGGAAATTTAGCACATTCAACAAGTATGATACACATTAAGCTGTGAGTTCTTATAGAATCAGAAATTAGTAAACATAAGAATGCAACGGAGTTTATGATAATGATACCATATAAAGAAACTCTTTTGCCAACAAGAATACGGCCTTTTCAGTAACAGATAGATCCCATGGCTATATGAATCAATGCTACACGTAATTTGAATATACTAAAACATAGAAGAAAAGAAACCAGAATAGTGTAACCATGCAGCCATTAAAAAAATAATAATAATAAAATAAAATAAAAATCAACCCAACATAATCAAAATGCATAACCACCACCAAATTGCCTAAGGTCTTTGGCTTCCTCACAAGAGGTCAAGGGTTCAAACCTCGCTAGGTGTATACATTTGGGGTGCCAGGAAAGGGTCGGAAACGTTTCCGGGATTAACCCGATGAAGCCGCATAAATCAGAGTAAAAAAGGCTTGCCCTCCCAAGTAAACCTTATCCATTTTTAGAGTCAAAATGCTAGTATTAAAAATCTTATTCAAATTCAATAGTGCCCCAACAAATAGTCAACTTCGTATACTTTTCAGAATTCAAGTTATCGTAAAATGCGAATGCAATCCATATTAAGCTTGTTAACACAGTGTTTTATAAATATTCCCCATTTGGCTTGCAAGTCTCTTTCCCCTGTTTTTCTAGCTTATGTCTATTATTGTGAGTTTGACATGGACTCGCACAAGTGCACAACTATATATATATTCTTGATTCCAAATTATATTTATTAGTCTAACTAAAAATGGAAAATCAAATAACGAATAACTAAAACTTGAATCGCCTATAATCCTAAATTCCCGGTTTCCCTAAAAAGTAAAAACACATACAAAACATTCAATTATACTTTTTCACTTTCTAAAAATGATTAGATAAAGGAAACAACAACAACCAAAAACTACAATTCAATTGAAACGTAATAATCTAATACCAAAAAGTCGAAACACAGATAGATCCATCATCTCGACAACATGGGAGTATCAAATAAATTAATGATCACCTTATTTAAGCTTCAGCGAGACTTATTATTAATGTACTACAAACGAGATTTACTTGAGAATTAATTAATGAACACATCGGATCCGATAATATATTTGTTTTTGTTACAAATTCATCATTGATGGATATAGAAAATAGAAAAAGCAAATATATGATCGTTTGTAGAGAGAAAGAAGAAAGATAGAAAGAGTTGAAAATGACTTACAAGTTACAAGAGGAAACCCTAGACAGATAAGATCGTAGTAGTGTTTCAAGTGTGTGTTTTAATGTGTGTTTTTTATGTGAGAGAGAGAGAGAGAGAGAGAATGATGAGAGAAGGCAGTTTGGTTGTGACACTGTTTTGGAGGGAAGAAAAAGTGTTCTTATGAGTTATGTCTACTTTTGGGGAGTGTGACATGGACTTGTACAACTGTATAATATCGATTCCAAATGTACTGTATTTATTAACTAAAAATGAAAAATCAGATAGATTTACATAGATTCTTTTTT
Organism: Chrysanthemum makinoi; assembly: GCA_910596185.1. Taxonomy (NCBI): domain Eukaryota; kingdom Viridiplantae; phylum Streptophyta; class Magnoliopsida; order Asterales; family Asteraceae; genus Chrysanthemum; species Chrysanthemum makinoi. The sequence goes on along the minus strand of OU343219.1, from coordinate 233,353,632 downwards.
TTTTTTTTGGAACAAAATTTATCTAGATTCTCAGTCTCCCAAAAACGTAAACAAAACATTCAACTATACTTTTCACTTTCTAAAAATGATACAACGAAATTAACAAAAACAATAATAATGAGAATATCATCACCAATGAATCAGTCTAACGTAATATTCACAAAGCAAACAATCGTAACATATATAGATCCGATCAGTTCAACAACGTACAAACTACTTAAACTTGTTACTATTACACGCTTAACGAGACTTGTAATGCAATAAAAAGAATTTATAGATCCATTAAGAGCTGTGGGTGTGGCAAAATCATAGCTAGCCGTGGGCTTATGTGACGCTTCGCCGTCCCCCGCCGCCACACCGGGGCGGCTCGCTGTGGTGACGACGAAGAAGAGTTTCTGACACAAACGGATATATTTCAAAATATATCCGTTATTAAACGTTTTTTTTTTTTTTTTTTTAACTTACCACCCCTGTATAAACATATCATAACCACTATTTTTATCTCCTCCATCTTCAATCAAAATATTAAACCATTTCAATCAATATAAACATGAGTTACACGAGTGAATCATCTTATTCCGGTGAAAGTGACATTGAAGAGTTAGCGGACCTAGAAATGTTTATTCAAGAGTTTGAGGCAGAGAAAACGTTGCAAGAACAAGAAGCCGGTCCTTCAAACCATCGTCGATACGTCCCCCGTGAACGTGAAGTTGCTGAAGCACGTCTACTTGCTGACTATTTTGGTCACAACCCAAAATATACGGATGATAATTTTAGGCGTCGCTTTCGTATGAGTCGTAGTCTATTTTTACAAATAGTACAAGGTATTGAAACATATATTGAAACTCATCATCCTCTTCCTAAGCATTTTGATTTCTTTAAAGTGCGACCAGATTGTAGGTGTGTAATGAGTTTTAGTGTGATTATGAAATGCACATGTGCCCTACGCCAATTGGCTTACGGGGTAGCACCTGGTTCGTTAGATGAGTATTTACAAATAGGTGAACATTGTGCACGCGATTGCCAAGATTTTTTTACTATGTGCATAACCCATCTATATATTAAGGAGTTTTTAAGAAAACCAGATGAGGATGACATTCGTCACTTATACCATGCACATAACACTGTTCATAAGCTTCCGGGAATGTTGGGGAGCATCGATTGTATGCTCTGGGAATGGAAAAACTGTCCGAAAGAATGGCAAGGCCAATTTCACAGAGTGATAAAAATATCCAACTATAATGCTTGAAGCCGTTGCTTCATACGATTTGTGGATTTGGCATGCGTTTTTTGGGGTAGCGGGTGCGAATAACGATCTAATGATTTTAAATAATTCTCCGTTATTCGGCGACCTGCTTGATGACATCGCCCCTGAGGTTGAGTTTGAAGTATACGGGTCTAAATTTAAGCAAGGGTATTATCTAGCCGACGGAATTTTCCCATAATGGGCATCTTTTGTCAAGTCATTTACACTTGCAAGTAACCCAAAAAATGCCGCATTCAAAGCGAAACAAGAAAGTAATCGAAAAGATATCGAAAGAGCTTTTGGTGTCTTCCAAGGACGTTGGCATATCATTGCCCAACCGGCGCGTGCATTTGCTATTGGCAAGTTACGGAGAATCATGTACTCGTGCATCATATTGCATAACATGATTTTGAAAGATCAACAATTTGCGATATCCGACATTGCTGAAACGTATATTTCTCCGACACCAAATTTACAACAGACATGGATTGAACGTTGCGAATTGCAAAGGAAAAAAACCAAAGAACTACATGATAAACGCAAACACGCAAAGCTTCAACGATGTCTCATCGAGCATGTTTGGCAACAACTTCAATGGGAACAATGTCAACAACAGAATCCAAATAATTAGTTTCGTTATAATTTGATGTATTTCTTAAGTTGCGTATCTTTTTTTTACCGTATATTTATTTTTCGTTTCGTATGTTTTTTATTATGTTATATATTGTATTTTTATTTTTAATGAAATGAACTTAGTTTATTTGAAAAATTGAATAAAAAAATAAAGTGGTAGCGGTGGGCCCCAAATGAATAGTTTGAGGTTTGTTATGAGGGAGGGAGGGTTTGTTGTTGTTAGTTGTGTAGGTTTGTTATGCTGATGTGGCGCTGAGGTGACGGTGATGAAGAGGTATGAATGTATGATCTTGTCATCACACTCACCCCTCTAATTATAGATAAAATAAGAAACAAATTATATAATCGTAATAACAAGAAAGAAGGGATACAAGCTAATTGACTTACAGATAGCGTAGAAACAATAATGAGATAAAGAGAAAGCCTAGTAGCCTAGCTAGATAGGTAATAAGATGATCAGAGTATTTGTAATGTGTGTGAGAGTTGGTGGTGAAAAAAAGAAGAGTTGGTTGGCAGTTGGCACCGGCAGTCAGTGAAGAATCTATTTTTTTTTAAAGTCAGATATTGTTTGGTCACACACGAGGGTTCAAATAACTTTTTTAATAATTAATGGAGTATAATTTGGAACTACAGGAGTATGTTAGTATGTACCATTTTTTGCATAAAAACAATTGCCATCATGCAACTGTTCTTACGACTTACGAGTACGCTTCTAAAAACAAATATTAGCGGTAATTTGTACCCTTAAACAATGACACGTTGAGACAACACCTCGCCGACCCCAAAAGATTTAGAAAAAAAGAAAACGACACTTCGTTTACAGTTCATTGGGTTTAAAATTAAAGTGATGTTCAATTCGAAGATAATCGAGAGGGACATTTTGTCTCTTAGGACTTATCTCTATTCTGTACCAACCATTTTCTCTTTAGAAACTTCTTTTTTATTCGTCAAACCACGTTGAACATAAATTGTCTGTTTTATATGAGTAGCATAATACAAGGCATTTTAATTATTTTCATTTCATTTTTACAAACATAAAAAGTACTGTGTATACTAAATAAAATGCTAAATTTTCTTCTTTTGATTCAAAGCAACCTTTTATGTAAAAGCTTGATTACAATAGGATTCAAAGGGTGCTTTAATCATGGTAAAATATCTTGCTTCATGCGAGGCTTAAATTGTTTTTAACGTGTGTTAAAAGTATTTTTTAACTGTAATTTTATTGAAAATAAAGGAATTATAAGCTAAACCTTGTTCAAGGTCTAAAGGTAATTTCAATTTTCAGGTATAAGTCAAAGGTAATATTGTGTTACTTTTATAAAGATTAGTACATGTGTGCTCTTCTCTCATTCAAAGGTAATATCGTGTTACTTTTTCATTTATTAATTCATTATGTTTAATTTTTGTGGTCTTTTAGGTGAGTTTGTATGTTTTTTTTGAGTTATTAAAACCTTCTACCTGTTACGAGATATAAAGATGCAGTTTATATAAATAAAAAGGTGGTTGGTTGAACAATTTTTGTGTGTCTCTGTTTTTTTTATGTGTGCTTATTTGTGAAATTTAATAATTTGTACCCTTAAACCATGACATACTAGGACAAGCGAGACCCGGCCGACCCTAAAAGGCCAAAAAAAAAGTTAAAAGCGACACTTTATTTTCAATATGAAATGAAATTAAGAAAGTGAAAGATATGAAATGAAACTAAAAAAACAAGAAATGAATAAATAACCATATCCTACCTTTTTAGAATTTTAATTTAACGTTACTAAATATCCACGCATTTATTATAATTGTTTTGTTCATTTTATCTCTCATTTTTTTTTTTTCCTTTCTTTCTTACTTAAGCTAGAAAAAGTTCGAGTAAAAATTTCCATTATTTAAGTGAATTTTTTTTAAGGAAAGGTTAACTGCTTATTTATTCCTTTCCCTACGAAATGTACCAAAATAATAAGAAACCAATATGGGGAACATATATTGATTATATTCTCTAAAAGAAACAAAAATGCTAAGATAATAAGAAACATATATAGGGAACATATATTGATGGATCAACAAATCATCAAATGTATAGTATAGAATAAACAAATAATTGACTAATTAATAACACCTCACACGAGCTATATTGATTTATAGTGTCAAAAAACAAAACGCTTCTCTACTTGTTAAACAACAAAACCTCACAAAGTGCGAAGATTGATATGAAAATGAAGATAATAACAGTCTATAATGCATGTACGTGAGTTCCTAGTCTAAAAAACAAATAAGCATAATCAAGTAGGAATTAAGTTAGAACAATCAATTACAATATGTGTGAAACCACTAACCTAGCAATTTAGATCATTACTTGAAGAAGAACAAGGAGCGGCCACATTTGAAGCTGTTTTGATCAAGTTATTTAGCACTTTGATGTTTTTATAATGTCTACACGTGAGGGGGTCAATTTGCTTTATATTGAGCTTGGGTCGTTAGTCTAGACTCTAGAGCTAGAAAACAAAAGGATTAATGCACATTGTCCATTAATTTGTCTGTCCGGCCACAATCTTCATTCATGTGCAAAAAGTTCATGATACACGTAAACCCCTTTCATAGGTTTAATTAACAAATCAGTTAGTAATACAACCATACACGTGTCCTGGTTTTTGTTTTTATGCGGGTATAAAATGCAAACATACTATGCCCTTTACGGAATATTTGTGCAAAGTACCTATGTTCAAATTTTCTTATGTTTGCTAGTACGTGGTATATGCATTCAAAGATTGACAGACTGTTATCCAATATAAAAGTTATCCACTAAAAAAGAAGCAAATAAATTATATGATCATCAATATTATTATAGCTCTGACTTGGTAAATGAAATTTTAAGAAGAATGTAGTTATAATATCTAATCCCTATCCAGAGAGCCTAACATGTAGAAAAAATTATAAATCTGGTTTTGAATAAACATATTTTCTGTTTTATTTCATGTGTGATCGTTAACTGAAAACATTATATTATCAGACATAATCGATTTCCCTACATTTATATCAATACTTGTTAATGTATGTTTAATTATGACCATATGGGACTCATGTATAAACTACTTCAGTTTAGTTCTAGCTTTAACACAAAACCACAGACTGAAAAAACTTAATCACTTAGCACGGCCGTTTTAATCATCACATGACCGGTCACTCGCAATGCTACTCACCTTCTCTTAGGTACGTTCAGTTCAAACAACTACATCCCACATGAATAGAATTATATTAAAGAACATTTCATGAACGGGAAGAATTTCACTATGTGTGAAAAATAATGGATGGATAGAAATGAATCTTTGAAAGATGCGACCGTGTCTAAACCGTGTCAACAATTCATGAACGGTACGGTTTTGTTTTTGTTAATAAAGTTGCTACTTTTCTAGAAAAATAAAGAATAGTCATAGAGAGAGAGAAGAATATGATTATTGTTTCATTATGAGTTGATAACATGAATCTTACAAAACTATTCGTGGGAGAAATCCGCTAAATGTACCTAATGTTGGATATCTTTTGAGAAATAATAAGATATTTAAATTGGGTTTACACATATTATTTTTTCAACATGTTCATTATATATATTTTTTTATTATTAACATTTTATTTGATATGATCTTTGCTAATCTCATCTAAGGGGAAAGTCATGATACCGCCCTAGTGAGTTAAGGTCAAACCTTAACCTTTGAGTTAAGGCTTTAACGTGCAGCAATATTGAATTAAAAAAAATCATTTCTGCCCCCTAAATGAAAGGGTGTTTTTGTAAATTGTTGTTGAGTTATGATAATGGGTGTTTTTTTGTGAGTTGAGATTGAAAGGTTAAAGCTAATGTGACGCTGACGTGACACTAAGTTAAAGTTTAACTCAGTGTCATGATACCTTTTGCTCTCACTCGCCTTTGAAATGAAACATTTGAAATTTTATCAGTGAATTCAGTCACAGAATGCAAAATAGTTTATATGCAGATATTGTTATATTTAATACGCAAATTGGCATATGAAGTTTATATTCACGAACCGAATTGACATAAAGTTTAGAATACCAGTATACCATTGTAGGTTTGTTTATAACATGGAGCAGATCCGAGCATACATCAATGAATAAGCAAGGATTATATAGTTGGACAGCTGTTGTTGATAGTAACGAGTATTGACAAACAAACAGTATACCACTAATAATGAACATACGTAACAATCATGTAGTAGTAAAATACAATGACTGGATAATATGTTGAAAAAGCGGTAATATTGTTAATTAATTCAATGTTAAACGTAGGTTATTCGCTTATTTGAACGGGTATAACTGTAATTTTACTAACTTATGAAGCGACACTTCATGTTTATTTCTGTGATAGACGATATCTAACCTGGGCCAGAAGGTCAGGCAATATTATCATCCTTGAAAAGTAGTAAAACGAGCTTATGGGTCAAAGGAGGTTTGTGTTAGATTACATAATTCCTCTAGGCAATACGTTTTATTGATACGATATATAGACAATACATAATGAAATCTTAATTGACTAACCCTACATACCGGGCTTGGGCCTTATTTATCATCTAATACTGCCCTGCAGTCCGAGAGGCGAAATCACGAAAGCTCGGACTGGAGTAGTAAATTAGAAAAGAAAAAAAAAAAAGAAAAAGGAAAGAATTAACAATAAAAGCATGACTTTAGTCGACTCGTAACAAAACCGTATCAACGGTCGGCTTTAGTCGACTGATACCAACAGTTGGCTAAATCGACCGGTAACAAAACCGTACCAACGATCGACTTTAAGGGGCTGATCCATTTGTCGGTAGTAACAAAGCCGTACAAACAATCAACTAATTAACAAACAAATAAACAACTATAACTTCTTCAAAAAAAAATTTCAATGATACTGATTGAGAATAAAGAAATCAAGAAAACCACCAGTTGACTTGGATGAATTCGACTAAAAAGAAAGAAACCAAAACACCAGTCGAACAAAAAGGAACCACCCGTCCAAATCATTTGAGCATGGGTTAAATTATGAGGGTTTGGTGTAGTAGATCTTGTCATGATTAATTGAATAGTAATAGTATAGCAAACAAAAAAGGTTGTGAATTGACGTAGAGAAAACAAAGAATAACACTTGTTTTCGTTGTGGGGACAAACGAAAAAGAATGAAGAACTGGGACACACAGCTATAGTATTCGATTGTGATTTTTTTTTGGGATATTTGGTGACGTTTAGGGTTTGACGGGGTGATATAAAAGAGGCGCTCAACTTAGCCATCCAGGTCTAGGTCTGAGGATCAGACCTGCTACGATACCATGTTAGATTACATAATTCTCTTTAGTAATACGTTTTATTGATGGGCCTTATTTATCATCTAATAATTTGGTTATCCATACCTTTATTGTATATTTTCTTTACTTATTTATTGATTAATTTTGATTTTTCATTGATGAAGGTAGAAAAAATAATTGAAAAATAGAGAAAATATTTAATCTTTAGTGATTTCTTTAAAAAGTTTAAATTGGTAGAGAAACACTGAGTTCGTATACTCGTGGATGCCGACAGGCCATTCATCAAGGAATAGCCCTTGGCAATGTGGAGTTGTTTCTTAATAACCGATAGAAGTTGGGATTAAACTACGACCTGAATTGGTAGTGCTTTGACCGGATCAAAAACTACGACTAATAAAGTAAGAAAATGAAAATAAAAATCATTTATGTCACGTCATAAGAGGGGTAAAAAACATAATTGATAGGCCGGATGCCAACACTATCTTACCGGCCTGACCTGTTATTTTCACCCGTCGCATTTAGGTAGAGATCGGGGTGGTAAATGTTATTAGTTTTTTCACTAGATGAAGCTACCCAAACTGTGATCGCCATTGATCATAAATGATCAAAATAATAAGTCATTATAACTTAGGATTTAAGATCATTTGAGGACAAAAAATTATTTACATACCAAGGGATCAATCTCCACCCTCCATTTTTATTTGATCTAATGGATGAGATTAATCACAACAATTTAAAAACCCACTTTCATCATTTTTTTTCAAATATTAATATCTTTCAAACCATTAATCGTTAAGCGAAAAAAAATATATTATTACGACTGGAATTTAATTATCTTTCTATAGATAGGCACTTTGATATACTTTCGACAAATTTTTATTTTCGTATTTTTCACGTTTGTTTTAAGTTTTTTCGTTTTTTTACGTTACTGAAATTTGCATTGAAAAATCATATATGATAAAACACTAATTTCAATATCACATGTGATATTAGTGTAATATCATATATGATATGTAATATCACATATAATATCACATGTGATATTACATATCATATATGATATTACACTAATATCACATGTGATATTCAATTTAGTGTTTTATCATATATGATTTTTTCATGTAAATTTTAATAACGAAAAAAATTACGAAAAAAACGTGAAAAAAACGAGTTTTTTTTCTTTTTTCGAAAGTATATCAAAGTGCCCGTCTATAGAAAGATAATTAAATGCTCGTCGCGATGGTGTAAATATTTTCACTTAACGATTAACGGTTTAAGAGATATTTAAATTATAAAAAATATGTGAAATAATAAAATGTTTTTAATCTCAGCCATTGATTTCTTTTTAGATGGATGGTAGAGATGAGTCCCTTGATATGTGAGAAAAGTTTTGTATGTAAAATAACTCTCCTCATAACTTAGAGACAAAACGTTGATCAAATTAGTAAGGTGTCTTAATTAAATGTTAACTTAATTATAGGGTTTAATCACATGCAAAAACAAAGTTAAGTGATTTATATAACGAGGCTTCATTCAACCCATGCGATGCCCGGTATAGTGGTTGAGGGTTCATGTTTTTACCAATAATGTTGTATATGATGGTATTTAGATACATGTTAGAGAATTTGCATTTTATTTATTATTTAGATTGCTAATAATGTTATCATTATTTTAGTTTATATTATCTTTGTGGAATATATACTTAGATGCCTAATAATGTTATAATTACTTTTGTATTTACATTACTTTATTTCCATTAAAAGTTTTTATTAACATAGTCTTTTCATATGTAGTATTTTAATTTGAGTAAGTTACATAAGTGTTTTGTTTCTTATTTATTTGTGTCTTTTGTTATTAGGAATTATATAACTATTTTTACTCTTCAATGGCAAATTTTGAGTTGTTAGAGAATTTGATGAATATTTCAGGATCATCAAAATTGCATGATTGTATGCGTTTGTGGTTTGTGCAACAGGCATGTGAAGATGATGCATTATCAAAGTTGCTTTTTGATTGTTGTCATCATTTGAGGCGTGTAATGGCTAAAAACAACACGATGATTTTGAACATGGAAGCGTTAGGTCATCGTGGCGTAGGTTTAGATTCGATCGATGCTTTGAGAAAGACGCAAGAGAGGCATCGTGTAATGCTTGAAAAATTAGTTACTTTGTTTTGGGAAGCTAAAGACGGTGTTCGTGAGGAAGAGTCAAATACTAAAAAAATGAATGAGTTTAATTAGTAAATTTTATTTAGATATCTTTGATGGTATTAAAATTTTTAGTGTTTTTGCTTGTTTTTTTTATTACGAAATTTTTAATTAACGAAGATTTATAAATTATAAGCATGTATTTTAAGGTTAAGACGTTAATTGTAATGCATTGTGTATGCAGGGTTTGTTTTATATCAAATGTATAATTGAGGGTGTTATATTGCAATGTTGGACATCTTCCTAAATACTTCATTTCTCATTTATGCATGGAAACTTCAAAGTCTCCAGTAACACCCAAATTAAATGATCCAATGCCTCTTCAGTGTCTTTGTGTTGTTTTTTTTTTTGCAACTTCTTATTCTGAACGTTAATTATTGTGTTTGTGTTGTTTTATTTGCAAATTCTTGTATACCCACCTTAATTATAATGACCACACAATTTTCTGTATATATAATCGAAGATCAATTACATCTAACCCTAATTTTAACACACAACTCTATCCACAGTAACTCTAAAATCAAAATGTCAGCCACACCAAATCTCGATGAATTGAAATATCTCACTCAAACTGGAAAACTTGTTGATGCTTTCAGGCTACTGATAACTCACGCTAAAGCAGAGGAGGAAGGTTTTATTGCTCGTATTGGGGAGGAGAGCGGTCGGTTAAGGGCAGTGATTGACAAACAGGAGCAGACAATCAATGAGACGGCTATCACTTTTTCTCGTTTCAATGTCGTGGCAGCAACTGGTCATGATGCTATCCTTGAAATACAACTGAAGGATCGCAGGAAACTTGATCTGTTGGCTCAACTGCTTGTTTTGTGTCGTCAAAGCTTGTTGGAGAAGGAGGAGCTTTTGGAGAAGTTGGATGAAGCTGAAAGTTCTGATGATGAAGATTAGGGCATGCTGGGTAGTTTCTGTTGTCTTTTGATGTATGTAGTTGGTTGGGTTAATGTAGGTTTTATGTCAATGATGGTTATGTAAGTTGTTTAACTTTTTGAATGGAAGGAACTGATCTATGATCAGTTATGTTTATGTTATAATCAGATTATGTTTAAGTATTTTCATTTTTATTATTATTAATTTGTTTTAATATACATTAAAAATGGTAAAGTATAACCCGTTTGACTTTTTCTCTCACACTTGGTAAAAATACCGAATAACGCCTAAATAACATATTTAGGGTTTTTAATCTAAGGCCAAATTGATCAAGATTAATAGTAATCGATATATTTTTTTTGAGGGTTATGATAAAGGATCTAATTATCTGTCGATTGATTCCAATATTTCAGGTATTCGATTTCATTATGATCAAATTAAAGCGTGCATATTTAAATGTTTGAATTTATTGAGTGTTACTTGGTTTATGATGTTTATTGATTTAAGAATGATATGGGGTTATTTTTGTTTCGATTAAATTGAACAAATAAGCATATGTTTTACTTATCGGTAGAAATTTCTAAGAGTTTGAAGTTTTTTATGGATAGTGTTTAGGATGATGATGGTGTCTTGAAACAAAGAACATTAATTTCTTTATCACTTTGGATTGTTGTTTTTAACGAATCTTATAATGTTCAAAACCATTTACAATTAATATTTTGAAAGTCCAATTATGTGTTAAGAATGAGTATGATTTTCTCAGGCGAAATTTTGGTTGTTTTAAGGTTTATAGTTAAGTTTTGGTTATTAGAAAATTTGTTGACTTGATTTTAAGCTCCTTATGTGACAATTTTAATTGTAATATACAGGAAGAAACTTAAACTTAAAACCGGTAAGCATCTGAGGAAATGAGGATGATGGTGGGGTGTTTTAGATTGGTTAGTGGTGTCGCGTGGTGAATGATGGTGGCTTGTGTGGTGGCGTTATCTTTGGATGGGAATAATAATACGGCGAAAGCGGTGGAGATTATGGTGGTGATGAGGAGGGTTGTGGTGATCACGGTGGTGATTGGTGTAATCGTTGTGCAGGTTAAATGGGTTATTGGTGATTAAGGTTGTTTGTGTTGAGACCCTCTTCAGATCGGAGGCTATTCATTTTGGCACATTCTTTAATCAATATCTCTTAACTAAGAGTGTTGTGCCTCGTTTCCGCATTTATCTTTACAGCAATGTAAGTTTACGTTCTTTCCTTTAAGATTTACTTTTCTTTGGTCGAGAGGGTGCAAACGGTGTGACTAACTTCTTGATCTGCCTCCTTGAGAGGTGTGAATACCTGCTCTGGTCACACCCAATTCTCTTAACCGAGTCTTGTTAATCTTGGGTGTGTGTTCTGTTTAATCCGTTAATTGTGGTTGTTTAGCTATTGTCTTAGTTTCTGGCAATGAGTAGGATGAGGGATTGAAAAGTTGGTGTTAAATTATTGGTGGTTATTTGTGTTTGAAGGTGGTTGGTTTCTTTATAGCACGGTAAGTTTATGTTATTTCCTTTAAGATCAACTTTTCTTTGGTTGAGAGGGTGCAAACGGTGTGACTAACTTCTTGATCTGCCTCCTTGAGAGGTGTGAATACACCTTTCACACCCACCCAATTCTCTCGGCTGAGTCTTGTTAATCTTGGGTGTGCGTTCGTTTGTCTTAGTTTTGGCGATGAGTAGCTTGAGGGATCGAGAAGTTGGTTTTGTATTATTGGTGGTTATTTGTGTTTGAAGGTGGTTGGCTTTCTGACTACAGTTTGGTGTATTTAACTTTTGAGTCTAAGTGTATCATAGTAATTTTTTTAAGGTGTATAGTTAAGTCGTGCCTACTAGGTTTGTGGTTATTTGATTAAAGAGTAACCGTGGTGCGGTATGAATACATGTTAAGAGTTGGAACAATATCATGCACTGATGCACATTATGAGTGTTTGTGGCAAACAACCAAGTAATAATAAATAACTGTTGTTTGAACATCGCATATAGTTCCTACGTTAGGTTCTTTGAATGTTTCTTTGAAAATAATGTTACGCGTGCAATTCTTAAGCTCTGGGTCCTTGTCTTCAACCATTAGTATCTTAAGGCCGTCAGGACTGGTAACTCTAGATAGCGCCACATAAAGCGACCATGGTGAATACGGGAGTAGGCACATAGAGGCCAACGTAATTAAGTGATTGACCCTGACTTTTGTTAATTGTCATTGCATAACATGGTCTTACAGGTAATTGTCGCCGTTTTAGAATAAATGGCCACTTGGATTGCGTTGATGTCGGTATAATCATGTTATAACAACGTTATCCTATATTTGAACCTGTAAGCACCTTAGCGTGAATAACAAAGCGGCCTAGATCTGTGATGAGCAGCCTTGTTCCATTACACAACCCTTTGGTTGGATTGATGTTCCGCAACAGCATAATTGGCAATTCCTTTTTTAAGTGAAGAGCATGTGGGGGCATACCGGGGAAATTTAAGGAATTAAGAATTCAATGGATAGTGTTCGTCTTTGTTCTAGGCTATCTGTAGATGCCTTGCAAATCTCATCCGCATTTGTTGTATGTAACAGATTCCCCGATAACTGTTTAAACATGTACTCATTGATGTCATCACGTCCATCATTCGAGGAGTTAGTATTGCCCGTTCTTTGAGGTACACATCGTCGGTTTGCCTCGTTGTAAAATCAGGGTATGTCTCTGTGACAATCTGTTTTATTGGACAATCCCACGATTTAATTAGGAACATTTCAGGAATGTCAATCCAACTTGGGTCGTCCTCTCCTTCTTTGCATTTTCTTGCACGTTTCCATCCCCCACAGCCAAAACCCATCTATTGAAATCTTGTTTTCGAGTATCATGCCCCCATTCTCAGTATACTCGTTGACACGTATGCTACGTGTAAGTCTAAATACTTTGCAATGCTTCCATAGTTCAGTTGGTTTACGCGATTGAACAATGTCGCCTGCTTCCTTTTGGTATAACTGGCAAAACTTGTCGAAAGTCACCTCCAAGCAAGACTGTCACTCCTCCAAATATTCGATTCCTCTTCTGGATCATGATATCCTAAAATATCCTTGAGCGTCTTATCCATGCTTCAAAGCATATTTTTGAGTCATTGGAGCTTCATCCCATATAATAAGTTTAACTTCCGGTATGAGTTCAGCCATATGTGTATTTTGTTTTATGCCGCATGTATTGTTCTCTAATAATTCAAGCGGTATAACAAAACGGCTATCTTGGTTCTCCCTTTGGTAGTAACAATGAAGATATTCCTACCCAAATTGAAAGTGTTAATCAGTAACAAATTTTTATCCATTTTAAAATAGTTGATGTTTAAAACATAGTATAAATTTATACCTGAAGATGCAACAGCGAGCACTATCATGCGTTCTGATCTTAATCTTGAGATGATACTCTTGTATAAAAACGTCTTTCCAGTTCCGCCTGGACCGTATCACAGTAAAAATTCCCTTTTTTTACCATGGACAGATTCAATCACCTCTTCATAGATTAAACGTTGTTCGGGATTTAACAATGAATGAAGTTCCTGATGTTCAATCTTACTCTGTTTCATGTCATAATTCAACACCTCACGTATGAGACGATTGTCCATGTTGGTTAGTAACCTTTAGACTGGTAGGTCTTGGAATTTAGATAAAGATCTACCATTTCTATTTAATAACTCTTGGATCTCTATCAAACAATAGTTCTTTAGTTGCTCGTCCGTCAACTCCAAGTCAGGATAATTGAACATTTTCCTTTTCTTGTGTAGAAGATCTTCTGATAGAAACTTCCAATTTTCTTCCCAAAATTTTAAAGGTCTGCTAACATCGCAAAATATTAAAATTGTTACAAATATGTCACGTAACTGTGGTCCAAACATCCATACACTTGCCGATATAGCATATGTCCATTCCGTGTCATCATTTAAGAGGCCATACACAAAACATGCCTCCTTGAAAGTCGAACATAGTTTGTCGTGAACAGTCATGAGTTTTTCCCAAGAATCAGGACCTCTTGCAATGTTCAACAACATTCTAAGATAATATCGGTCTCCAGGCGGGTGCGGTAAACAATCCGCCCGATGCATTTTGCAATTTGCGTTTTTCCACATTTGTCTTTCTCCACACACGTAATGTGTAGGTATCTCAGCATCGATATCTTGATTCGCATTTGTATCACACTTGTTTAATTCAAACCAATCAGTGAACATGGTCATGTCGATACCTTCTCTTTGAATTAGGGCGGACAAGCTTTCCGAGTCACGTAGTGTGATTGCGTGCTGATTCGGCAAGTGGTAATTCACTTCATAACGACGGATATGAGAAATGTATGTCGTATGAAAACAAACGCCACACCGCCTCACATGGAGCTAAAAAATGACAATTCAAATAGTTCTTTATTTCGTCAACCTCCAAAACTTGTACATTTGCTGTATCACCATCATTTTTTACATTCTCTTGTATAACAATTGTGACTCTATCGGGACCTTTATTTAAGTACTTGAATAAGTACTTAATTGCTTTGGATCTGTTGCACCATTCCACGTTAATGTGGGCTGGTATTTCATGAGGAGATAACGGTTGTGAGGCACCACATATCTGTTATCGTATTTGAATTTCCCTTTTATATGGTGAGTGTTATTATTCCTCCGGCGATAAATAGCATAACCATCATTATCAACAATTGTTTCAACCACAAAAGGTTTAGGAAAATGTTTTGAGCACTTACCCTCGGTTGTACATGGGGCTTTTTTTCATCTTTACCGCAAGGTCCATGTAACATAAACTCAGTCACTACTTTATACCCATCCGGATCATTGATTCGACATGGTATCTCAGTATAATTATATCATTTATCGGGATGGGTTTTGCATTTCAATTCTTCTTCTAGCCACGTAGGATATGAGCATGTGGCGACCGTTTTGAAATTCTATGACATTCACAACTGAAATATAATCGTAAACAAACATAAGATAATACACAATGTATATATAAATGAGTAAACAGATTAAAAGTATGGGTTAATTTTTGTTTACCTCCTCGTGACTTGCCAAAAATATGAATTTTTGTAAGGTCGTTTAACAGTTCAGTAAGTTTAATCTTGAACACCGCGTGTTGCCACTTCTGGCGGTCATGTACTTTTGGCGGGGCGTGCTTTAGCATTTCGCAATCTCGGGCCATTTTGGATTAGCAGTGAACGTGATGAACAGATCTGGATTCCCATACGTCCGGCATATAGCCATTGCATCCTGGTAGTTTTGCATCATATACCTTGGACCGCCTATAAAACTTTTTGGCAGAACGATTCGTTTTCCCGTCCTGCGCACTTGTATCCCCCCTTGTTACAGCGTCACAAACATTATGATATAGATCAGCGTAGCGATATCTTGATTTTTTCTGGTCCATTTTAGCCTCTGTTCTTCAACAGCCGCATATGAATCCACCAAGTATTGTTGGAATAATCGCCCACCTCTAGCGTGTAGTACCTTGGTTATTTCGTTGTTGTATGATATATGAATAGTATTCTTTCATTGTGACAAAAGCCCTTTTGGTCTTGCGTCTGAGACATGTTGTTGTAATATGGTATCTTTTCATGAAATCCTTCTTCCCCATATGGGAATAACAATGGATATTGAGTGACATGTTGATTCGAATGCAACTCAGAAACACGTTTCAAACCTTCATCCCTGTTAGTTACAATAATATCTCTTGTAGGAATACCATCACCAAAGTCATTAGTAATTAAAGCGCTATTGGCCACGGTTGGTGCGTTGTATTGCCGAGATGTAGTATGTCCACTTATCAGCCGTAGTTGAAGGTGGGTGCATTGTGGTTCTCGCACCAATCGAGCCATTGAAAATGCCTTAGCAATTGAATTTGATTGATCAAACATTTTAATTAAGCTCGCTACTATACTTGGATCTAACACATATCCCCCATCTTTGTCTATAAAAGCTCTCATTCGGTTATTCACTTCATTTCCATGTCAAAAAGTATAGCTGTGCATATTTAGGTTGAATTCCCTGTGTTGGAAGAAGAGAACCTATTCGATGATAGCTCTGGCCATTTACTCTAAAGGTATATGGACCCCTACCTGTGTTAATTGAATGGTCTATTCTTGCTCCAAAAGATGTGTAACAAAACATGCCATTATATACCCGATCGGTCTTTGAATCTTAAACTTCCAGGATTATTATAGTCCATAAACTCTTTAAGAGGTGAAGGCGTTTCATTAAATCTTGGAAAAAGACCCTCTTGAGACAAATGGAAAAAGTTGGGTTGGAGGCGCTCTTTGATTTATCGCTTCTCTCCTGATACCACATAATCACTTTGCAATTTTGACACTCAAATGATGGATGCCCAATATCATGGTAAACAACAGAAACACCTTGCCAAAAAAGGTAAATTGGGAATAACAACATTTTTACCCATCAAATAACATAAGGCATGAATTATTAAATATGAAATTACCTTAGATCATGTAATGCGGCTCCGTGTGCTTTTTTTTTACACTTACTTGGCTGTGAGATGTCCTATGAATAACATTAAGGTATTATTCATTATTACAGAAACAATTGTGTGCCAAATGTAATTTGGTTAGTTAAACACCTGGCGATCTTCGTTTTACATAAAGGGTTGATTTGAAGCATAAGGCATTTGATTCGTCATATTTGGTAAATCACCCCAGTGATGTTTGTCCTAACAAATTACGGTGAACACGCGAATCAGGTATCAATTGTTGCAACAATGTTGCACTATAATAATGCAAGTGAATGTTTGGTGGTGTATACGTAAATGATTTGACAGTTTCATTTAGCCGCAAACCACAATAGCTTTGTGTTATTCCACTTTCACTGACAATTGTTTTTGAATCAATAACGAAAGATTTCGCAACATGTCGGCAGGGATGGAACATGAGCATGATCATTTTCTGATGTAGCGGAAAAACAAATATGGATTTAATCATATACATAATTGGGAGGTATAGTATTTTGTTAAATTGAAATGTACCTGTATTCATTTAGTATTTGGATGATATGTATCAATTATGCAACACATAACCTTGCAGGTTTGGAAAGATATAGAAGCAAGATGTATATTAAAGCATCTCTTGGGATTCTAGTGGTGAACTGATGCAATAAGTGTAATGAACAATGAACAGGCTTCTATGGTAAGTATCTCTCTGAGTTTTATGATTCTTATTATTGCTTTAATAATGAGACTGATTTTTTTTCCAATATAAAATAATAACTTGTTATGTATAACACACAAATTCAGGATGGTTCATCTATATAACATATGTAGAAAGTAAGAATCTCTTAATTGTTATAAAATAATGCAGGAATAAACATGTTTAAAAAATTGCCTTATAAGATAAGTTTATATCACACTTGTCATGTATAAAATAATAATGTATGTGTAAAGTAAACATATGTAGTGGATGGTATAAATACATATAAATAGAAGGAAGGTTTCAAACTCATATAATTCATACCAAACATAATGTTACAGTCATTATTTAATTCATTAGGTATATAATAAAGTTGATTTTAGGCAATCTTGGTGATTGCATTAAGCGTTATAACCATCTTCAATATTTGTATCATTTGAGATTTAAAACAACATCGTCCTAACATTTGGGTAATTTCCGAAGGTTTTGAAAATTTTTTTATTAAGTATTCACAATGAATCAATCACATGTATTCATGAATTTAGATGACCCGTTGTGTACTTTAAGTTGATCAATTATTTAAAGGGTTATATGAGTGAATGAAAATAGGGATACTATAGGAGAGTTAGAGAATTATCGAGAAATAGGATTCATTAATTGGATGTTTGGTTACATGTTCATCACATGAAAGGGTTATAGGAGTGATTAAAAAAGGGGATACAACAGGAAAAGTAGTAAACGACATAGATATTATTTTCATTAATATAAATATATGGTTCATTCACATATTTATTTTGTTCATGAAACATTACACCTGGTAACCATGTCTGATGGAGAAACTGAAAAAGGATTAATAATTTTAAGATACCTAAACAAATATCTTGTACATTAAACATTACACTTGGTAACAATGTCTGATGGAAAAATCAAAAGAACCACAATTGCTTTCATGGTCATCTGGCATTACTAACACACATAGCTATTTGATCTCATGTAGAAATTGTCCAAAGCCACATTATGTTCATCTTGGAGGTACCTGAAATGGAGTTTAGCACAAAAACAAACAATATTTTGTTTGATGGCAAACCAAAACATGTTGTCAGAAAAAAACAAAACCAAATGTAATGGAACGGCTAATTATTGTGTCTTCCAAACAACAATTAAAACAAAAGTAAAACAAAATCCCAAGAGTAGTTTTTATCAAATGTATTATTATTGTCAAAAGCATTCGTTTTATAAAGGCTTGATGGGGCGCTCATTGGATGCGGTCATTCAGATTCTTCAACCACAAACCTGTTTACAAAATATATAGGGAGAAACGTGTTATTATGCGGGCAACGTAAAGGGTTAGCGGAAAAAGTGTAAGTCAATATGTGCTAACCGTCTGTTTCTTCTTGACGGGCAGGGGTGTTATCACCATCTGCTCAATGTCGACAGTTATCAGTTCAACAACCGCGTCCAAATTATCAATATCAACACTGCATACAACGGAACATGATTATTATGTTAGATGTACTGTAGTAGCAAGATAGATAGGGTAAAGATATTTTGTTGTCACCCAAATGTCTTAAGATCGCTGACCTATCATCTTTATTATCATTTGCATGGTTGGTCTTTATCAGCCGTTTGAACGGTGGGCTGGATGTTGAAGATGTATTATTACTTGCAATATCAGACGCATCACCTTGTACATCATTAACCAGCAGCAGTTCATGTTCTGTAGTTGAATCATCAACAACCACCCTGCAAACAATGGAATTCTCGATAAGTGACTTTATACAAATACATGTTGTATTGTTTTTTTTTTTGGAGCTACCTTTTCCGTTTCCTATCCTCTACAGGCTTGGACGGTGTAGTGAGGGTTGGCGATCGAGCGGGTGACTTGGATGATGAGCATGTAACAGCGGTTTCATTATCAACGGTGATTGCGCTTGTGGGTTCAGCTGATGTATTATGTGGGTCAACTTCCCAACACGTAAAACTCTCGAATGTTCCATATTCATAATACGTGTGAGATTTGATTTCAAACATGTGTGTTGTCCCAATGAGGTCAGATATAGGTGATGGCAAGTTTGCATGATCGTCTGAACCCTGTAGAGCAAGCCGTGAGTAATGGGAACGATGTAATAGTGTGTAATTAAGCGGGGATTTATAACTGTACCTCATCCTCATCGGACACTAACACCCGGGGAACCCGATCAATCCAACGGACGCATCATCAAAAAGGACCACCACAGATCGCTCGGTAGCATCGGAGATACCAAGTTCAAGGCGATACCGAAGGAAGCGTTGCGCATGGTAAATGTCAAGGTGAGCAATTTTATATAATACATTCAAACAATCAAAATATAAAATGCAAATATGGCATTACCTTATTACCGGTATTCAACTGCTGCTGCATGACTGCGCCAAAATCTCCCATTCTTTCTAGTAGCCCCTTTCCTGAGTTGTCTCCCCGATGCGATGGGAAATTCCATCCCTTTCTATGCGCACATTATCAATCTTGGCCTTAATTATGAAAGCGGTGTGTATAAATTAGATTCGTAAATGTTGTGAACTATAAAGATAATATAGAGATGGCGAATGCATAATAATACATACATCATTCCTTTTATTTCGGGCCCACATAAGAAGATTCTCGATAGATCCTTCTCTTGGTTGTTGTCTACCATAAGATCCTTTTGAACCATAAGTGATGCTAACAAACAATTGTATGATTTGTTAAATTTTGCTGGTTTTAGGATATATTCAATAATAAGAATTAGCTTCTCACCAAATCTCTGTATTCAATTCTTTAATCGAGGAATGTGAGAATCTAGGAGTTGGGTGGATGAACTGCTGGATAGATAGAGCTTATCTAGAAGGTAATATCAAAGGTTAAATGTGTAAATGAAAAGTGTTGAACATGCAAAAGGTAAATAGTCCATAAGCCACTTCTTTGTTATATTGCTTTGCAGAGGTTGAAGTCACCACAACAGGACACATGCCAACGTACGTCGCCTTCTTCTCAATCAACACATCAAGCCCTCCCCGGGTCACCCGTATGGATTGGCCCCTGATTACAAAGGGAATCGAAACAAAAGAACAGTAAGTTTCCTAATACATATTGGCAAAAAAAATTTCATTTTCACAACATCCTTTGCAACAAATATAAATTTCAACCTATGATTCGCCAAGTAGAAATCAAGGTTTTTGGCTCTTGTTTTGGTGTAGTTCATCCTACCCACATTTGTCACATAACCTACTGACATCTGAAAGGTAAAAATTTTTATAGCAACAATATTTAAAAACAAATAATTTTAAGATACCTAAACAAAGCGACACATTACCAATGAGATATTTGTTTTCCGTGGGCTTTATATGATCAAAATCAACCAATTGTAACGGATACCTAACAAATCCCTTAGATATAACCAAAGATTTCCTTATGCTTGTTGATCCATTAAACTCAAGCATGAACGTATCGTCCTTCCTGATACGAAAATCTTCTTTGTTTTGCATGACTACAAAATTTTTGACCGAATATATAGCACCCTCTTTTAACTTCAAGAAATTGTGAGCTACTGTTGCCTTGGCGGTACAGTGGATAACATTTCCCTGCATAAAAAGTATGTAAGAAAAATTTGACAAACAACAGACATTTGATAACTTTTGTATTACACGTTGGCATTATTCAGGTTTTTCACACATGGTGATGGATGTCAACATACTTTAGCATCGGACACCAAGAAATCAGTGCTCAAGTATCGGCCTGAAGGAGCATTTATATCCCACATCCTACAAAGCATCACTACGATCGTGCCGGTCTCATCCAATTTCAATTAGTCCCATAACAACATGCATTTGGTCCTCCGATTTCTACGGCCATAATTATAGAGATAACGGTCCTTTTTTACTTGTATGCCTACCCACAATGAGTGTGCAGATAATGGGTTGTAAGGCTTATTTATGTAGGTTCCATTTAGTAATGTTTTAATTGTAGATTGATCCATATTCTTTGAGGTTGCAAATTGGCACCCTTTGTGCTTCCAACATTGAATACGTGTTTAGTGTGAACGTCCGAGCATTCAATCCAAGGTTATATTTCATTCAAGTCGAGGCTCTTCATAAACCAAACTGGAAATTTCTTTCGAGCCTCTTCATAAACCAAACAATTTGCATTGAATATGAGGGCATACTAAACCGAAATCATTTGTAGTTATTTTGGTATGCATAAAGATGTATGTACGGTACTTTTGGTTGTGCACAACCCCCCTTGCACATTAAATTAAGGGGGATAAGCTTTAAGTAGTATAGATATTGTTAAAAAAACTTATGTGGCTTTTTTGTATAATAATTAAATAGGGAACCATGAAGGAACGGTTGTGGAAGATATCAGCTGCAAATTCGGAATCTGCAATATTATTGCTAAGGGAATACATGATATCATGCACCTATATATTTTTGTCACCATGTCGCATATATTTAAAAGGGTAGATTGCAAATTTCGTCCCTAATGTTTGTCAAAATTCAAAATAATACATTGAAAAAAAATTACAAATTTGTCACCGAGAGCTAAAGTGGCGTGCAAAATAGCCATTGAGGCTATGATCGTTAGTACTTCGTTAAGTGAAGAAAGGACTCAGCCGATTATGTCCCTAGTGTATTCTCGTCATTACGTTTCCCTTAATTTACTCATCGATAAACCGGTTTCCAATGGTAGACTTTCTTTCTTCAATGACTAAAATTTCAAACTACAACTTAACCTCAAAAAAACTCATTGAATAAACATTTAAAAGCGACATCAAGTCCCAAACCAATCCAGTTACCTCCAACACACAATTTTATTTTTGTAAAAACTAGAGTATATATTACAAAGAAAAAATCAACAATCCAAAGCATCCAAAACACAAAATTAAACAAAACCAACACACCCCTAATCTGCATTCGCTACACACATCCAAACCAACTATGGAAAATAATGATAAGGAAAGACTTTGTTCACTTTGAGGGTAGTTAAGTGGAAAGATGTTGAAGGATTGTATTAAATAGGAAGTTATTGTTACATTTGGTTATGAAGTTATTGCCAAATATGGTTAGTATAAAACATAGGAAAAAGATGGTAGAAGTTATTCTTGAATGGTCATTGGAAAAAACGACAAAATTGCCTATGGGTGTTAGTTGTGCGATATCTATTCCTATCCCTGGAAGTGGAAGTGGAACCGCCAATGACTTTGTTGTAAAGACAAAGAGATGAAGGGAAAGGCCTTCCAAAAAAGATAAAATTCTGGCACCAATACATAATTCGAGTACAATGACACCAAAAAGGAAGAGAGGAAGGCTATGGGGTGGAGAAGGAAGGGCGAGGAAGCAGAGTCTACATATGTTGGTATGTTAATGATTATAGTTTGTTTATGTGTCATGATTGGTAGGTTTAGGATAAATATAGTATTATGGTTCTAAGTAGGTCTTTACAATTGGAAATGTGGTCAATTCAATAGAGTATTAGTGACAATGGGAAATGTAGTGGTCACTAGTGTATAATTTCACTATGGTGTTTGAAGTTGGACACCACATTATGTACATGATCAAAGCTGAAAAGTCATGGTATATGACAATTCCAAACGCCACCAAATCACATCATAAAAATGGAACATACAAATGCTAACCCAAACATTCCTTTTACACAGTCAACTCATGATGTTTGAATATAAATTGTTGCAGGTGTAATGACTTATCAGTATGAAGTTGTTTTCAACATGCACAATAATGGATTATTTGAATTTGGTCCATTGAGGTATGTACAAGGGCTCGTTTCTAAACTTTTGCCTTTAATCGTGATGTCTTTAGTACTAGCCTTGGATCATATGTTGGCACGCATTAAGGAAGAAAAATTGGCATTGTTCTTTTGTTTGCCTAACAAATCATTAAAACAAGTTTTGTAGTTGATTCACACAGACAATGATATGCATACATTTTTGGGCGGCTTCAAGAAATGGTTTCCGCATTTGTTTGTTGCTTTCACAAGAAACATAGTTGATGATGATCAGGCGTTAACAAGAAAAATGGTTCTACCAAGCCTCTGTTATGTCATTAGAGGGTGGTTCTATGAACTAGAAAGCGGTGTGGATTAGGTGAATGTGGGAGCAAGAGTTGTGGGTTTTTTAACACTTTCAACAAGTGTTAGGAAACAAAGAAATGATGTAAAATCACCAATTGCATTATTTGTCTAAGAGCACTAAAATTTGTGGGAAACAAAGTGGTGTTTTTTTTACTAGGTGATTCTAATAAATTACTTTGCATATTTTGTTAATACATTGTAATGCATATTATACTAACTGTATTGCATTGCATATTTTGAGTGTCTTGGTATAATTAATCATTTATTGGTTCATCGGATGAAGGTTTAATGTTGAAGTTGTTCATCCAAGCTTTTGAAGTTTTAGAATTTGGTTCATCTTTTGGGATTATGTACTAGGTAGAAACAAAAACAATTTTAATTTGGTTGTATATTACCTATGTGAGTTGGCGAATAGAAACTTTGTAAGTTGGCTACAATTCATGTTATTTCAAGTTATGCATATTTCCAATTATGCAATTTGCCTTTGTATCATCATAGTGTTCAAAGCAAGGTTTTCAAGATCAGGATCCTACCTAGGATTGTTTTCGTCTTTGCAAGATCGTGATCATAAGATTGGATCGGGATTCTAAGATCCTAATTTAATGATATTTGTAATATTATACAAATCTACAAATTATTATATATTATAAACACGAAATTATGTGAATGTTCATGAAAATGTTGTCCTAAATTATGAATATGAAATGTTTAATAAGAATAACATGTTGTTTTTAAATTATATAAAACATTGACCATAAATTTAGTTTTTTAGTTTTTGGGTTAAAGAAAATTAAGATCGGATCGGTGTATCTTAAGATCCTATGGTCAAAATGGGATCCTATAAGATCTTGAGCTTTTAAGATCCTACGTGGATCAGTTGTTTTACCTTTAGAATCGTAAAAATATTAGATCCTATATCGAGGGTCGGGATCTTAAATTGGTTTAAGGATGGTTCACTACTATCACTACTCAGTTTTTGCATGCATCTATCTTGAGTCCTAATCCATTGTTCTAGAGGCTTAAGTCCTAATCCATTGTGTTTTATGGTTGGATTAATGTTAGTTTCATGTTTTAGTTTGTGTTTTATGGTTGGATTAATGTGATATTCATGTTTATGTTTGTGATACTACTCAAAGACTCTAAACAGTAAAACAATATTTGAATACATTCTACAATGAAAATCTGGATCAAACGAACCATTTCATTTATTAACCATATTTGTACAATTTTAAGATAGGGGAAACTATAACCCTTATCTACATCTACATCCATCAACCCAGGCTCGTGGAAACAACAACAAAATAACTTCAGTCCCCAACCCTACCTACATTCATCATAAACTACCGAAATAACAACAAAATAACCCATACCCCTATCTACATTCATCATTATCAACAAAAGAAACCAATCCCAACCTCCATCAACCAACCCCCACATCACCCTCGCCTCATAGCAACGGTTCCTCCTACGACCGACCATATCAGTAAGCTTTTGGGACATATTCATTAGGGTCAATTGCATATATACCCACTAAAACTTGCATATTTGCATATATACCCAAAACATGCTTAAAATGCATTGTACATCATGCAATAAAGACTTGTATTATGGGGAAATATGCAAGTTTTTAAGTTTTAGTGGGTATATATGCAATTCTATTCATTAAATCATGTTACTGCTTGCATGTCTTCTTGAGAATCTCTTCTGCATTAATGGTAAATCATCATTTCTATTCACAATCTGGAGTTAATGGTAGCGAGGTCAAAACAACGAGACATGTTCATGGTTAAGAAAATGGATAATTTGTTCTTATCTTAAAAGTGTGTGTAGTGATAAGCGAGTTTGACTAGGAGGTGTGTTTGGGAAGTTAAGTTGTCGTTGCAAATTTAGCCATTGAAATAAAGTCATGCATGGGAACCAAAGTTTGAGGTGAGTTAATTCCGGAAATAGTGAAATTACAATTATACCCATTACGAGTTCACTTAACGGGAGTACTAATGATTGTTAGCTCTCGGTGGCTATTTTGCACGCCACTTTATCTCTCGGTGGAAAATTTACAATTTTTTCTCGATGTATTATTTGCAATATTGACAAACATTAAGAGACCAAATTTGAAATTTACCCAATTTAAAATTTGGAAATACGACATATCGCTAGAGTCTTATCTGTAGTATGTCTTCAACTTTGACTTGCGGTTTGTAGCAAGGCTTTAGATCTGGCGTATTGCCAAACTTAAATACCTGTGTGTCTTCTTATCTTAGATATTTGATGAATTCTTCTAATTCTTTTATCATTATCTCGAGTTGGATCGCCGTATGCTCATGCCGAGGATTATCTGATTCTTCATTTTAGCTCAAATTCCACCGTTTTCTTTGTCCTCTCATATGCTCCATAAATACTGAAAATAATAAACTTAAGCAATTATGCACAATAGTGCACCGATTGAGAAATTAGCATTCCATTGGCCCGGAGCCATGGGGTGGCTATGGTCTTCAGCCACCCCAACCACCCTAACTTCTCCGGATAATAGTTTGAATATCATGCCATGTTTCATCTATTTTGGCAGAGCCACCCCCAACTTGGAGCACCGGCTAGGCGCTTCATGGTATGTGTGCTCCTTGTAAAACTTTATCACCGGATAGTTGAATACCGAGATACATCAAACTAAAACTTGAGCACAAGATGTTTTAGATGGGTTATTAAATTGGTGGAAGTGATATTAAGGTGTTGGGTGGTGTGATAGTTTGTGATATGGTGGAAGTGACAAAGTAGTACATTTTAATTTGATGTATGGTTGAGATTTCAAGATGAGAGGGATAATAATGGTGAAGTTAAAATGGGTTGGGTCACGAGTTGACTAGTGTAGGTATTTGTAGCAACTATTATTGATGGGTCTATGTATTTATAAGCATGCAAACAGAGAATTGGTAGGCATCATCCTATTTTGTAAAATGATGGTTTCGTAAATGAGGTTTGATATCATTCTGGTTTGGTAATTTATTTATTGTATATTGTTCATTTTTTATGGTAGATTAAGTTTTTTAAGTTGTTATAACTTTTTTTTTTAAATAATTTTAGCTATGTTGACGACAAGTTATTTTAGTATCTTTTATGAAAAATAGGTGATTTGAATATTTGAAATTAAGAATAATGATTTGCACACTCATATTTTTATTACACTCTATTATATGTATTAGACTTGTTATTATATATATAACATGCTTTAACTAGTTATCTGATCAAGTGTGCCAATAAAGACATACTTGTATTTATGTCTATCATTTGAGTTCAAACAGGTTCCGATCGAGCGTTGGTTGATTTAAAAAGCGTTATTACTATCTCAAATTTCTGCCCCTAATAGAAATTCACGGCTCATACCCATGCCATTCGGAAACATGTTTACCATCTATTTTAGTAAATTGTTTAAGCAATTCATGGCAAAATTATATGGAGCACCAGGCATGTAGAGCATGGATTACCGGTTCGTTATCTCATATCCTGGTGTTTTCTAGTGGACTAAGCTAATTACATTAATTATCAATAGCACTTCTTTCTTGGTTGGTCTTGTAAGTTATAATACTATTTCACGAGTTATCAATAGCTCCTTAGATATTTATATACTTTTATTTTTGTGTACTTTAAAAGACCATTTGCTAATATAACCTTCACATTCCTCTATGGTGTCTAAAATAAAACCCAATTTCTAAAAATAATCAACAAGCAAAAATGACTAAAAAAAATTGCCTATAATTGAGAGAAAATAAATTACCAAAGAAAGCTTTAAGAAATAAGCTGGAGCCTTTCACACACTAAGAGCACTCCCATCCATAACACCATAACACCAATAACAAAATTAAAAGCGTCACTAGCAACTTTTAACATTAACATCCCCAAAAACACTCCCATCCATAACATCCCAATAACACCATAACACCAATAATATTTTATATTTTCAATTTCAACCCCTAAACTAAAACAAATACTTCATTTATTAAACTAAAACAAACATTTCATTAAAACTAAATATTACAATCGTTAAAAAAATAATTAAAAAAATTAAAAAAACAACAAAATAAACGTTACAACAAATTAAAGGAAATACGATCTTGGCGAGGTTTCAAGTTATATTTCGATGATTCGATCTTTTTCTCATTGATCCCTTTGCGTAGTGGATCTTGCCCCTCGGTAGGCGTCATCAAAAACTTGATCTCTTCCAACCTTGTTAATGTGAGATCTCTTTCTGCTTGTGACCGTCACGCCGTTTTGAACTTCCGTTTGATCTGACTTCGTTTGCCATAGTTTTGTAAAATAGTACGACGGCTCGTTCCTCCGTGCTTGTTCCCCCAATACTTGTTGTAGTCTCGGATCGTGCTTTCTTGGTAGCACGTTTCTTACCCATGGGCTGTGGTTGTTCATCATTACCAAACAAAGCCTCGTTTGTTTGGCTTGGGACTTCGCGGTTAAATCAACCGTTCGGCGTCTCCCATTTCTTATAATGACGCAAAACTTCCCAAGCGTCATCGAGACCAACAGTGATCCTGTTTTCCTCACGATACCATTGCTTTGCCCGTTTCATCACATCCACCTCACTTTCAGCCGTTGATCCCGTTCTTGCGTCACGTAAGGTTGAACTTTGTGCATATCCGTTCAAGCGATGTCCATTTGCTGACATCATGTCCTTGGTGCCCGTTGAAAGTTGAGTCTATTGACTCATTTCGACCCGATACCAAACGTATCTCTAGGTTGACACTTTCCAACTTTTGGATCCTCCGAAACAGCTATGTAACACCTTGCAAGTAATGCTTCCTCTGCTTGAATTCAACGATTGGTAACGACACCCTCCTCATCAGAATCAATTGGTTCGGGCTCGGGGTCTTTGGATTTTTGGGATTTTCGCTTTATCGACCTTTTCCTTTTTTTTGGAGGAGATGTGGGTGTCTCAGCAACATCTTGTGTTTCAGTTTGATTGTTGTGATTGTTGTGTGAATTGTAGGTTTTGAAAGTTGGAGTTTAAGGTGCTTTGTTGGTTTTGTTGTTGCCAACAGTAATCTTTGTTGTTGTTGCACATTTCTTGGCTTGATAAGCCTAGTGGGTTGGGGTTTGAAGATGAACTAGCGTTCGGGTTAGATGATGAACCCGGGTTTGATGGATTCCACCCATCATTGAGAAAACTGAAGTATAAATTCGTTTGCCTCAGAGCATTTTTTTTGATTAATTGAAGTTGAAAGATTGAGAGTATTGAGATGATTTAGAAGTGGAAGTGTGAATAAAAATGGTGTTTTGATTGTGTATTTATAGTGGTAAAAAAGGTTTTTGAATTTTTTTTTATCAATTCTAGCCGTTAGGGACTAAAAATGATTTTTTTTTAAAAGTTAACGGCTAGTAGCGTTAGAGGACTAAAATGAAAATTTTTGATTTTTTTTTTTTTGTTTTACGCGCTTAGCAGCGTTACGAAGCAGCGGCCGGGGACCAACGGCGTTAACCTGCTCTCTCTTCCATCGGTATACGCCGATACTTGGCGTTAATAGCTAATGAAGCGTTAGGGCGTTACTGAATGGGATTGCTCTAGAAAATACATAAATATCCTTTATATTACTATTCATTTGTCTT
Source organism: Chrysanthemum makinoi (assembly GCA_910596185.1). Classification (NCBI taxonomy): domain Eukaryota; kingdom Viridiplantae; phylum Streptophyta; class Magnoliopsida; order Asterales; family Asteraceae; genus Chrysanthemum; species Chrysanthemum makinoi. The sequence goes on along the minus strand of OU343219.1, from coordinate 233,324,478 downwards.
TTGTGAGTTATATTTTTGCAATTTTTTTTATGTAAATAGGGGTTTTCTATCTTGTGCCATAGGGGCATGATAAGAAGGAAAAAGTATATAAAAGTCTTAAAGCCCCACAAAAAGGACACAGTCATTTATAAAAATGTATTTTTGGTGGGTCCTAAGTACTTTTTGTCTTTTTCTCTTCTTATCATGTCTTATGGCACAAGATAAAAATAATGTAAATATTATCATTCAGGTACTTTATCAAACGAACTTATACAAATAAAAGTTTCAAGCTCAACTCTAAAAGCAATCCATTTCTCGAGAAGTCGTCTATGAGCTTGTTTGGAAACCATCATTCTTTGGTTTTCAACGACCCATTTGGACATAACATATCATCATACCCAAATATTATACACACACACATCGGGTGGTTCTCATTCGTACTCCACCCTCACCGTGTGAAGCACCTCTTCATCATCTTTCATATTAGCCTATTAGGAATAGCAATAACCATCTCTTCCTTTAACTCCTGATCAGCTCTAATATCAATTAATGCACGAGCATAATACATACGACCCCATGATTGAAGACACAAAAAACTCATATACGAATCAAGCATAATTGGGTTACCAAACATAATCGGGTTGGTATTATACACTACTACAAAAAGTGGTTTTACCCACGATCAAATCCGTGGGAAAATCGGTGTGAAACGGCGTTATCCATATTTCACACGGATTCGTTCTGGTGCCCCGTGGGTAAATATTTTCCCACGCGAATTCCCATGGGCGTTGACTATTTTCCCACAAATATTACTGTGGATAATCCGTGGGTTTAATTTCCCACATATTTCTCACGAATATTTTCCGACAATCATTTCCCACATTTTCCGGCAACAATTTCCCACGGATATATCCGGCGCTTTTTTTACCTGATTTCCCACCAATTTATTTCTCACCCACAAATTCTCCCAATTCTCCCACTGATTTCTTATGGACAATTTCATATGAGAACTCGTAGCAAATCTGTGGCAAGATTTATAGAATTACAACAATATTTAATATTTAATATTTAAATAATTGTAAAATTACAATATAAAATGTAATTAAAATGGAGCAAATAAACCCTATGAAAATACAGATAAACCAATATCAATATGTGATTAGGTACAAACATGAACTCGTAATCTTTAAAATCCATTAAAGCACATATAAACTTACAAATATAATCAACCCAACAAAATTCAAAGCTAAGCTACTCAACTAAACAAAGTGCGGTTGATGTATTCTAGTTTGCGCACCACAAACATTCTATTTTTGTTTCCTAGTATAACAATGTCTTTAATCTCTTCTCTTATCTTTGTAATCCATCCAACTTAGCAAGTGAGTAGTTTTTTTAACCTGTACATATTCAAGAAAACACAAAACCAAATCAGTGGATATTAACAAAATCAAAAAGCCAACAAACATAACTTCAAAGCTATTTAGATCTAAATGTAATAGTAACTATAAGAAAACCAAAACATAGATTTTTGGGTCAAACAAAAACTCAAAATAATCCATAGATCTATGTATATAAATGACTGTGAGTGATATCTAAAAGAAGTAGCGATGGCTGCCGGTGTGTTTTGTTCGAGTGGTCGTCGCACATCTTATTGGCTCGTGTCTCGTCACTTTTACTTGTGGTCGAAACGTCAATAGTACAACAGGCGAAATAATGGTGGTTGAATTAAGAAAAGGAGATGTGTTTGCAAATTTCTTCCAGTGGTTGGCATTTTCTTTTTTTTAGTTTGTATGTGGGGTAGTGGTACAAAGAGAAAGGGAGATAGATAGACTTGTGATTGTGTTTGTTGTGATAAGATGTTGGCTTTCATCTTATCCATTCAATGTGAAATGTTGGCAATCTTTGTAAAGCAATCTAAAGGTCAATAATACCTCCTTTTCAAATATAAGACTAATAAATTTGCAAAGCAAATGGGAGTTAAATAAAAACAGAAACTCCGTATTTTGTACTTGTAACATCTAATTTTTTTACTAAACTCTTTAATCTTAGTAGTATTAATATGAGAGATTGCTCTTTTTATGTTATATGTAGCACATATGTTAATTGTCCTTCTTGCGTGTGATTTAAGTACAAGTATATTGGTATATAAGAATAAATAATAGAAAATCATTTGATATAGCCATCGAAAAATATAGAACAATGTATTGACCAATCAGACTATTTAATTTAGCCTTCGTGAGCAATAGATGAAAGATAGAAAATCATTTGATACATCGAAAAATATAGAACAATGTATTGACCAATCAGAATATTTAATTTAGCCTTCGTGAGCAATAGATGAAAGATAGAAAATCATTTGATATAGCAATCGAAAAATATAGTACACGTATACGAAAATTAATAATTGTGCTCGAATTTAATATTTTATCGGTTTTGTTAAACATTGCCTCAAATGCTACGTTTAAGAAACACAAATATGTATAATTAGTGATACATAACGTCGGTTGAGAGATGTTAAATGCAAGGGTGAACAATTACTATTAAAAGTATAAACAGTTAATGAGTGTTGAATATCTTAAACGTAACGTAAATATAAAATTTCATATGTATGCAATACATATAGCACATACCAATGGAGCATTAGTCCAATGGTTTGAGCACTTGTGCTTGAGTCAATTGACTAAGGTTCAAGTCCCGTCCTTGGCATTTGCTTCATATAGGTATCTACCTCCGCAAAACCTGTGGGCACACTGGAGAGACTTTGTGGAATAAGAGCTCAGCGGACCGAATCTTGGCTCATACTCACTCCAGTTGGTGCCCCACTAGGCTTCGTTTGTAGACTCATTTATAACAAAATATCTTGATTAACTTTATATATACATATCAGTTAAGGTTTCGTTTGTAGACTCAAGTCTTCTTAAGTTTACTATTGTGAAAATCCGCTAATGTACAAAACAACAATGGGAAAATCTGCAAGTATGAAAACAAAGAAACTGTATATATAATGTGGGAAATAAGTGGGTAAATACCCACGACTTTCCCACATACTTTTAATATTGGTGGGTAATCTGTGGGAAATTACCGACAAATTTCCCACAGACGTAGTCAGTTTCTTACACTTTTGATATAGTTACACGTTCACGCACAAACCCATCCTTGTAAAATAAACACACAAAACATCTAATGATACAATGAAGGTCATGACGGACATACAAAACATGTCCGTGAAGACAATCATACATATGCATTGATTTATTACACAAATAGGTTATACCTAAACCTACACAAACACACGTTTACGCATATACACGTCCGTACACCTGCATAAAAGAACATCTATAAATACAATGAAGGTCATAAATGGACATGCCGAACATATACGTGTAGATATCCACACATATACAATGGTTTGTTTCACTAAAAGGTTATACCTAAACCTACACATACACTTGTGATACTCACATAAATGGTTACGTTAATAAACAAACACATATAATACAAAACTAAAAGCACATATATATGAAAACATACTAAGTAATGTGGGAATGTGTAAGTTTACAGAAACATAAAGACGAAATTTTCTGTGGGGAATCCGTGGGTATTTACACACATATTTCCCACGAATTTATCAAATTGGTAGGTAATCTGCGGGAAATTACCGACGACTTTCCCACGAACATAATCGTTTTCTTTTAGTTTTTTGATATAATTACACGTTCACGCATATACACGTCCGTATACTTACATACAACACATTTATATATACAATGAAGGTTATAAATGGACGTATGAAACATATACGTGTAGATATCCACACATATGGAATGGTTTGTTCCACTAAAAGGTTATACCTTAACCTATACGTACACTTGTGATATTCTTACATTAATAAACAAACGCATATAATATGAAACTACAAACAGATATGAAGTGAGAATCAGCTTACACCACATATATACAAACGTTCATGTATATGTAATCAAGGGTGTCATAAAAGCTGACTCGACCCAAACCCGAATATGGCTATTCGGGTCGGTTCAATTGGGTTCAAATTTATATTCTGGTCAACCCGAATTGACCCGAGTTCCAAACAAGGTCGGGTCCGGGTTTAATATATGTATCTTACTTGGGTTCGGGTCAATCAGAGTGGCTCGAGTTTGATTTTTTTTCTTTCTAATTTTTATGTATGTCAAGTATGAACACTAAAATTGTATCATTTTTAAACGGCCTAGACCCGAACCCGAATTGACCCGACCCGAGTGACCCGTGTTCTAAAAAGGTCGGGTTGGGTATGTTTTCTTGACCGAATTGGCCCGATTGACCAGACCCAACCCAAGGGTCAACCGAATAACACCCTATATGCAATGGTTCGTGTGGCAAGTGTTTACACAAATACGCATTACACACATGTGTAATACCCACAAAAATAATTACATCAATGGAAAAACTCAATATGAAATTACAAACATATATGAAGACATACATAGTAATGTAAGAAATTAAAAGGTAAGCGAAACACAAAAATATATATTTGTGGGAAATCCGTGGGAAAATACCCACGAATTTCACACGGATTTATAAAATCGATTGGGTAATTCGTTGGAAAATTTTCTAAACAATATTGCGGTAAAACATAGCTAATCGGTGGGAAATTTGCGACATATTTCCCACAAAATACTTGGTCAACAAATTAGTGTGTAACTTGTCGCTAATCCGTGGGAAAATTGCAACTGAATTCTCACGGAAATTTGGTCAAGCAATTGGTGTGTAAGTTGTCACTTTTCCGTGGGAAATTTCCCACGACTTTTCTCGTGTGGGAAAAATTCGATTGGGAAAAGACGGTTTTTTATAGTAGTGATAAGTTATAATACTATTTCTCGAGTTATCAATAGCTCCTTAGATATTTATATACTTTACTTTTGTGTACTTTAAAAGGCCATTTGCTAACCAGCACATTCCTCGATTGTGCTTAGCATTTTAATTTCCTATAAAATATAAATGTTGTCTAAAATAAAACCCATTTTCTAGAAATAATCAGCATGCAAAAATGATAAAATTGCCTATCAAGTAATTGAGAGAAAATAAATTGGCAATGAATATGTTTTTGCAATGAGCTAGTATATAATTTATGTTCTTGAAACAAAAGAAGCTTTAAGAAATAAGCTGGAGCCTTTCACACTAAGAAAATACATAAATATCCTTTATATTATTCATTTTTCTTTTTTGAGTTATAATATTGCATTTTTTTAATGTAATTATCATCATTCAGGTACTTTATCAAATGAACTTATACAAATAAAAATTTCAAGCTCACAACTCTTAAAAGCAATACATCTCCAATTCCACCTCAGGCACCTCGAACTCCAGCTAGCAGTGCGCAACTCCAAATCCAGCTGCCAATACAGCTCCAACTCCAAATACAACTACATATGCCAAATAAAAGTAAAACCAGAAACAAAAAGATCTTCACTGGAAGTTGACAAAACAGAATACACAAAATCTTGGCAATTTTCCAGAATTAAAATGTACTCTCCGACTCACCAAGAATCAAGGATATGGCCCATTAACTGTCAAATCTGTTGCACAGATTAAGCTGATAGTTCTACAGCTTCCTGAAGCTTTAAAAGCAAATGACACATCGTCATCGATACAAATGAGTATTAAATCATCATCTTCGTCCTTGTATTTTATTTTTAGACGAGGCCTTTTACCCTCTATATTCAACCTTTGTGCGATCTCCTTTTCCAGATCGAACAATCCCAATGGAATAGGGAGCTGGAAGTTTATAGTAGACTGTCCAAAAGTTACCTTGACAGGAACTGATTGTCCCGGATCAAAGTCTTCTCTAAGCATTTTCAAAGGGCTGCTTGTCTCTTCATCATCATTAAACTTAGCAGCAAGCCTTTTCCACATATTCACATTGGTGGAGGACCCTTGGTCTGAAACATCTGTCACAGTTGACTCTGAATCTGAAAAAACAGCATGAAAAGTGATATTGTTAGCCATTTGATTCGAGGATGTTTGAATAGTTTCAGGTTCAATGTTTACCTGACCAATCCCTAAGTAATGTGCCATTAAGTACAATTCCAGAATCGACATCCAGTTTCAGTGCTTCCACCACTTCTTGAACAAATCTACCATTTTCCATACCCGAAGGTAGAAAAAACTCTAAAACATACTCAGCATCGCCTTTATCACTCTGCACATATATTGCAACACAGCTAGTTAAATTATCCTCGCGTGCATAGTGGACCAAAGGGAACTCCTCTCTATTGAGTTGGGTTACATCTGCACAAAAATATGAACCACGGGATGCTAATGCTCTCCCAACAATCCCTTCTGACTTGTCCAGGTGTTGCTTTACACTTTCTTCCCTAAATTTCCATTTGCGCAAGTCTCGAACGTGAAACGGTAGACCAGCTGTGGAAATGCAGATTTTCCCAATGCATTTAGTGTCGAAACTACTACAACACTTCTGAAGAACTTTCTCATGGGAAACGACATTAGTGGACGGGGAAACAGCCCATGTCTGAGCAAGAGGTAAGTCATAGATGACGCACATACTTTTCAGAATGCCGAAGATTTTATTCAACTCATTGTCCCTCTGTTCATTAACCTGTGTATGAAAGACATTCCCACATCAGAATCCTAAAGAAGAAAAAAGGAATTAGGGAAAACAGTTGCTGAAATATTAAACCTGAGTGATAGAATTTGAAGCATGGCCATCTATTACTTGTGGGCATGTCAGATTGTGCATCTGCAAGTTAAGAATTTGAAAATGAGCAGCAGTAAAAGGAAGGGTTAAAACAGAATACAACAGAAAACATGATTCCATAGAATGTGGTAATACTAATCTTCTTACTCACTTAGATGGCACTGAGAAAGCTTCTACGGGAATAGTATTTAATCTAGGGAATCCTTAGTGTATGACCCCCTGCGACCTGACATCCATTCTAGCCATAGTGTTTTCCCTAAAGCATAGTATTAGTTGTTTTTTCTACTTCTGAAAACAAAGTTTAAAATCCTAACATGGCTAAAGAGATGCAAAATGGAGTTAAGGCAGACCTAGCTGAAACCCTTGTACCCAAAAAAAAAACACCAAGTGAGACTCAGGAGAGAATATATAGAGAAAAGATGCAGCACATATCTGTACCAAACTACGAGATAAGTATGGTATTAATGTTATTTACTATAACCAAAAAATCAAATATGTAGTATGAACTACCAAACACCACAAAACAGCAAAAAAGAAAGTACAAGTGTGTCTAGATTGATAGGGATTATTTAAAAGAACCTTTAGCGCCTTCTGAATTTGTTGAACCTCGTAAGCAAAACTCATATACTTTAAAGACCCCAAGAATTCAATCACACCAAGACATAACCCTGTAGATGAATTGAAGACTGGTAAAGCCAAATATCCATGGAGTTTGCAACTGATCGCTAAGTCTTTTTGTGGAAATTGTGTTGGCAAGTAATTAGTTAAATCAGAAGTCCACTCTGGTAATCCTAGCCTAAATACTCGAGCAGGAGGACTAATATCTCCATCTTCATAAACATTACCTACAACATAAAGGTTCTCCTCAGAGTCCTTTCGAAACAGATATAGGTGTTCATCCGTTACACCAAAACCACATGGCTGATCGATAGTTGTAAGTACTTGGCATCCCAGCGATATGAGGTGACCAAAACTGAGCAATAACACGTTGCTCACGAAAAGTTAATTGCTTTAAAGTGGCACTTATCTTGTCCTGTAATTTTATCCGAATATGTCGGTCGACACTGTCAGCACCCAGTTTGAAACCTACAGATTCAACAAAAAAGTCAGAAGCACGCATAAAGTCACTTTCATTAGACTTATCACTGTATCAGTACATAATAACATTAAACATTTTATCTTTTAAGGATACTGGTATGGATTTAATGACCATTTTATTAGAACAAAAATGAATGACCATCAATGATCATTGATCACCTAGAGTAGTACCTTGCAAGGTTGATAAACTCACCAATCTAAACTTCTATGTATGATAAAATTACAATAAAACGAGGTTTTTATGTGCAAACTCACACTCTGACAAGTTCGTTTTCATAAGGAGCATACATAAAAAATGCATACGATGGTTTTAAAGTGAGATGGATCAAATTGAAGGAATTCCTTCCGTGTCTCTTCTTTTCCAGAAACCCAAAGTGGATACAAGTATCTATCGTCACCAGACAATGGAACTTTGGCTTATCTAGAGATATATTGTTCCAACC
>OU343219.1:233113872-233316143 GCA_910596185.1 Chrysanthemum makinoi | reverse complement strand
ACAAAAGTACACCCAAAATTCAAACTTTAACACTAGAAATGATCCAAATGATGCAAAAACCACTAAAATTTTTCAAACTCAAAAACCATCTAAAAGAAATCCAAGGATATGTAAGAGAGATGATCAAACCTTGGCTCTTGATACCATTTGTAACATATTGGATTTTACAAACACATTAAACCATAATCAAACTAGGCTTACAAAGATGAGGTTTTAGAGAGAGAAAGAGTTAGAGGTTTGGGAACTTAGTGAGAGAAAGTAAAAGTATTATTATGAGTTCCAACTCTCTACCTTGGGAGGTAGAGAGTATTTATAGTCATTACACAAATCGCCACCTACAGCCTGTGGATCAGGCATACAGTGGGTAAAGACCCGTCCGTCCTCCACGGTGTTACTTAACTAAATACTACTTAACATTAAATAATCTACGATGTTAATACAAATAAGCCGTAAAAACGTTTATTTATATTTTACGATCTTCTATTGTTTTGTCGATAACAAACGTAAAATCATACTAACGAAACAAATAAAATACGTAAATGGTTTGAACTAATAGTTTCTAACATATTCACATTTTCACATAAAACACTAAAACAAGTATAAGTGATTTTATGATTTAGTAATACATATGTACAACAACTAGTGTTTACATATTTGGATAAAATATACACATAACTAGTATGTAGTCTATTGGGTAATATAAATGGGTAGAAACTTAAGTATCACAACCCATTGGGCAAATACATTGAATGTAGTTGGGTACAACCCAAAGCCCATAACCCATGGATCTTGACCCATAACCCATTGAATGACATCATGCTTATATCACATATGGATAATACCCATAACCCATGGATCAACCCATACCCAAGTAACTAAGTGCATTGCACACAAAGATACATTGTATCTAGCCAAAGATCCATGGTTCAACCCATGACCCATGACCCATAACCAAAATACCCATGGGTAAAAAGGAGCGTTCCACGGATCCCTAGCTTTGTGCTAGCCGGATCCCAAGTGGAAGGGATCCGTGGGATCCGGGGAACAGTAGGATTTTTCCTCTATAAATAGTGAGTCATTTCTTCATTATTGATCACCCCTTTCTAACACACTTTCCCCCCGAGTTAAATCTCACTAACCTTAGATCCAAGAGATCTATGTTTGTAGTTTTGTTTTTGTGTGATCTTTTAGGTTCCTCTTAAAGGCAAGATCACAACTTTTGGAGTCGAGCAAGCTCAAGTCCATGAGTTTCCATGCTTCCTCATCATCAAGGCTACTGAAGTCTTCTTGTTGATGATTCCTTTCTTTCTTGAAAGAAGTGAAGTGTTGAAGACATTGGTGAAAGATGTCTCAAGTGTCAAGATGAAGATATTAGTGAAGGGTATCTATCGTCTATAGGATAAGCATTAGTGAAAGGTGCTTAGAAGTCAAGACATAGAAGCATTAGTGAAAGGTGCTTAGAAGTCAAGACAAAGAAGCATTAGTGAAAGGTGCTTAGAAGTGAAGACACAAGACATTAGTGAAAGGTGTCTTGTAGATCTAGTCAAAGGGCATTAGTGAAAGGTGCCTTAGATGTACACTCGATATGGTATGTTTCGATGTACAAGATAGACTAGTATTAGATCCAAGGATATTGATATCCTTGATGATGTTGTAAAGGAGTAGATCTCCTTTGGGATTAGTCGTTGGTGTAGTGTGGTAGTAGTTCCTCCATTGCAATGGAACTAGGTGCTTAGCCTAGTACCTAATAAAGGGTAGGCGACGTTGTGAAGGTGTAGTTCACCTTGGAGTGAAAGAACTAGGTACTTAGCCTAGTACCTTATAAAGGGTAGGCGATGTTGTGTAGGTGTGGTTCACCTTGGAGTGAAAGAACCCGGTGGTTAGCCTAGCACCGGAAAAAGGGTAGGAAACGTTGTGAAGGCATCTCCGCCATAAGGAGATTGGTGTAGTGATTACGAACTCTCGAGTAGGTGACTCGGGGAGTGGAGTAGGGCAAGGAAGGTATCCTTGTAGCCGAACCACTATAAATACTCGTGTTGTGGTTTTGTGCTTCTTACTCTTATCTTTTCATTACTTACCTTTATATGCTTGTTTATCAACATCCAACACACACATCAAAATAGATTGTCATAAGTCAATCTAAATAGATTAAAAGGAAGTTTTAATTGGCAAAACTATTCAACCGCCCCTTCTAGTTTTCAACAATTGGCATCAGAGCTTCGTTACCAAGTTTCTTGAAGTATATTGTACTTTAAAAACTTGATACGATCCATGGTTAATTGAAAACTATAAAGAAGGTTTTTCATAAAAACAAACACCATGTCTTTTAAAAACTATATGTTTGGATGTTGATTTGATAACAACATTTTTTCTTATTTACTTTTTCATTTAATTGCACTAATCTTCTTCGTCATGTTGATTAGTCAAAGCTCATACCCACCAAGCTTTAGGAGTCGCTAGGTAACAAGAATACCTTCCTTAAGAAGGTATCTTAAAGGAGCGGGAATCGTCTAAGTGACATTTGTTGTGTCATTTGTAAAGACATTCGTAGTAGAGGTATGATTTTCTTTTTATTTTGCTTGATAATTAAGTGTACCTATTTAGGTATTTATATGATTATCTTTTGTGCTCATACATGTTTTACATGAAGCTTCATTATGAAGCCTTTTTCTCACATACGTGTTTTACTTCTCGTCTAAAGTCATGGTATATAAAACTTATGTTTTGTCCTTTCAAATCCAATAATAAAACAAAACACGAATTTCAAAAATTCCTCCTTCCCTATAAGTAACCCCATCACGACCACTCTACCAAACCCTCACTTTTTCAAATCCTCCAATTTCAAAATTCTTCATCTTCCTCCTCATTTCATCTCAACCGAAACCAAGAAGATCCGTCATCAACATGGTTTACATCGCACTCGTGCTCATCGCCTTAACACTCATCGCACTTGTGTTCCCTATGATGAAGTTCACATATAGAGACATTTACTTTGTGTTGTTAATCTACATTGGGATCATATACCCAATCCTTTGTATCATCCTTAGTATTGAAATGCAATATTATTAATAATCTAGTTTATCTAGGTTATTTTTATCATAATGTGTTTGTCACTTATTTTGATTTATATGTTTTATATTCTTTCGTGATACATTAGAAGTCATGTATGCATGCTAAAAGAAAATGTAGGATAAAACATATTTCGTGGTATAAAAACTGTAAAACCTATGTTTTTATCAAATCTGTTTCTGTTACTACAGATCTACGGATCCCGGAAGATATACTAGCCGGATCCCTTTTGTAAAAGAACTGTGGGATCCGTCCTACTGGAAAACAGTCTTCATGCAAGATTAAAAACCAATATCTTTCTAAATGTAATAATCCACTAGAAAGTCAAAACCTTGAGTATGTTAAAGTGTTAAATACCATTGTTAATAAAAATCTAGTAAAAACATTAGATTATCATAGGTTGACCACAAACATCTCCTTTTATTAACTTATCATTTTTATAGGTTCAACTATGACGCATGAATATGAGTTTGATTTTTCACTCACTAGCGTCTACACTCCGAACATCTCTCTCGAACCCAACACACCTGGAAATCATGTCATTGGGTTCAATAATCTCGAAAACCGCCACTTCCACGAAGGACGTATTGTAGACACCTCTCTACAATTCGAAGAAGGTATCAATACCTCCTTCCAGGCCATAGGACTAGAATGTCTTCTTGAAATCAACGAGAAGATATGTCCAAGGTTCATAATGGAATTCTTCCGTCAAGTCGAACTCGCTCGTAACGAGGATCGCTCTCTATCTCTTTGGTTTTATATCAAAACCAAAAGTTCACTCTAACCCTTGGGCATTTTGCTCACATCCTCCGGATTCCAAATCATGGACAATGTGCCTTCACCGAAGATTGGTCTCTTGATTCTCTCTTCAAATTTCGTGAAGAAAATAGTCCATATTGTTCACACATACCCTCTCCGGAAGATTTAAATCGCATAATATGCAAACCTCGACCATATTACTCCGATCCAAACATTATCTTTACAAGGGATATCCGAGAAGAGTACAAGCCTCTTGCACTCATCCTACGTGAAAATGTTTGGAGTCTTAGGGGAAATCGAGAAATTCTTCCCGCTTGTTGTGCTCACATGTTGTACTGTTTGCTAACACAACAACCATACAATCTCGCCTACTTCTTCGCAAGGAAAATTGCAAATCTTCAAGGCTCTGAGAATAAACTCATCCCTTATGGAATGTTCTTGACACGCCTCTATCATAATGTTATGCACTTTCATCCTCAATTTCAAAGTCCGTTGTACGTACTTGTGAACAAGATGATGGAACCGCTAAACATATCTCTCATGAAGACTTTCTTCATTCTTGATTCCACCAACACTCATCAATCACATAATGATCCTCCTAGCGAAAACACTCAAGGAAACTAATAGTATTCCAAAATAGGATCAAATCTCTTGTACTCGTGCTTTATCAATGTAATCCAATTTCATTCATGAAATAAAACATTTTACATTTGATATCTTAGTATTAGAACTCTTTTTAGACTATCTTTGAGATATAATGCATTGTCAAGATCATTGCATACCTTTAGTAAAGGCCCTCTGAGATAGGGGATTCCAAAGATTGTACTAGACGGATCCCTACTCTAGGGAACCGGGGATCAAAACGTAAAATGCAATTGCAAAGCATTATATTTCAAACATATCCTTAGAACACCTCACACACTAAGCTAAACATAGTATCTTAAGTCAAAATTAAGTCCTTATCAAGATAGGTTGATCTTTCCTACTCATACATAACTCACCTAGATCACACTCTAAGACGATTATAGATCTACCGTTTCATCCTTAATCCATTACTCTTCTGCTCTTAAACTCACACTTCAATTTTTACTTGATCTCTCCCATCTAGCCTTAGAGATCTTTCGATTATGGCAAAATTGATCATTAATCATCCTCAACTCAAAATTGATCAAAGTTGATCAAAATCTAGTTTTCCCATCTCAAAGCTTCTAGGATATTTTCCAAAACACTATCCTAAAACACAACCTGATCTCTAGATCATTTAGCTTCAATTGACACTCTAAATCTTTAGTGTCATCCTTGCTCATCCATTGGTACTCTTGAAAGTTCCAAATCCTTCCATAAATAACAATCATTAGCTACATCATTCATTACCTTCAAGTACTCAAGCACCCCTTCATTTAAAACACTTAGGAGGACTGAAACACTCAAGATGATATAGGTCTTAGATCTTAGAAACATCATTTCCACTTTCATAATCTGCTGAAAGCCGGATCCCTAGGATTAGCCTAGACGGATCCCTCCGAGGAAGGAACCGTGGGATCCGGATGACAGTTTATGTCAAATCTTGCTAAAACAATCCTTTCAACTCATCTTCCTAACTCAAACACTCCATCTCATCTTAAATGAGTTCCTAGATCAGTGCAACCTCTGAAGTTGACTCTTGTGCATGTCAATCATCACATTCCAATGAATCCTAGTGGCTTAAGGCTTAAATGCACTTGCCAAATCTCTTAGTTTATAAACCACCTTGTTAGGACCTCCATAGTCATCACTCTCATCCCAACTTTCAGCTCTTGCAACCTCTTGAAATCATCTCATTATGAGGAAAACCCCAAATAGTAACTTATTCACCAAAGAACCACCCATGAAAAGGGCTCGTGTTATACACGAAATTTCTTCAACCGAATCATCTCCCGTCAAGCCAACAAATGATAGAATTCTTCATCATCCAATCAAACCAATTCCTAAAAGGATAGTACCCACAAAACTACCTATGCAAAACACCACCATACCTCCTAGGCCAAACAATATCATCTCCACTAAACCATCACCATTGGTTCCTAGAGCTATTTCATTTACATCCCCACTATCATCACCACACCTCTACAATTTAGAGGACTTGCCTACTAGGCCATCTCATCCGCTTCCGCTGAAAACATTCTCCTCATTAGGAGGAATAATGGTTCAAAATCAAGGTGTTGAGTCAACACTTACTCCGGCTTCCTTTTCACCGTTTCCATCATATAATCCCATTTGGATTATGAGAATCATTAAAGTCAACCACCCGACCATATGAAAGTTGACACTTCTCTACCACCACCATCATTTTTGGTTGAGTCATTCTCAAATGCACCTCCACCAATCCCTCCATCATTTGATGCTCCACAAGCCACTTCACTTGATCCTTCGCATCAAGCCATTTCACTTCTTCCACCACCACTACCTAGCCATGACAAAGATTGCTATCATTGTCAACATGTTGAAAGTTTGATACATGAAGTACGAGAAGACCAACATTTCATGTTCTATCATCTCCTCGAGTTTCGACGAGATCAAACCTAAACAAAACTTGAGCTAGAAGATTTTAGTGGTGTCCTAGCATCAAGCGATAGTTGGTTTAGAAATTCCTAGTCATGTATTTTCTTATTTTCTTAGTTTTTAGAGTCATGTATATCATAACTCTAGTTTTATTAAATGGAATTACATGCTACTTGTTATTTTGTTGAGCATATGATTTTTGTGATAACATTACTTGTTATATCACCTTGGCTGTAATTGAACAGCTAATACGGATCCCTCAGAATTACCTAGACGGATCCCTACTAGGAGGGAACCGTGGGATCCGTGAAGACGTAAAAGGTTTCTTTCTACTAACTTGAATCACATTTGCAGGAAATTGTGAATTATACTTGCTTTCTAACCTTTGTTTTGTAGTTATTCAATTTACATATGAAGACTTTGACATCCTAAAGCTAGGAGGAGCTTTATGTCAAAGCAATACATTGCAAATTACTTGCAATACTAGGTTTACATTTCGTGACATCCCCTTGCAAAATTGCAATCATCAAGGGGGAGCACATTCGTCTCTTAGACGATATCTTTTGCAAACTTATTTGCAAATAAACTAGATTAGTATCACTTACTTGACGCCCTTACATAGGGATGGACTCGTCAAGAGGGAGTAAAGACGAGATTCTCTCCCGTTATTTGCTCTCTATTTCTTTTTACTTATTTTTTCTTTCACATGTTTTTCTTAAAAACGATGTGTTGCCTTCCTTCAAACACTTTTTGTTTCGACAAAAAGGGGGAGAAGAAAGTAAAACTACAAATTCAAACTTTTACTAATTTTAGCTTTTCCTTAAAATAATTTTATGTTTTGTCATCAACAAAAAGGGGGAGATTGTTAATACAAATAAGCCGTAAAAACGTTTATTTATATTTTACGATCTTTTATTGTTTTGTCGATAACAAACGTAAAATCATATTAATGAAATAAATAAAATACGTAAATGGTTTGAACTAATAGTTTCTAACATATTCACATTTTCACATAAAACACTAAAACAAGTATAAGTGATTTTATGATTTAGTAATACATATGTACAACAACTAGTGTTTACATATTTGGATAAAATATACACATAACTAGTATGTAGTATATTGGGTAATATAAATGGGTAGAAACTTAAGTATCATAACCCATTGGGAAAATACATTGAATGTAGTTGGGTACAACCCAAAGCCCATAACCCATTGATCTTGACCCATAACCCATTGCATGACATCATGCTTATATCACATATGGATAATACCCATAACCCATGGATCAACCCATACCCAAGTAACTAAGTGCATTGCACACAAAGATACATTGTATCTAGCCAAAGATCCATGGTTCAACCCATGACCCATGACCCATAACCAAAATACCCATGGGTAAAAAGGAGCGTTCCACGGATCCCTAGCTTTGTGCTAGCCGAATCCCAAGTGGAAGGGATCCGTGGGATCCGGGGAACAGTAGGATTTTTCCTCTATAAATAGTGAGCCATTTCTTCATTATTGATCTCCCCTTTCTAACACACTTTCCCCCATGAGTTAAATCTCACTAACCTGATCCAAGAGATCTATGTTTGTAGTTTTGTTTTTGTGTGATCTTTTAGGTTCCTCTTAAAGGCAAGATCACCACCTTTGAAGTCGAGCAAGCTCAAGTCCATGAGTTGCCATGCTTCCTCATCATCAAGGCTACTGAAGTCTTCTTGTTGATGATTCCTTTCTTTCTTCAAAGAAGTGAAGTGTTGAAGACATTGGTGAAAGATGTCTGATAACATCAAATAGTCCTGATTATTAAGTGTCAATTTCCCCCGTTAATGCTCGTTATTTATATCATTTATATGGATTTACGCTTGTTTTCCATTGTTTTACACTTTCAGGTAAATTGCGAGCATTGGAACTAACGAGACGCGGAAATGGAAACTTTACTAAGGATTTATCACAAAGATGCTTATTTTGAAGAGGTTACGGCGTAACTCGTCTCTCACATTACGCCGTAACTATTGCGTGACCCCTGAAGTCCAACTCATCAAGAGGTTACGGCGTAACTCCTTCCAAAGATTACGACGTGAACTCCATTAGGTCAAATGAGGTTCCACGCCGTTGATACTTACGCCGTAACTACTACATCATTTACGACGTAACTTGGTTTATTGAAGACTACGCAACCACTTACTTAGGGTTACGCCAGTAACTAGCGTATCTAGTGCATTTACGGTTGTTACGGCGTAACTCATCTTTTGATTACGCCGTAAATCAGACCTGGCCTATAAATACCCCACGAATTCCAGCATTTCTAATCATTCCATTCCACACACAATACTTTGTGAACGTGGGAAAATACTCAAGGGAGGTCTAGGGAAGCATACGGAGCTGTTTCCAAGGGAGAAGTCACACCATTACGATAAGCTTTTGCGTTTATTATTTCTTTTACTTTCAATTCATGTATTTCGTACCTTTGAATATTGAATTGATGTGCATGATTAATATGAGCGGCTAAACACCCTTTGGTGCTAGCCTAGTTATGATTCCTTAATTGTTTTGTATACGTTTACCTTTACTTCCGTACAATTATTTCTAAGTGTATGCATGCATAGTTCTTTGGTAGTCACCCGTGGTTCGGTAGTTTTGAATGGCGGTAGAGGCCAATTGCCTAGGAGATATAACCAACTGACCCTAGGTGAGTGGACTGAGACGGGAAGGGTAAGATATGACCAACTGACGACCCTTTCTACTTGTGCGATTTGACCAACTAATCACCTATCGTTTGGATGAACTTAAGAATTGGGGGGTGTAGTGTCTAAGTTCCTAACGGCCGGGCACTCACTATTTAGAATCTAGCATGTAGCGGTACTTAATGACTTGGCTTAGGGGACCAGGAACAACAGGACTTATGACGGTGCGAATGATTTCTCCTGTGGTGGCATCTTTGGTCGATAGGTTAGGCGAATTGACCAAATGTTGTCCTCTCGAATTTGACCCCACCTGAAGTAATTGGAAGTAAGTAGACGTAGACATAACTAGTTAGGAGGATTGACTAGGTTAGCACCACTATTCCTTTATTGATTTCCTTTCTACCATTTAATTGCTTTTATATTCTGCATTCGTAGTTTAATTAATTAAAACCATATAAAACCATTTATATTCTATGACAATTAGACTTAGTAATTATCCGACACACATAGCTCTTGGGACGACCTCGGCTTTACCATTTACTACACTACACACGACCGGGTACACTGCTCGTTAGTGCATTAGGGTAGACCATAGGTATAGCGAGACACTATAAATATTAAGACCTGGTCAGTAAAACCTGCATCAATGTCTCAAGTGTCAAGACGAAGATATTAGTGAAGGGTATCTATCGTCTATAGGATAAGCATTAGTGAAAGGTGCTTAGAAGTCAAGACATAGAAGCATTAGTGAAAGGTGCTTAGAAGTCAAGACAAAGAAGCATTAGTGAAATGTGCTTAGAAGTGAAGACACAAGACATTAGTGAAAGGTGTCTTGTAGATCTAGTCAAAGGGCATTAGTGAAAGGTGCCTTAGATGTACACTCGATATGGTGTGTTTCGATGTACAAGATAGACTAGTATTAGATCCAAGGATATTGATATCCTTGATGATGTTGTAAAGGAGTAGATCTCCTTTGGGATTAGTCGTTGGTGTAGTGTGGTAGTAGTTTCTCCATTGCAATGGAACTAGGTGCTTAGCCTAGTACCTAATAAAGGGTAGGCGACGTTGTGAAGGTGTAGTTCGCCTTGGAGTGAAAGAACTAGGTACTTAGCCTAGTACCTTATAAAGGGTAGGCGACGTTGTGTAGGTGTGGTTCACCTTGGAGTGAAAGAACCCGGTGGTTAGCCTAGCACCGGAAAAAGGGTAGGCGACGTTGTGAAGGCATCTCCGCCATAAGGAGATTGGTGTAGTGATTACGAACTCTCGAGTAGGTGACTCGGGGAGTGGAGTAGGGCAAGGAAGGTGTCCTTGTAGCCGAACCACTATAAATACTCGTGTTGTGGTTTTGTGCTTCTTACTCTTATCTTTTTATTACTTACCTTTATATGCTTGTTTATCAACATCCAACACACACATCCAAATAGATTGTCATAAGTCAATCTAAATTGATTAAAAGGAAGTTTTAATTGGCAAAACTATTCAACCCCCCCTTCTAGTTTTCAACATACGACTACGAGCTTTCTAATGATTACATATATTTGAGGTGACCGACTTTTTAATGACTGGATTTACTAAATCCTAACATTGTGCCCTAGGGCACAAGTTAGAAAAACCAAAATATATATATATATGTGTGTGTATATATATATATATATATATATATATATATATATATATATATATATTACAACATAATAATATTCTCTTATTCCCACTTTTATTGTCCTCAACAAATGTCTTGCTGAACTATGTCTTGCCAGTTCCATATTCAAGTCTATCTCAAAAAAATAGTAATTTCATCGGTTGACTTATTTGAATCATAAATTCAGCAATATGCCAAAAAGGTAGGTTAAACTAAAGATAAGTAACATCTTCCATAAAAAAACAAATTTCAAATAGTAACTTTAATCTATTATTGATTTAAATATATAAGTTTTTGTCAACATTCTGCTTTTAATATTATTGACCATTTTCTAGGTATGAACACTATATTATTTAAATTTAAATATTCGTGTAACAATAAATCTTCATTTACATGATCGTTTAATTAGATTTTTAGCCATTTTATGTGACACTTTTAATATTTATTTTGAGCGATGCAATATTTTGACTTTACGACTTTCTATTCATTATTTGAGTAAGTAACATGTAGATTGATGGTTCAGAAAACCCGAACTCGAACCTGACCCGTTTAAATAATCAGGTCATCTATCTTAACCTTAATCCGTTTACTCATAACCTGAACACGACCTATTTAACCCGCTTATATAAAAAAGTTGGCACATTACACTAGTTAAACAAGTTAAACGGGTTTGTGGGTTGACCCTTTTAACCCATTTAACCCGTATAATAAAATATATATAATTTTTAATTTGTGAAAAAAAAACTTAAACGGATTGACAGGTCAACCTGTTTAACTTATTCTCAACCCAAACTTAACCTGTTTACTAAACGGGCTAGTTGAGTCAACCCGAACCCGACCCAAATATATTATACTCAACCCAAACCTGTTCGGTCTAAGGTCGAGTTTCATGTCGGGTCAGAAATCGTCACCCCTAGTGAGGACTAATGATGCAAATATTTTAACTTGCGTTAGAAGAACCGAGTACCTAAAAGTCAATTTAATTTTGAATATAAGATACTTTGAACGATTAACCTTTAAAAGAACTTATATAAAGAATGTACTACTATATTTTTTTAAAACTTTGTATGCAAGAGTAAGATTAAAAATTCATATTTTATTATTTAGTAACACGGAAAGAATTACATTATCACATTGTCTTCGGCTACAAAAGATGGCAATGAAACACTAATTTTAAACGTTAAAAAGAAATAAAACCAACTACAAGTGAAAAAAAATAAAAAAGATAAAAAAAAAGATTGTAAATATAATTAATGAATAAAATAACAATTTTAAAGAAAAAAAAATACCTCTATAACGAGTCTTATGCAGGTAAGGCTATGACTATCTAATCATTACTCACTTGCAAATTACGAGCGAAGAAGTAACTCAATAATTTTATTAAACACGTGTAACAAAATACAACCTCTCTCTTCAAAGAAGCTTCTTCTTCCCGTTAAACTGTCATTAAAAAGTAGCTTCGGAAATGTTATTGGAACAAGTGACTACTCCGCACGTGTGAAAACAAAAAACCTCTCTCTTCAAAGAAGCTTCTTCTTCCCTCCAACACTTTGCCACACTAAAACACCCGGACTTATTTTCTCACTCCCTCACACACATTAAAACACACACTTGAAACACTTAAACTTAAGATCTTATCTCAACATATCTTTCTAGGGTTTCCTCTTGTAAGTCATTTTCAACTCTTTCTATCTTTCATCTTTTCTTACATACTAAAATATTTCTGCTTTTTATTATACCCGGTCAACAATGATTTTGCATAGAAAAACATATATATAATCGGATCCATGATGTATTTCTTATTATTACAGTATTATTTGTTTTTTTGGAAGGCAAGGTGATTATTATTTTATTTGATACTTGCATGTTGTTGAGATGATGGATCAATCTGTGTTTCGATTTTTTGGTATTAAATTATTACGTTTCAATTGAATTGTAGTTTTTGGTTGTTTTTTTCCTTTATCTAATCATTTTTAGAAAGTGAAAAAGTATAATTGAATGTTTTGTATGTGTTTTTAGGGAAACCGGGAATTTAGGATTATTGGCGAATCAGGTTTAGTTATTCGTTATTTGAAATTAAGATTATATATAGTTGTGCAAGTCCATGTCAAACTTACTGTAATAGACATAAGCTAGAAAAACAGGGGAAAGAGACTTGCAAGCCAAATGGGGACAATATTATTTATGAGATTGTCTAACAAATGCCCTTAGAGTATCGCTTTAAGTGCATTAATTTATCATGAACTTTCATTTTAAATTGAATATGCATTTAATACACTATAATTTATCTTTTGATTTACCTTAATTAGTTTTGATTATGTAATTAACAAAATCAAAGTTTCCTTATCAATCATTTAAACTAGCACTCGTTAGACAAACCCATTATTTATTAACACCTTGTTACCAAGCTTAATATGGATTGCATTCTCATTTTACGATAACTTGAATTCTGATAAGTATATGAAGTTAACTATTTGTGGGCACTATTGAATTTGAATAAGCATTTTGCATTTTGATTCTAAAATGGATAAAGTTTTCCCTCTTTAAATTACCAGGGGAGGGCAAGCCTTTTTGACTCTGATTTACACAACTTCACCTGGCTAATCCCGGAACCGTTTTTCGACCCTTTCCTTTCCTGGCCACCCCCAAATGTATACACCTAGCGAGGTTTGAACCCTTGATCTCTTGTAAGGAAGCCAAATACCTTACCACTAGGCCATTTGGTGGTGGTTCTGCATTTTGATTATGTTGGGTATAATTTAGTTATTATTGGCTACATAGGTATAGCATTCTGGTTTCTTTTCTATGTTTTAGTATATTTGAATCACTTGTAGCATTGATCCACATAGCCATGGGATCAATCTGTTACTGAAAAGGTTTTATACTTGTTGGCAAAAGAATTACTTTATACAGAAAATGTATCATTATCATAAACACAGTTGCATTGTTATGTTAGCTGATTTCTGATACTGTTACCACTTTCATAGCTCAAAGTGTTTATACATGTTTAATGTGCTCAATTCCTGCTCAGTAGTGATTATACATTGCTGACTTATGTTTCCTACTTGAATTTGTATGATTGTATCTCTTTGCATTTTTTCAGTAGTAATTGTGTGTGTTTCGGTCTGGGTTATTATATAATGTTGAGATAAGATCATCCGTTGTTTGTCATTCATTTTTATCAAGTTGTCTGCTTTTTAAAATGACTTGCAGGCTTAAAAAAGTTTTCTGTTTTTCAAATTACTAAATAGGTGGTCATCTTTTGTTCAACATCACTCTATCTGAGCATCTCTTTCATTCAGTACTTATTTTATTCAGTTTTTTTCCAACAGATATTAGGAAGTTAGGAAGCTGAAATCTGTTCAATCCTTATGGACTCTGAGCGACCGTCCATGTCACGTGAATCTGCAAATGCATACGAACTACCTGGTTCACTTTCTGGTTCGGGTTCGGGTTCTGATTTTCCTTGGAATTGTTGGAACAATATATCTCTAGATAAGCCAGTTCCATTGTCTGGTGACGATAGATACTTGTATCCACTTTGGGTTTCTGGAAAAGAAGAGACACGGAAGGAATTCCTTCAATTTGATCCATCTCACTTTAAAACCATCGGTATGCATTTTTTTATGTATGTCTTTATGAAAACGAACTTGTCAGAGTGTGAGTTTGCACATAAAAACCTCGTTTTATTGTAATTTTATCAGACATAGAAGTTTAGATTGGTGAGTTTATCAACCTTGCAAGGTACTACTCTAGGTGATCAATGATCATTGATGGTCATTAATCATTTTTTGTTCTAATAAAATGGTCATTAAATCCATACCAGTATCCTTAAAAGATAAAATGTTTAATGTTATTATGTACTGATACAGTGATAAGTCTAATGAAAGTGACTTTATGCGTGCTTCTGACTTTTTTGTTGAATCTGTAGGTTTCAAACTGGGTGCTGACAGTGTCGACCGACATATTCGGATAAAATTACAGGACAAGATAAGTGCCACTTTAAAGCAATTAACTTTTCGTGAGCAACGTGTTATTGCTCAGTTTTGGTCACCTCATATCGTTGGGATGCGCCAAGTACTTACAACTATCGATCAGCCATGTGGTTTTGGTGTAACGGATGAACACCTATATCTGTTTCGAAAGGACTCTGAGGAGAACCTTTATGTTGTAGGTAATGTTTATGAAGATGGAGATATTAGTCCTCCTGCTCGAGTATTTAGGCTAGGATTACCAGAGTGGACTTCTGATTTAACTAATTACTTGCCAACACAATTTCCACAAAAAGACTTAGCGATCAGTTGCAAACTCCATGGATATTTGGCTTTACCAGTCTTCAATTCATCTACAGGGTTATGTCTTGGTGTGATTGAATTCTTGGGGTCTTTAAAGTATATGAGTTTTGCTTACGAGGTTCAACAAATTCAGAAGGCGCTAAAGGTTCTTTTAAATAATCCCTATCAATCTAGACACACTTGTACTTTCTTTTTTGCTGTTTTGTGGTGTTTGGTAGTTCATACTACATATTTGATTTTTTGGTTATAGTAAATAACATTAATACCATACTTATCTCGTAGTTTGGTACAGATATGTGCTGCATCTTTTCTCTATATATTCTCTCCTGAGTCTCACTTGGTGTTTTTTTTTTGGGTACAAGGGTTTCAGCTAGGTCTGCCTTAACTCCATTTTGCATCTCTTTAGCCATGTTAGGATTTTAAACTTTGTTTTCAGAAGTAGAAAAAACAACTAATACTATGCTTTAGGGAAAACACTATGGCTAGAATGGATGTCAGGTCGCAGGGGGTCATACACTAAGGATTCCCTAGATTAAATACTATTCCCGTAGAAGCTTTCTCAGTGCCATCTAAGTGAGTAAGAAGATTAGTATTACCACATTCTATGGAATCATGTTTTCTGTTGTATTCTGTTTTAACCCTTCCTTTTACTGCTGCTCATTTTCAAATTCTTAACTTGCAGACGCACAATCTGACATGCCCACAAGTAATAGATGGCCATGCTTCAAATTCTATCACTCAGGTTTAATATTTCAGCAACTGTTTTCCCTAATTCCTTTTTTCTTCTTTAGGATTCTGATGTGGGAATGTCTTTCATACACAGGTTAATGAACAGAGGGACAATGAGTTGAATAAAATCTTCGGCATTCTGAAAAGTATGTGCGTCATCTATGACTTACCTCTTGCTCAGACATGGGCTGTTTCCCCGTCCACTAATGTCGTTTCCCATGAGAAAGTTCTTCAGAAGTGTTGTAGTAGTTTCGACACTAAATGCATTGGGAAAATCTGCATTTCCACAGCTGGTCTACCGTTTCACGTTCGAGACTTGCGCAAATGGAAATTCAGGGAAGAAAGTGTAAAGCAACACCTGGACAAGTCAGAAGGGATTGTTGGGAGAGCATTAGCATCCCGTGGTTCATATTTTTGTGCAGATGTAACCCAACTCAATAGAGAGGAGTTCCCTTTGGTCCACTATGCACGCGAGGATAATTTAACTAGCTGTGTTGCAATATATGTGCAGAGTGATAAAGGCGATGCTGAGTATGTTTTAGAGTTTTTTCTACCTTCGGGTATGGAAAATGGTAGATTTGTTCAAGAAGTGGTGGAAGCACTGAAACTGGATGTCGATTCTGGAATTGTACTTAATGGCACATTACTTAGGGATTGGTCAGGTAAACATTGAACCTGAAACTATTCAAACATCCTCGAATCAAATGGCTAACAATATCACTTTTCATGCTGTTTTTTCAGATTCAGAGTCAACTGTGACAGATGTTTCAGACCAAGGGTCCTCCACCAATGTGAATATGTGGAAAAGGCTTGCTGCTAAGTTTAATGATGATGAAGAGACAAGCAGCCCTTTGAAAATGCTTAGAGAAGACTTTGATCCGGGACAATCAGTTCCTGTCAAGGTAACTTTTGGACAGTCTACTATAAACTTCCAGCTCCCTATTCCATTGGGATTGTTCGATCTGGAAAAGGAGATCGCACAAAGGTTGAATATAGAGGGTAAAAGGCCTCGTCTAAAAATAAAATACAAGGACGAAGATGATGATTTAATACTCATTTGTATCGATGACGATGTGTCATTTGCTTTTAAAGCTTCAGGAAGCTGTAGAACTATCAGCTTAATCTGTGCAACAGATTTGACAGTTAATGGGCCGTATCCTTGATTCTTGGTGAGTCGGAGAGTACATTTTAATTCTGGAAAATTGCCAAGATTTTGTGTATTCTGTTTTGTCAACTTCCAGTGAAGATCTTTTTGTTTCTGGTTTTTACTTTTTATTTGGCATATGTAGTTGTATTTGGAGTTGGAGCTGTATTGGCAGCTGGATTTGGAGTTGCGCACTGCTAGCTGGAGTTCGAGGTGCCTGAGGTGGAATTGGAGATGTATTGCTTTTAAGAGTTGTGAGCTTGAAATTTTTATTTGTATAAGTTCATTTGATAAAGTACCTGAATGATGATAATTACATTAAAAAAATGCAATATTATAACTCAAAAAAGAAAAATGAATAATATAAAGGATATTTATGTATTTTCTTAGTGTGAAAGGCTCCAGCTTATTTCTTAAAGCTTCTTTTGTTTCAAGAACATAAATTATATACTAGCTCATTGCAAAAACATATTCATTGCCAATTTATTTTCTCTCAATTACTTGATAGGCAATTTTATCATTTTTGCATGCTGATTATTTCTAGAAAATGGGTTTTATTTTAGACAACATTTATATTTTATAGGAAATTAAAATGCTAAGCACACCGTAGAGGAATGTGCTGGTTAGCAAATGGCCTTTTAAAGTACACAAAAGTAAAGTATATAAATATCTAAGGAGCTATTGATAACTCGAGAAATAGTATTATAACTTATCACTACTACAAAAACCGTCTTTTCCCACCGAATTTTTCCCACACGAGAAAAGTCGTGGGAAATTTCCCACGGAAAAGTGACAACTTACACACCAATTGCTTGACCAAATTTCCGTGAGAATTCAGTTGCAATTTTCCCACGGATTAGCGACAAGTTACACACTAATTTGTTGACCAAGTATTTTGTGGGAAATATGTCGCAAATTTCCCACCGATTAGCTACTGTTTTACCGCTTAATATTGTTTAGAAAATTTTCCAACGAATTACCCACCGATTTTATAAATCCGTGTGAAATTCGTGGGTATTTTCCCACGGATTTCCCACAAATATATATTTTTTGTGTTTCGTTTACCTTTTAATTTCTTACATTACTATGTATGTCTTCATATATGTTTGTAATTTCATATTGAGTTTTTCCATTGATGTAATTATTTTTGTGGGTATTACACATGTGTGTAATGCGTATTTGTGTAAACACTTGCCACACGAACCATTGCATATAGGGGTGTTATTCGGGTTGACCCGGTTGGGTTCGGGTCAATCGGGTCGGGCCAATTCGGGTCAAGGCTAAAAAAACATACCCGAACCCGACCTTATTTAGAACACGGGTCACTCGGGTCGGGTCAATTCGGGTTCGGGTCTAGGCCGTTTAAAAATGATACAATTTTAGTGTTCATACTTGACATACATAAAAATTAGAAAGAAAAAAAATCAAACTCGAGCCACTCTGATTGACCCGAACCCAAGTAAGATACATATATTAAACCCGGACCCGACCTTGTTTGGAACTCGGGTCAATTCGGGTTGACCAGAATATAAATTTGAACCCAATTGAACCGACCCGAATAGCCGTATTCGGGTTTGGGTCGAGTCAGCTTTTATGACACCCTTGATTACATATACATGAACGTTTGTATATATGTGGTGTAAGCTGATTCTCACTTCATATCTGTTTGTAGTTTCATATTATATGCGTTTGTTTATTAATGTAAGAATATCACAAGTGTACGTATAGGTTAAGGTATAACCTTTTAGTGGAACAAACCATTCCATATGTGTGGATATCTACACGTATATGTTTCATACGTCCATTTATAACCTTCATTGTATATATAAATGTGTTGTATGTAAGTATACGGACGTGTATATGCGTGAACGTGTAATTATATCAAAAAACTAAAAGAAAACGATTATGTTCGTGGGAAAGTCGTCGGTAATTTCCCGCAGATTACCTACCAATTTGATAAATTCGTGGGAAATATGTGTGTAAATACCCACGGATTCCCCACAGAAAAATTTCGTCTTTATGTTTCTGTAAACTTACACATTCCCACATTACTTAGTATGTTTTCATATATATGTGCTTTTAGTTTTGTATTATATGTGTTTGTTTATTAACGTAACCATTTATGTGAGTATCACAAGTGTATGTGTAGGTTTAGGTATAACCTTTTAGTGAAACAAACCATTGTATATGTGTGGATATCTACACGTATATGTTCAGCATGTCCATTTATGACCTTCATTGTATTTATAGATGTTCTTTTATGCAGGTGTACGGACGTGTATATGCGTGAACGTGTGTTTGTGTAGGTTTAGGTATAACCTATTTGTGTAATAAATCAATGCATATGTATGATTGTCTTCACGGACATGTTTTGTATGTCCATCATGACCTTCATTGTATCATTAGATGTTTTGTGTGTTTATTTTACAAGGATGGGTTTGTGCGTGAACGTGTAACTATATCAAAAGTGTAAGAAACTGACTACGTCTGTGGGAAATTTGTCGGTAATTTCCCACAGATTGCCCACCAATATTAAAAGTATGTGGGAAAGTCGTGGGTATTTACCCACTTATTTCCCACATTATATATACAGTTTCTTTGTTTTCATACTTGCAGATTTTCCCATTGTTGTTTTGTACATTAGCGGATTTTCACAATAGTAAACTTAAGAAGACTTGAGTCTACAAACGAAACCTTAACTGATATGTATATATAAAGTTAATCAAGATATTTTGTTATAAATGAGTCTACAAACGAAGCCTAGTGGGGCACCAAATGGAGTGAGTATGAGCCAAGATTCGGTCCGCTGAGCTCTTATTCCACAAAGTCTCTCCAGTGTGCCTATAGGTTTTGCGGAGGTAGATACCTATATAAAGCAAATGCCAAGGACGGGACTTGAACCTGAGTCAATTGACTCAAGCACAAGTGCTCAAACCATTGGACTAATGCTCCATTGGTATGTGCTATATGTATTGCATACATATGAAATTTTATATTTACGTTACGTTTAAGATATTCAACACTCATTAACTGTTTATACTTTTAATAGTAATTGTTCACCCTTGCATTTAACATCTCTCAACCGACGTTATGTATCACTAATTATACATATTTGTGTTTCTTAAACGTAGCATTTGAGGCAATGTTTAACAAAACCGATAAAATATTAAATTCGAGCACAATTATTATTTTTCGTATACGTGTACTATATTTTTCGATTGCTATATCAAATGATTTTCTATCTTTCATCTATTGCTCACGAAGGCTAAATTAAATATTCTGATTGGTCAATACATTGTTCTATATTTTTCGATGTATCAAATGATTTTCTATCTTTCATCTATTGCTCACGAAGGCTAAATTAAATAGTCTGATTGGTCAATACATTGTTCTATATTTTTCGATGGCTATATCAAATGATTTTCTATTATTTATTCTTATATACCAATATACTTGTACTTAAATCACACGCGCAAGGACAATTAACATATGTGCTACATATAACATAAAAAGAGCAATCTCTCATATTAATACTACTAAGATTAAAGAGTTTAGTAAAAAAATTAGATGTTACAAGTACAAAATACGGAGTTTCTGTTTTTATTTAACTCCCATTTGCTTTGCAAATTTATTAGTCTTATATTTGAAAAGGAGGTATTATTGACCTTTAGATTGCTTTACAAAGATTGCCAACATTTCACATTGAATGGATAAGATGAAAGCCAACATCTTATCACAACAAACACAATCACAAGTCTATCTATCTCCCTTTCTCTTTGTACCACTACCCCACATACAAACTAAAAAAAAGAAATGCCAACCACTGAAAGAAATTTGCAAACACATCTCCTTTTCTTAATTCAACCACCATTATTTCGCCTGTTGTACTATTGACGTTTCGACCACAAGTAAAAGTGACGAGACACGAGCCAATAAGATGTGCGACGACCACTCGAACAAAACACACTCGAAGCAGCCATCGTCTACTTCTTTTAGATATCACTCACAGTCATATATATACATAGATCTATGGATTATTTTGAGTTTTTGTTTGACCCAAAACTCTATGTTTTGGTTTTCTTATAGTTACTATTACATTTAGATCTAAATAGCTTTGAAGTTATGTTTGTTGGCTTTTTGATTTTGTTAATATCCACTGATTTGGTTTTGTGTTTTCTTGAATATGTACAGGTTAAAAAAACTGCTCACTTGCTAAGTTGGATGGATTACAAAGATAAGAGAAGAGATTAAAGACATTGTTATACTAGGAAACAAAAATAGAATGTTTGTGGTGCGCAAACTAGAATACATCAACCGCACTTTGTTTAGTTGAGTAGCTTAGCTTTGAATTTTGTTGGGTTGATTATATTTGTAAGTTTATATGTGCTTTAATGGATTTTAAAGATTACGAGTTCATGTATTTTGTACGAATCACATATTGGATATTGGTTTACTGTATTTTCATAGGGGTTTATTTGCTCCATTTTAATTACATTTTATATTGTAATTTTACAATTATTTAAATATTAAATATTAAATATTGTTGTAATTCTATAAATCTTGCCACAGATTTGCTACGAGTTCTCATATGAAATTGTCCATAAGAAATCAGTGGGAGAATTGGGAGAATTTGTGGGTGAGAAATAAATTGGTGGGAAATCTGTGTAAAAAAAGCGTCGGATATATCCGTGGGAAATTGTTGCCGGAAAATGTGGGAAATGATTGTCGGAAAATATTCGTGAGAAATATGTGGGAAATTAAACCCACGGATTATCCACAGTAATATTTGTGGGAAAATAGTCAACGCCCATGGGAATTCGCGTGGGAAAATATTTACCCACGGGGTTTTTACACACGGAACGAATCCGTGTGAAATATGTGGATAACGGCCGTTTCACACTGATTTTCCCACGGATTTGATCGTGGTTAAAACCACTTTTTGTAGTAGTGTATAATACCAACCCGATTATGTTTGGTAACCCAATTATGCTTGATTCGTATATGAGTTTTTTGTGTCTTCAATCATGGGGTCGTATGTATTATGCTCGTGCATTAATTGATATTAGAGCTGATCAGGAGTTAAAGGAAGAGATGGTTATTGCTATTCCTAATAGGCTAATATGAAAGATGATGAAGAGGTGCTTCACACGGTGAGGGTGGAGTACGAATGAGAACCACCCAGATGTGGTGTGTGTATAATATTTGGGTATGATGATATGTTATGTCCAAAATGGGTCGTTGAAAAAACCAAAGAATGATGGTTTCCAAACAAGCTCATAGACAGACTTCTCGTAGAAATGGATTGCTTTTAGAGTTGAGCTTGAAACTTTTATTTGTATAAGTTCGTTTGATAAAGTACCTGAATGATAATATTTACATTGGTTTTTCTATCTTGTGCCATAGGGGCACATGATAAGAAGAGAAAAAGTACACAAAAAGTACTTAAAGACCCACCAAAAATACATTTTTTATAAGTGACTGTGTCCTTTTTTGTGGGGCTTTAAGTACTTTTTATATACTTTTTCCCTTCTTATCATGTGCCCCTATGGCACAAGATAGAAAACCCCTATTTACATAAAAAAAATTGCAAAAATATAACTCACAAAAGACAAATGAATAGTAATATAAAGGATATTTATGTATTTTCTTAGAGCAGTCCCATTCGTAACGCCCTAACGCCCATTAGGGGGCTATTAACGCCGTTATCGGCGTTATACCGATGGAAGAGGAGCAGGTTAACGCCGTTGGTCCCTGGCCGTTGCCTTCGTAACGCGCGTTAAGCGCTGAAACAAAAAAAAAATCAAAAAATTTTCATTTTTAGTCCCTCTAACGGCTACTAGCCGTTAACTTTAAAAAAAAAATTCATTTTTAGTCCCTAACGGCTAGAATTGATAAAAAAAATTCAAAAACCTTTTTTTACCACTATAAATACACAATCAAAACACCATTTTTATTCACACTTCCACTTCTAAATCATCTCAATACTCTCAATCTTTCAACTTCAATTAACTGCAAAAAAAAAATGTCGGGAGGCAACGACGATACTTTCTTCAGTCTTCTCAATGATGGGTGGAATCCATCAAACCCGGGTTCATCATCTAACCCGAACGCTAGTTCATCTTCAAACCCCAACCCACTAGGCTTATCAAGCCAAGAAATGTGGCAACAACAACAAAGATTACTGTTTTGGCAACAACAAAACCAACAAAGCACCTTAAACTCCAACTTTCAAAACCTACAATTCACACAACAATCACAACAATCACAAACTGAAACACAAGATGTTGCTGAGACACCCACATCTCCACCAAAAAAAGGAAAAGGTCGTATTAAGCGAAAATCCCAAAAATCCAAAGACCCCGAGCCCGAACCAATTGATTCTGATGAGGAGGTTGTCGTTACCAATCGTCGGAATTCAGCAGAGGAAGCATTACTTGCAAGGTGTTACATAGCTGTTTCGGAGGATCCAAAAGTTGGAAAGTGCCAACCTAGAGATACGTTTTGGTATCGGGTCAGAAATGAGTTCAATAGACTCAACTTTCAACGGCGCACCAAGGACATGATGTCAAGCAAATGGACATCGTTGAACAGGATATGTACAAAGTTCAAATCTTGTTACGTACGTGCGCAACGGGATCAACGAAGCGGTGAAAGTGAGGTGGATGTGATGAAACGGGCAAAGCAATGGTATCGTGAGGAAAACAGAGGATCACTGTTTGGTCTCGATGACGCTTGGGAAGTTTTGCGTCATTATAAGAAATGGGAGACGCCGGAACCGGTTGATTTAACCGGCGAAGTCCCAAGCCAAACAAACGAGGCTTTGTTTGGTAATGATGAACAACCACGGCCCATGGGTAAGAAACGTGCTACCAAGAAAGCACGATCCGAGACTACAACAAGTACTGGGGGAACAAGCACTGGAGGAACGAGCTCGTCAGCTTATTTTACAGAAACTATGGCAAACGAGTTTCATATCAAACGAGAAGCCTCGAAACGGCGTATCGGGCACGCAGCAGAAAGAGATCTCACATTAACAAGGTTGGAAGAGATCAAGTTTTTGATGACGTCTATGAGGGCAAGATCCAATGGTCTTGCAGTGGATCAATGACGAAAAAGATCGAATCATCGCAAAATATAACTTGAAACCTCGTCAGTAGATCGTATTTCCTTTAATTTGTTGTAACGTTTTATTTGAAGTGTGTTTTTTTTTTTTTTTTTAATTTCGTTGTATTTTTTTTTAATCACGTATTGTAATATGTTTTTAGTTTTAATGAAATGTTTGTTTTAGTTTAATAAATGAAGTATTTGTTTTAGTTTAGGGGTTGAAATTGAAAATATAAAATATTATTGGTGTTATGGTGTTATTGGGATGTTATGGATGGGAGTGTTTTTTGGGGATGTTAATGTTAAATGTTAAAGCTGATGTGGCGCTGACGTGGACGGTGTTATTGGTGTTATGGATGGGAGTGCTCTTAGTGTGTGAAAGGCTCCAGCTTATTTCTTAAAGCTTTCTTTGGTAATTTATTTTCTCTCAATTATAGGCAATTTTTTTTAGTCATTTTTGCTTGTTGATTATTTTTAGAAATTGGGTTTTATTTTAGACACCATAGAGGAATGTGAAGGTTATATTAGCAAATGGTGTTTTAAAGTACACAAAAATAAAAGTATATAAATATCTAAGGAGCTATTGATAACTCGTGAAATAGTATTATAACTTACAAGACCAACCAAGAAAGAAGTGCTATTGATAGTTAATGTAATTAGCTTAGTCCACTAGAAAACACCAGGATATGAGATAACGAACCGGTAATCCATGCTCTACATGCCTGGTGCTCCATATAATTTTGCCATGAATTGCTTAAACAATTTACTAAAGGGAATGTCTAACCAATGCCCTTAGGGCATTGGTTAAGATTTGTCTCTTGTGGCTTTTAGTTACACAAATGGTCCTTATAATTGACACATAATAACATATTTGGACGAGGGACCCACATAAATACTTATTATAAACCACAAAAGGACAAATCTTAACCAATGCCCTAAGGGCATTGGTTAGACATTCCCTTTACTAAAATAGATGGTACTAAAATAGATGGTAAACATGTTTTCCGAACAGGCATGGGCGGAATTTCTATTGGGAAATTTCGAGATAGTAATAACGCGTTTTTTTTTTTTTATCGAACCAACGTTCGGATCGGTAAACTTGTTTGAACTCAAATGATAGACATAAATACAAGTATGTCTTTATTGGCACACTTGACTGTATAACTAGTTAAAGCATGTTATATATATAATACAACTGTCTAATACATATAATAGAGTGTGACAATAAAAAATATGAGTGTGCAAATCATTATTCTTAATTTCAAATATTCAAATCACCTATTTTTCATAAAAGATACTAAAATAACTTGTCGTCAACATAGCTAAAATTATTTAAAAAAAAAAGTTATAACAACTTAAAAAACTTAATCTACCATAAAAAATGAACAATATACAATAAATAAATTACCAAACCAGAATGATATCAAACCTCATTTACGAAACCATCATTTTACAAAAATAGATTGATGCATGCCTACCAATTCTCTGTTTGCATGCTTTTAGTTAAATACATAGGACCCATCAATAATAGTTGCTACAAATACCTACACTAGTCAACTCGTGACCCAAGACCCATTTTTAACTTCACCATTATTATCCCTCTCATCTTGAAATCTCAACCATACATCAAATTAAAAATGTACTACTTCTTGTCACTTCCACCATATCACAACCATCAACACCTTTACCACCCAACACCTTAATATCACTTCCACCAATTTAATAACCCATCTAAAACATCTTGTGCTCAAGTTTTAGTTTGATGTATCTGGTATTCAACTATCTGGTGATAAAGTTTTACAAGGAGCACACATACCATGAAGCGCGCCTAGCCGGTGCTCCAAGTGTTGGGGGTGGCTCATGCCAAAATAGATGAAACATGGCATGATATTCAAACTATTATCCGGAGAAGTTAGGCCGGTTGGGGGTGGCTGAGCACCCGCTAGCCACCCCACTGGCTCGGCCCCTGCGAACAGGAATGCTAATTTCTCAATCGGTGCACTATTGTGCATAATTGCTTAAGTTTATTATTTTCAGTATTTATGGAGCAATATTGGAGAGGACAAAGAAAACGGTGGAACTTGGAGCTAAAATGAAGAATCTGTATAATCCTGGCATGAGCATACGGCGTATCCAACTCTGGAGATACGCCGTATAAAAGAATTAGAAGAATTCATCAAATATCTAAGATAAGAAGACACACGGCGTATTTAAGTTTGGCAATACGCCGTATCTAAAGCCTTGCTGTCAAACCGCAAGTCAAAAGTTGAAGACATACGGCGTATAAGACTCTAGCGATATGCCGTATTTCCAGCCTTTTAAATTGGGTAAATTTCAAATTTGGTCTCTTAATGTTTGTCAATATTGCAAATAATACACCGAGAAAAAAATTGTAAATTTTCCACCGAGAGATAAAGTGGCGTGCAAAATAGCCACCGAGAGCTAACAATCATTAGTACTCCCGTTAAGTGAACTCAGTTAATGGGTATAATTGTAATTTCACTATTTCCGGTAATTAACTCACCTGACAAACTTTGGTTCCCAATGCATGACTTTATTTCAATGGCTAAATTTGCAACGACAACTTAACTTCCCAAACACACCTCCTATTTAGTCAAACTCAGTTATCACTACACACACTTTTAAGATAAGAACAAATTATCCATTTTCTTAACCATGAACATGTCTCGTTGTTTTGACCTCGCGCTTACCATTAACTCCGTTGTGATACTAGAAATGATGATTTACCATTACCAGACAGAGATTCTGCAAGACATGCAGCAGGCACATGATTTAATGAATAGGGGGAATTGCATATATACCCACTAAAACTTAAAAACTTGCATATTTCCCCATAATACAAGTTTTTATTGCATGATGTACAATGCATTTTAAGCATGTTTTGGGTATATATGCAAATATGCAAGTTTTAGTGGGTATATATGCAATTGACCCTAATGAATATGTCCCAAAAGCTTACTGATAGGATCGGTCGTAGGAGGAACTGGTTGCTATGAGGCAGAGGGTGATGTGAGGGGGTTGGTTGATGGAGGTTGGGATTGGGTTCTTTTGTTGATAATGATGAATGTAGATAGGGGTATGGGTTATTTTGTTGTTATTTCGGTAGTTTATGATGAATGTAGGTAGGGGTTGGGGACTTCGAGTTATTTTGTTGTTGTTTCCACGAGCCTGGGTTGATGGATGTAGATGTAGATAAGGGTTATAGTTTCCCCTATCTTAAAATTGTACAAATATGGTTAATAAATGAAATGGTTCGTTTGATCCAGATTTTCATTGTAGAATGTATTCAAATATTGTTTTACTGTTTAGAGTCTTTGAGTAGTATCACAAACATAAACATGAATATCACATTAATCCAACCATAAAACACAAACTAAAACATGAAACTAACATTAATCCAACCATAAAACACAATGGATTAGGACTTAAGCCTCTAGAACAATGGATTAGGACTCAAGATAGGCGATGCAAAAACTGAGTAGTGATAGTAGTGAACCATCCTTTAAACCATAACTGTTAAGATCCCGACCCTGATATAGGATCTTACGATTTTACGATTCTACGAAGCCAAAACAATCTGGATCCTACGTAGGATCTTAAAAAGCTCAAGATCTTATAGGATCCCGATTTTGACCATAGGATCTTAAGATATACACTGATCCGATCTTAATTTTCTTTAACCGCAAACTAAAAAACTACAAATTTATGGTCAATGTTTTTATATAATTTAAAAAACAACATGTTATTCTTATTAAACATTTCATATTCATAATTTAGGACAACATTTTCATGAACATTCACATAATTTCGTGTTTATAATATATAATAATTTGTAGATTTGTATAATATTACAAATATCATTAAATTAGGATCTTAGAATCCCGATCCAATCTTATGATCACGATCTTGCAAAGACGAAAACAATCCTAGGTAGGATCCTGATCTTGAAAACCTTGCTTTGAACACTATGATGATACAGTGGCAAATTGCATAATTGGAAATATGCATAACTTGAAATAACATGAATTGTAGCCAACTTACAAAGTTTCTATTCGCCAACTCACATAGGTAATATACAACCAAATTAAAATTGTTTTTGTTTCTACCTAGTACATAATCCCAAAAGATGAACCAAATTCTAAAACTTCAAAAGCTTGGATGAACAACTTCAACATTAAACCTTCATCTGGATGAACCAATAAATGATTAATTATACCCGCACACTCAAAATATGCAATGCAATACAGTTAGTATAATATGCATTACAATGTATTAA
This sequence comes from Chrysanthemum makinoi, assembly GCA_910596185.1. NCBI lineage: Eukaryota > Viridiplantae > Streptophyta > Magnoliopsida > Asterales > Asteraceae > Chrysanthemum > Chrysanthemum makinoi. The sequence continues at coordinate 233,287,876 of OU343219.1, read as the reverse complement.
CAAAATATGCAAAGTAATTTATTAGAATCACCTAGTAAAAAAAAACACCACTTTGTTTCCCACAAATTTTAGTGCTCTTAGACCAAATACGCAATTGGTGATTTTTACATCATTTCTTTGTTTCCTAACACTTGTTGAAAGTGTTAAAAAACCCACAACTCTTGCTCCCACATTCACTGAATCCACACCTGCTTTCTAGTTCATAGAACCACCCTCTCTAATGACAATAACAGTAGGCTTGGTAGAACCATTTTTTTCTTGTTAACGTCCTGGTCATCATCAACTATGTTTCTTGTGAGCAACAAACAAATATGTGAAACCATTTCTTGAAGCCAGTTCCAAAAATGTATGCACATCATTGTCTATGTGAATCAACTTCAAACATTGTTCTAATAATTTGTTAGGCAAACAAAAAAACAATGCCCATTTTTCTTCCTTAATGCGTGCCAACATATGATCCAGGCTAGTACTAAAGACAGATCACGATTAAAGGCAAAAAGTTTAGAAACGAGCCCTTGTACATACCTCAATGGACCAAATTCAAATAATCCATTATTGTGCATGTTGAAAACAACTTCATACTGATAAGTCATTACATCTGCAACAATTTATATTCAAACATCATGAGTTGACTGTGTAAAAGGAATGTTAGGGTTAGCATTTGTATGTTCCATTTTTATGATGTGATTTGGTGGCGTTTGGAATTGTCATATACCATGACTTTTCAGCTTTGATCATGTACATAATGTGGTGTCCAACTTCAAACACCATAGTGAAATTATACACTAGTGACCACTACATTTCCCATTGTCACTAATACTCTATTGAATTGACCACATTTCCAATTGTAAAGACCTACTTAGAACCATAATACTATATTTATCCTAAACCTACCAATCATGACACATAAACGAACTATAATCATTAACATACCAACATATGTAGACTCTTGCTTCCCCTGCCTCTTCCTTCCACTCCCAATAGGCCTTCCTCTCTTCCTTTTTGGTGTCATTGTACTCGAATTATGTATTGGTGCCAGAAGTTTATCTTTTTTGGAAAGCCTTTCCCTTCATCTCTTTGTCTTTACAACAAAGTCATTGGCGGTTCCACTTCCACTTCCAGGGATAGGAATAGATATCGCACAACTAACACCCATAGGCAATTTGTTGTAAGTTTTTTTTCCACAGCCATTCAAGAATAACTTCTACCATCTTTTTCCCTATGTTTTTATACGAACCATATTTGGCAATAACTTCATAACCAAATGTAACAATAACTTCCTATTTAATACAATTTCCGCCCACATCTTTTCCGACGACTACTCCGCCCCAGTGAACAAAGTCTTTCCCTTATCATTATTTTCCATAGTTGGTTTGGATGTGTGTAGCGAATAGGGGTTGTGTTGGTTTTGTTTAATTTTGTGTTTTGGATGCTTTGTATTGTTGATTTTTTTCTTTGAAATAATATATATTCTCTAGTTTTTACAAAATAAAAATTGTGTGTTGGAGGTAACTGGATTGGTTTGGGACTTGATGCTGTTTTAAATGTTTATTCAATGAGTTTTTTTGAGGTTAAGTTGTAGTTTGAAATTTTAGTCATTGAAGAAAGAAAGTCTACCATTGGAAACCGAAGTTTATCAGATGAGTAAATTGGCGGGAAACGTGTAATGACGAGAATACACTAAGGGACATAATCGGCTGAGTCCACTTAACGAAAGTACTAACGATCGCTAGCTCTCAATGGCTATTTTGCACGCCACTTTAGCTCTCGGTGACAAATTTGTAATTTTTTTTCAATGTATTATTTTGAATTTTGACAAACATTAGGGACGAAATTTGCAATCTACCCTTTTAAATATATGCGACATGGTGACAAAAATATATAGGTGCATGATATCATGTATTCCCTTAGCAATAATATTGCAGATTCCGAATTTGCAGCTGATATCTTCCACAACCGTTCCTTCATGGTTCCCTATTTAATTATTATACAAAAAAGCCACATAAGTTTTTTTAACAATATTATATAAATCACTTAACTTTGTTTTTGCATGTGATTAAACCCTATAATTAAGTTAACATTTAATTAAGACACCTTACTAATTTGATCAACGTTTTGTCTCTAAGTTATGAGGAGAGTTATTTTACATACAAAACTTTTCTCACATATCAAGGGACTCATCTCTACCATCCATCTAAAAAGAATCAATGTGAATTAAAAACATTTTATTATTTCACCTCATATTTTTATAATTTAAATATCTCTTAAACCGTTAATCTAAGGAACCTGAAAATAAGCCTTTACACCATCGCGACGAGCATTTAATTATCTTTCTATAGACGCACTTTGATGGGTAGGCATACTTTCGAAAAAGAAAAACTCGTTTTTCTATTTCGTAATTTTTCGTTATGGCCGTAAAATTTACATGAAAATCATATATGATAAAACACTAAATTGAAATATCACATGTAGTGATATTAGTGTAATATCATATATGATATGTAATATCACATGTGATATTATATGTGATATTACACTAATATCACATGTGATATTACATATCATATATGATATTACACTAATATCACATGTGATATTCAAATTAGTTTTTTATCATATATGATTTTTCAAGCAAATTTCAAAGAAGTTAAAAAACGAAAAACTTAAAAAAAAAACGTGAAAAATACGAAAATAAAAATTTTGTCGAAAGTATATCAAAGTGCCTATCTATAGAAAAGATATCATTAAAGCCCGTCGCAATGATATAAATTTTTTTCGCTTAACGATTAACGGTTTGAAAGATATTAATATTTGAAAAAAAATGATGAAAGTGGGTTTTTAAATTGTTGTGATTAATCTCATCCATTAGATCAAATAAAAATGGAGGGTGGAGATTGATCCCTTGGTATGTAAATAATTTTTTGTCCTCAAATGATCTTAAATCCTAAGTTATAATGACTTATTATTTTGATCATTTATGATCAATGGCGATCACAGTTTGGGTAGCTTCATCTAGTGAAAAAACTAATAACATTTACCACCCCGATCTCTACCTAAATGCGACGGGTGAAAATAACAGGTCAGGCCGGTAAGATAGTGTTGGCATCCGGCCTATCAATTATGTTTTTTTACCTCCCTCTTATGACGTGACATAAATGATTTTTATTTTCATTTTCTTACTTTATTAGTCGTAGTTTTTGATCCGGTCAAAGCACTACCAATTCAGGTCGTAGTTTAATCCCAACTTCTATCGGTTATTAAGAAACAACTCCACATTGCCAAGGGCTATTCCTTGATGAATGGCCTGTCGGCATCCACGAGTATACGAACTCAGTGTTTCTCTACCAATTTAAACTTTTTAAAGAAATCACTAAAGATTAAATATTTTCTCTATTTTTCAATTATTTTTTCTACCTTCATCAATGAAAAATCAAAATTAATCAATAAATAAGTAAAGAAAATATACAATAAAGGTATGGATAACCAAATTATTAGATGATAAATAAGGCCCATCAATAAAACGTATACTAAAGAATGATTATGTAATCTAACATGGTATCGCATTCGCCTCTATGCTAAGTTGAGCTCTTTTATATCACCCGTCAAACCCTAAACGTCACCAAATATCCCAAAAAAATCACATCGGGGAGACAACTCGAAAGGGGCTACTATAGCTGTGTGTCCCAGTTCTTCATTCTTTTCGTTTGTCCCCACAACGAAACCCGGTACAAGTGTTATGCCATCTTTGTTTTCTACGTCAATTCACAACCTTTTTTGTTTGCTATACTATTACTATTCAATTAATCATGACAAGATCTACTACACCAAACGTTTCCTCATAATTTGGTAACCCATGCTCAAATGATTTGGACGGGTGGTTCCTTTTTGTTCGACTGGTGTTTTGGTTGATCGGGTTTCTTTTTAGTCGAAGGATGAGGTCGTTATAAATCCGCTTAAGTCAACTGGTGGTTTACATCTTGATTTCACGGCTTTATTCAGACGATCATGCAAACTCAATATCATTGAAACACAATTTTTTGAAGAAGTTATAGTTCACAGTTTATGAATTGTTTGTTAATTCGAGTTTATTGTTTTACGGCTTTGTTACAGGAAGTTGACCCACATAATACCAGTCCCAAAGCGATCGTTGAGTACGTTTTTGTCCGTCGACTTTGCTCATCATCCAAGTCACCCGTTATCGATCGACTAAAGCCCAAGACCGTAGAGATACTGGACGGAAAAGGTAGTCGATTAAAAAAAAACAATCAACATGCTTTTATTGTTAATTCTTAGAATTCCTTTTTTTTTGATGATTCAACTACGAACATGAATTCTAATTTACTACCCAGGTCCGAGCTTTCGTGATTTGCAAGTAATAATACATCTTCAGGGCATCCAGCCCACCGTTAGATGATAAATAAGGCCCAACCATGCAAATGATAATAAAGTATAGGTTAGTCTATTAAGATTTCATTATGTATTGTCTATATATCGTATCAATAAAACGTATTACCTAGAGGAATTATGTAATCTAACACAAACCTCCTTTGACCCATAAGCTCGTTTTACTACTTTTCAAGGATGATAATATTGCCTGACCTTCTGGCCCAGGTTAGATATCGTCTATCACAGAAATAAACATGAAGTGTCGCTTCATAAGTTAGTAAAATTACAGTTATACCCGTTCAAATAAGCGAATAACCTACGTTTAACATTGAATTAATTAACAATATTACCGCTTTTTCAACATATTATCCAGTCATTGTATTTTACTACTACATGATTGTTACGTATGTTCATCAAACAAAATATTAGTGGTATACTGTTTGTTTGTCAATACTCGTTACTATCAACAACAGCTGTCCAACTATATAATCCTTGCTTTGGACAATTCATTGATGTATGCTCGGATCTGCTCCATGTTATAATGCCGATGACAAACCTACAATGGTATACTGGTATTCTAAACTTTATGTCAATTCGGTTCGTGAATATAAACTTCATATGCCAATTTGCGTATTAAATATAACAATATCTGCATATAAACTATTTTGCATTCTCCATCGACATGGTTACAGTGAATTTTCATGAACAAAATAAAATTGAATGAACAAATGTTTCATTTCAAAGGCGAGTGAGAGCAAAAGGTATCATGTCGTTTACACTTTTCCTGTTGTAGTTTTTTAAACTTTAACTTTCAGTGTGAACATCCAACATTACCAATTTAACCTTTCAATCTCAACTCACAAAAACACCCATTATCATAACTCAACCCTTTAAATAATTTACAAAACACAACGGGTCCTAAATCATTTAGAGAGAAATGATTTTTTGTGAATTCAATAAAAATTTGCACGTTAAAGCCTTAACTCAAAGGTTAAGGTTTGACCTTAACTCACTAGGGCGGTATCATGACTTTCCCCTTAGATGAGATTAGCAAAGATCATATCAAATAAAATGTTAATAATAACCTAAAATATATATAATGAACATTATGTTGAAAAAATAATATGTGTTTGAAACCCCTTCTATTTAAATATCTTATTATTTCTCAAAAGATACCATCCAACATTAGGTACATTTAGCGGATACATTCTCCCGAATAGTTTTGTAAGATTCATGTTATAAACTCATATCTTATAAGGGCAATTTCGACACGAAACATGTTTATTCGACACGCATTATTTTATAACGAATTAACTTTCGTGTTTGGGCTACATATCGTGTTTCGATGTCCTGTGTTCGTGTTTACATAACAAGTGTAATTTATATGGAAAAAATCCTCATTATTAAAGCATGACACGATAAGATAAAAACGTGTCGTGTTCGTGTCAAGACCTCGTGTAACCTTAAGACACGAATAAGACACGATAAGACATCTTGCTTCTATAAGAATGTTAAGACTGTTAAGACCTTGTTAAAGACATATCATCCAAAGACCATGTTAAGACCTGTTAAAGACCAGTTAAGACATGTTAAAGACTGTTAAGACTGATTAAATTTTTGTTTTAGCGTGTCAAGATCATTAAGACCTCTTATCGTGTCTTATCTGTCTTATCGTGGTCGTTGTCGTGAAAGTGGAATAACCAATTTTCGTGTTCGTGTTGGTGTTTTAAGATCGACCACATTAGCTTATCGTGCGTGTTCGTGTTAGCCTTAACAGATCCGTCTTATCGTGTTCGTAATAGGTTGTTAGGACCATGCCGCTCTAACTCATAATGAAACAATAATCATATTCTTCTCTCTCTCTATGACTATTCTTTATTTTTCTAGAAAAGTAGCAACTTTATTAACAAAAACAAAACCGTGCCGTTCATGAATTGTTGACACGGTTTAGACACGGTCGCATCTTTCAAAGATTCATTTCTATCCATCCATTATTTTTCACACATAGTGAAATTCTTCCCGTTCATGAAATGTTCTTTAATATAATTCTATTCATGTGGGATGTAGTTGTTTGAACTGAACGTACCTAAGAGAAGGTGAGTAGCATTGCGAGTGACCGGTCATGTGATGGTTAAAACGGCCGTGCTAAGTGATTAAGTTTTTTCAGTCTGTGGTTTTGTGTTAAAGCTAGAACTAAACTGAAGTAGTTTATACATGAGTCCCATATGGTCATAATTAAATATACATTAACAAGTATTGATATAAATGTAGGGAAATCGATTATGTCTGATAATATAATGTTTTCAGTTAACGATCACACATGAAATAAAACAGAAAATATGTTTATTCAAAACCAGATTTATAATTTTTTCTACATGTTAGGCTCTCTGGATAGGGATTAGATATTATAACTACATTCTTCTTAAAATTTCATTTACCAAGTCAGAGCTATAATAATATTGATGATCATATAATTTATTTGCTTCTTTTTTAGTGGATAACTTTTATATTGGATAACAGTCTGTCAATCTTTGAATGCATATACCACGTACTAGCAAACATAAGAAAATTTGAACATAGGTACTTTGCACAAATATTCCGTAAAGGGCATAGTATATTTGCATTTTATACCCGCCTAAAAACAAAAACCAGGACACGTGTATGGTTGTATTACTAACTGATTTGTTAATTAAACCTATGAAAGGGGTTTACGTGTATCATGAACTTTTTGCACATGAATGAAGATTGTGGCCGGACAGACAAATTAATGGACAATGTGCATTAATCCTTTTGTTTTCTAGCTCTAGAGTCTAGACTAACGACCCAAGCTCAATATAAAGCAAATTGACCCCCTCACGTGTAGACATTGTTGAGAGAATTTCTTAAACGAACTATTTCTACTCTTACTTTACAGATATAAACCTCGCCTATAGATTTTTCTAAAATGAACTTTTCAATATTATACGTTAGATTCGTACCATAATAGTTTTTAAACCGTTACCGTGTATAAGGAATTCGCGCGTGGACGCGAGACTAGCCCACATGTTTAGGCGTGGCTAGAGGCGAGGGTCTAGGCGAGATTGCTCTGCCAAGCGTGGCCTGGGCGTGGAGGAAAGGTGAGCTAGGCGTGGGCGTGTGTCCGGGCGAGTGTTGGGCATGTGTCTGGGCGTGTGAAGGAAAGGAGAGGCGAGGGCCTGGGCGTGTGAAGGTGAGCTAGGCGTGGGCCATTTTTGGCTTGCAGTGAAATCTCATCGTAGTGTAAATTATTTTGATGTTTCCTTTGTGTAGGCGTCTTTTCGGTTGAGTGCACACCCAACAGGAGGAGCAAAAAACAGAGTGCATACCCATCTTTGTTCTAGTTGTTAAAATGTTGAAACTAATGATAAAAGGAGAAAAAGAAACAATGTATACATCCTTTTGGAATCAACGACCTTGTATTCTTTGTGAAAAAGCGGTCAGTTGTAAGAATCCACCATGTTCACATTTTCTCTTCTCTCTCTAAGAAGTTGAAGAAGATGGCATTTAGTATAGTTTAAAAAGTTTTTTAGTTTGGCTCTTGGTTTCATAAAGACATTTTGGTTCCTATAGGGCATAACCCACCGCCCCACTTGTCTCCTAAACCAATTAGAAATTAGATATGACAGTAATATTGTAAATGTTTATATATTGGACAACTTCTAACACTATTTTCTAGTATACATCATAGTAAGTGTGTTTGTTTTTAAGATTTTGGATAAAATAATGGATTAGCTAAATTATGGATGTTCATTCGGTGAGATAATATTATACAGAAGTCATGTATATTGTGTGCTGGCTAATGTGGGGTATGGAAAGTTGATGATATATCATCTTAACATCTTAGCATATTACGTGTATAAGTTATGCATGATTCATATTTCACAGTGGCTTTGAAGCTTGCATTTACCATTTTTGGTTTTGGTTTGCTAAAAGAAATCAAGGACAATGGAAAATGACAAGTTTGCAACTAGTTTGGTATATATTATGATTGTGACATCTCATATGTTTATAAAGTGTAGTATGTAGGGTAATGGAAAGTGACATATTTTGGTCATTCTCGTAAACTATAAGAAAAATGTTCACTTTAGTAATATGAGTATGTATACGGTTCACTATGGTAATTTGCTTTTATAAAAACATCAAAGTGCTAAATAACTTGATCAAAACAGCTTCAAATGTGGCCGCTCCTTGTTCTTCTTCAAGTAATGATCTAAATTGCTAGGTTAGTGGTTTCACACATATTGTAATTGATTGTTCTAACTTAATTCCTACTTGATTATGCTTATTTGTTTTTTAGACTAGGAACTCACGTACATGCATTATAGACTGTTATTATCTTCATTTTCATATCAATCTTCGCACTTTGTGAGGTTTTGTTGTTTAACAAGTAGAGAAGCGTTTTGTTTTTTGACACTATAAATCAATATAGCTCGTGTGAGGTGTTATTAATTAGTCAATTATTTGTTTATTCTATACTATACATTTGATGATTTGTTGATCCATCAATATATGTTCCCTATATTTGTTTCTTATTATCTTAGCATTTTTGTTTCTTTTAGAGAATATAATCAATATATGTTCCCCATATTGGTTTCTTATTATTTTGGTACATTTCGTAGGGAAAGGAATAAATAAGCAGTTAACCTTTCCTTAAAAAAAATTCACTTAAATAATGGAAATTTTTACTCGAACTTTTTCTAGCTTAAGTAAGAAAGAAAGGAAAAAAAAAAAATGAGAGATAAAATGAACAAAACAATTATAATAAATGCGTGGATATTTAGTAACGTTAAATTAAAATTCTAAAAAGGTAGGATATGGTTATTTATTCATTTCTTGTTTTTTTAGTTTCATTTCATATCTTTCACTTTCTTAATTTCATTTCATATTGAAAATAAAGTGTCGCTTTTAACTTTTTTTTGGCCTTTTAGGGTCGGCCGGGTCTCGCTTGTCCTAGTATGTCATGGTTTAAGGGTACAAATTATTAAATTTCACAAATAAGCACACATAAAAAAAACAGAGACACACAAAAATTGTTCAACCAACCACCTTTTTATTTATATAAACTGCATCTTTATATCTCGTAACAGGTAGAAGGTTTTAATAACTCAAAAAAAACATACAAACTCACCTAAAAGACCACAAAAATTAAACATAATGAATTAATAAATGAAAAAGTAACACGATATTACCTTTGAATGAGAGAAGAGCACACATGTACTAATCTTTATAAAAGTAACACAATATTACCTTTGACTTATACCTGAAAATTGAAATTACCTTTAGACCTTGAACAAGGTTTAGCTTATAATTCCTTTATTTTCAATAAAATTACAGTTAAAAAATACTTTTAACACACGTTAAAAACGATTTAAGCCTCGCATGAAGCAAGATATTTTACCATGATTAAAGCACCCTTTGAATCCTATTGTAATCAAGCTTTTACATAAAAGGTTGCTTTGAATCAAAAGAAGAAAATTTAGCATTTTATTTAGTATACACAGTACTTTTTATGTTTGTAAAAATGAAATGAAAATAATTAAAATGCCTTGTATTATGCTACTCATATAAAACAGAAAATTTATGTTCAACGTGGTTTGACGAATAAAAAAGAAGTTTCTAAAGAGAAAATGGTTGGTACATGTTGAAGTTATTAACTCAACCTTGAATAAATATGTATAGGGACTAATGTTGACATTTCTGGTTTTACAGTTATAGCTTAAGGATAGGTTTTGGCTCAAGTTGACAAGAGGTTGAAACTCTGAGGACTGAAGTTGACAAGTAGCTGGAAATTCTATCTGGAGGCTATATAAGCTCATACGGTTTAAGGTTTGATTCATTCTTCCTCTACACATATCATTCACAGAGATAAAAAGTTGTTGATTATCAACCAAGTTAGATAGTTCTGATCATTGTGGTTCTTGATCATTCTTGTTATATTTCATTGAGAGTTGAGAGTTTGTATTGATACTATTGGCAAGATTAGTCAATAGATCACATAACTGAGTAGCATGGCGATTTGTGGGTATTCTTGGATATTGGGTTGTTATGATTAAGATCCCTAAATATGTCTTTCGATCTTGTGATTGATTTGGTTGATAATAAAAGTTACTTGAATTGAGATTCAAGTTTATGTTCACAGTTTTATTATAAAATTTTACATGGTATCAGAGCCAGGTTACTAGCCTTGCTCTGATAAAATTGATTTCGGGAAAATTAGGGTTTCAAAAATTTGGGGGTTTTTCAAATTAGTTTGATTAAACCTAATTAACTGTGGTTAATTAGTGTCTTTTGGCTCTAATTGATCAATTCTAAAAGGTTTTTAGAAAACGCCTAATTTTTGGAAAAATTAGGGTTTGGGTGTTTTTGGGGGTTGATCTCTCGCTTCGATTGGTGGTTAGTTCTTGGTGTTTTGTGATCTTTCGGTTGATTCTTGGTGGTTCTGGGTTGATTGAGATCGTGTGGTTTGTGATTCTTGTCTCAAGAGTCATAATCGGGGTTCTTGTTCCGCCGGATTTGCGTGCCTTTGTAACACCTCTCGCACTCCTTTTATTTCTTTGTTCTTATTTCTTGTTTAGATTGACGGGGGGTAGGAGTTGAGATTGTTGGAGGTGATTGTGATTGTTGTTGGAGTGTGGTTTGTCTATTTAGTTGGTTCTTGACTTAGTGTGATCTGCCCTTGACCTACCACCTTGAGTGGTAAGGAAGCCAGGAACTACTTTCTTGTTTCTTGTGTGATTGTTGTTTTACTTATTTGTCGAGATGTCTGTTCATGGTTATACTGATGATGAATATGAGGTGATGAGCTGTTACTTTGATTAGCAAATTGGATCTTAGTAATCCTTTGCATTTGCATCCTAATGACTCTGCTACTCTAACTGTTGTGTCTATCAAATTAAAAGGAACTGAAAATTATAATGTGTGGTCTTGTGCTATGTTGCTAGCATTAGAAGGGAAGAATAAAATTGGTTTTGTTGATGGGTCTTGTAGAAGATCTAATGCTGATGAGGTTCTAGGTAGACAATGGGATAGAGTTAATCTTTGTTGTTTTGGGATGGATTTTAAATTCTATATCAAGAGTTGTTTTGGGACAAATTTTTTCAAAAAAGCTTCATGTGTGGAATGAATTAAAAGAAATGTTTGATAGAGTTGATTGTTATATACTTTTAACTTGCACCATAAGATCAGCTCTTTGTCTCAAAATGGTAGTACTATTGCTGAATATTTTAATAAGTTGTCTACTCTGTGGAAACAGTTTGATGCCTTGGTTAAGTTGCCTAGATGTACCGTCATGTGCTGATGATTTTAAAAAACATAATCAATTGATGAAATTAATGCGGTTTTAATGGGATTAGATGAGTCTTATATGCAAATAAGGAGTAATATTCTGTAAAAACTAGAGACCCTCTCCACGATGTTAAAGGGGCTTTTCTTTGTCATTTCTAGTGAGGAATCTCACAGTCTGTGGTCACTGGTTAGATGGTGGGACTTCTCAAAAGTCTCATTCATCTATTCAACTCTGTGTACCAAATAGAGGGAACACACAGAGGTCTTTTACTTCTGGAAGTTCTTTTAGACCTAACAATGGTCCTAGAAATAATGATGTTAAAAGGATTGCTGGTGGTCCTGTTTTAGTTTGTGAACATTGTGGCTTTAATGGTCACACTGTGGATAGGTGCTTTAAGATCATTGGGTACCTGCGATTTTGGGAAAAATAGAAAGAATAATAATAATCGGGTGCTCGAATTTTAATAAGAGATTTGTTAACAATAATAATTCGTTGGCTCTAGTTCTATCTCTGCTTTTAGATGAACAGATATCTAAACTTATTTCTTTGATTAAGGAGAACTCTGTTAGTAATAATGGAAATGGAAAGACTATGCATGCCAATATGGCAGGTATTGTCTTCAATAAAAGCAAATTTTTTAATCTAAACTTTAAAAGATTCTTCTGTCATAATAGTAAAATGAGGTGCATTGGTTGCAAGGTATTATGTAGATTCGGTGCAAATCAACATCTTACATATATTGATAAATATTTAGTGAATGTCATTGATATTTCTAAGCTTGGTATTAAGGTGTCTCATCCCAATGGGACTGAAGCTTTGATTACCAAGGTTGGAAATATGGTTCCCACTAAACATTTAACATTATATGATGTGTTGGTTGTTCCTGAATACTGTGTTAGTTTAATGTCTGTTCATAAGGTGGCTAGAGATAGTAAGTTTGTTATTGCTTTTGATGAGACCAAGTGTTATGTTTTGCCTCAGGATTTGAGGGGAATGAATGTTCTGGGGATTGGTAGACAGATGGATGGTTTGTATTACTTTGATGGAGATCAAGGTATTGACCTAGGGGTTAGAAGTTTTAGGTCTGCTTGTGATTTGACCAAGAAAACTTGGCATTGCAGACTTGGTCATCCCTCCGATCAAGTTTTAGCAACTCCACATGTTGAAGGGTGAAATTAGTTTTCAAAATAAAGATGAAATTGAGCCTTGTGACATTTGTCAACAGCAAAACAAACTCAGAGAGCCTTTTCCTTTAAGTGACCATAAAACCTTGGTTTTAGGTGACTTAGTTCATCTAGATCTTTGGGGTCCTTATAAAATAAAAAATCAATAAAAAGTAAAGAAGGTCACATTCTTTTTAACCATTGTTGATGATTTCAATAAACGTTTGGGTTTACTTACTTAAAAGTAAGCAAGAGGTGTTTGATTATATTCAAATCTTTTATAATCTGGTTAAAACACAGTTTGGAAAATGTGTTAAAATTTTTAGAAGTGATAATGGTACAGAGTTTGTTAATATTCAATTTAATGGATTTTGTGAAAAAATGGCATTATTCATCAAACATCTTGTACTTACACACCTCAACAGAATGGGGTTGTTGAGAGGAAACATAGGCATCTTTTAAATGTTGCCAGATCCCTTATGTTTCAGGGGGGATTGCCCTTATATTTGTGGTCTGAATGCATTTTAACTGCTACTTACTTGATTAACAGATTGCCATCTTCAGTGCTGAATGGATTGTCTCCCTTTAATCTTGTTTTTAAAAAAAAACCTGAACTAAATCATTTAAGAACTTTTGGTTGTCTTTGCTTTGCTACCATTCTTACCAATAATGATAAGTTTAGTAGTAGGGCTGAAAAATGTGTTTTAGTTGGATATTCCAACTTTCAAAAAGGCTATAAACTTTATAGTCTTGAAAGGAAACAGTTTATATTCTCTAGAGATGTAAAATTTTTTGAAAATGTTTTTCCTTTCAAGATTAAAAACTCTTCTGCTGCTCCTGACCCTCTCAGTCAGAGTTTGAATCATGTTAACTTTTTTGATGAAGTAACTTGTGACAACTCTGACATACCCAATGATGATAATACTCATAATGATCATCATTTGAGTGACCCCTCCTTGCATCTTGGCAGCCCAACTATTGACCATGAACGTGATTTAGGGCACTCGATGGTTCCAATGAGGTTACCAAGACAAGTGAGATGGCTACAACTCCTCTTGGTGTGAGCTTCGAGGGTGAAAACAGTGCTCCTTACGAACAAGCAGAAGAGTTGGTCTTGGAAAATAGTAGTCAGCCTTCCTTAAGAAGGTCTGATAGAACTTCTGTTTTTCCAAATAAGTATCAAGATTTTGTGGTTGATTCTAAGGTTAAGTATGGACTTGAAAAATTTGTCAATTACTCAAAACTAAGTTACGAAAACTTTTGTTTCTTTGTTGAACCAAAACTTTTAAAGAAGCATCTACACAACAGATTTGGAGAGATGCAATGGATAAAGAAATGCATGCTCTTTATAGTAATGATACCTTTAAAATATGTGAATTACCTGTTGGTAGAAAGGCCATAGGAAATAGGTGGGTGTATAAGATCAAGTATAAGTCCACAGGAGAAATTGAGAGATATAAAGGTAGATTAGTTGTCAAAGGTTATAGTCAGAGGGAAGGTGTTGACTTTGATGAAACCTTCTCCCCTGTGGTTAAAATTGTTACTATTAGATGTGTTGTTAATCTTGCTGTTCAGATGTGTTGGCCTATTTTTCAACTTGATGTTAATAATGCTTTTCTTTATGGTGATCTTAATGAAACTGTGTATATGACTTTACCTGAGGGATATTTTGATGTTAATGATAAAAGAGTATGTAGACTTAAAAAGTCATTGTATGGGTTAAAACAAGCACCCGTACCGCAATGGAATGCTAAGCTGACTAGTGCTTTACTTGAGAATGGTTTCAAACAGAGTAGAAGTGATTATTCTTTGTTCACTAAAAGTGACTCCCGTAGGTACTTTGTTGCTTTCTGGTTTATGTGGATGATATAATAATTACTGGGAACAATTTGAAAGAAATTGAAAGTTTTAAAGTTTTTTGAAATCTAAGTTTCAAATTAAGGATTTGGGAAAGCTTAAATACTTCCTTGGCATTGAAGTTGTTGATACTGAAAAAGGTGTTTGTTTAACTCAAAGAAAGTACTGTTTGGATTTGTTAACTGAGTTTGGATTATTGGCTTGTAAGCCTTCTGCATTTCCTCTTGAACAAAACTTGTTTTAACTAGTGAACCTACGAGGCTCTCTGATAGTGATCCAGTAATAGATAACTTAACTGAATGTCAAAAGTTGATTGGCAAATTGATTTACCTAACTCATACTAGACAATATTGCTTATTCTTCACTGTTTGAGTCAGTTTATGCATAAGCCTCTTAGGTCTCATTTGAAAATTGCACTTAAAGTTTTGAGATATTTAAAAGGTTCTCCAGGAGAGGTATTCATATTACCCGATGCTCAGATGTTTCTCTTGAAGCATTTGTTGATGCAGACTGGGCTAAATGTCTTACAACTAGAAAATCAATGGTTAATGCTTGTTTTTAAATGGTTCACTAGTATCTTGTAAAAGCAAAAAGCAAAATACCATTTCTAAGTCATCAGAAGGCTGAAATATAGAGCTATGGCCTCTGCTACTTCACTGATCTAAATTGTTTGGGTTCTTAAAATTTTAAATGACTTGAATTGGGAACATTTTTTACCTGTTAAACTCTTTTGTGATAGTCAAGCTGCTATCAAGATATTAATTAGCAGCTATTTGTTTATCCTCTTTATACATGAGAGGACTAAACATTTAGAATGTTTCTATTGATTTACATTTTGTGAGAGAAAAATCTTGGCGGAGTTATTAAGGCGAAAAGATTAATAAGCAGCCTTTCCTAGATCAATTCACTGCGACATTTTAACTAAAGGGCTAAGCAAGCTTCAACATGAAAAGCTTGTTGGTAAACTGAGAATGTTTGATTTATTCGTGGATTTTAGAGTTAATGGGGATGTTGAAGTTATTAACTCACTTTCTTACATTTCTTGAATAAATATGTATAGGGACTAATGTTGACATTTACGGTTTTACGTTATAGCTTAAGGATAGGTTTTGGCTCAAGTTGACAAGAGGTTGAAACTCTGAGGACTGAAGTTGACAAGTATTTGGAAATTCTATCCGGAGGCTATATAAGCTCATAAACGGTTTAGGGTTTGATTTGTTCTTCCTCTACACATATCATTCACAGAGATAAAAAGTTGTTGATTATCAACCAAGTTAGATAGTTCTGATCATTGTGGTTCTTGATCATTCTTGTTATATTTCATTGAGAGTTGAGAGTTTGTATTGATACTATTGGCAAGATTAGTCAATAGATGCACCCTTTGAGTAGCGTGGCAAGCAGATTTGTGGGTATTCTTGGATATTGGGTTGTTGAATCGATTAAGATCGGTTTTTCGATCTTGTGATTGATTTGGTTGATAATAAAAGTTACTTGAATTGAGATTCAAGTTTATGTTCACAGTTTTATTATAAAATTTTACAGTACAGAATAGAGATAAGTCCTAAGAGACAAAATGTCCCTCTCGATTATCTTCGAATTGAACATCACTTTAATTTTAAACCCAATGAACTGTAAACGAAGTGTCGTTTTCTTTTTTTCTAAATCTTTTGGGGTCGGCGAGGTGTTGTCTCAACGTGTCATTGTTTAAGGGTACAAATTACCGCTAATATTTGTTTTTAGAAGCGTACTCGTAAGTCGTAAGAACAGTTGCATGATGGCAATTGTTTTATGCAAAAATGGTACATACTAACATACTCCTGTAGTTCCAAATTATACTCCATTAATTATTAAAAAAGTTATTTGAACCCTCGTGTGTGACCAAACAATATCTGACTTTAAAAAAAATAGATTCTTCACTGACTGCCGGTGCCAACTGCCAACCAACTCTTCTTTTTTTCACCACCAACTCTCACACACATTACAAATACTCTGATCATCTTATTACCTATCTAGCTAGGCTACTAGGCTTTCTCTTTATCTCATTATTGTTTCTACGCTATCTGTAAGTCAATTAGCTTGTATCCCTTCTTTCTTGTTATTACGATTATATAATTTGTTTCTTATTTTATCTATAATTAAAGGGGTGAGTGTGATGACAAGATCATACATTCATACCTCTTCATCACCGTCACCTCAGCCACATCAGATAACAAACCTACACAACTAACAACAACAAACCCTCCCTCCCTCATAACAAACCTCAAACTATTCATTTGGGGCCACCGCTACCACTTTATTTTTTTATTCAATTTTTCAAATAAACTAAGTTCATTTCATTAAAAATAAAAATACAATATATAACATAATAAAAAACATACGAAACGAAAAATAAATATACGGTAAAAAAAGATATCTAACTTAAGAAATACATTAAATTATAACGAAACTAATTATTTGGATTCTGTTGTTGAAATTGTTCCCATTGAAGTTGTTGCCAAACATGCTCGATGAGACATCGTTGAAGCTTTGCGTGTTTGCGTTTATCATGTAGTTCTTTGGTATTTTTCCTATGCAATTCGCAACGTTCAATCCATGTCCGTTGTAAATTTGGTGTCGGAGAAATATACGTTTCAACAATGTCGGATATCGCAAATTGTTGATCTTTCAAAATCATGTTATGCAATATGATGCACGAGTACATGATTCTCCGTAACTTGCCAATAGCAAATGCACGCGCCGGTTGGGCAATGATATGCCAACGTCCTTGGAAGACACCAAAAGCTCTTTCGATATCTTTTCGAGCACTTTCTTGTTTCGCTTTGAATGCGGCATTTTTTGGGTTACTTGCAAGTGTAAATGACTTGACAAAAGATGTCCATTACGGGTAAATTCCGTCGGCTAGATAATACCCTTGCTTAAATTTAGACCCGTATACTTCAAACTCAACCTCAGGGGCGATGTCATCAAGCAGGTCGCCGAATAACGGAGAATTATTTAAAATCATTAGATCGTTATTCGCACCCGCTACCCCAAAAAACGCATGCCAAATCCACAAATCGTATGAAGCAACGGCTTCAAGCATTATAGTTGGATATTTTTTATCACCTCTGTGAAATTGGCCTTGCCATTCTTTCGGACAGTTTTTCCATTCCCAGTGCATACAATCGATGCTCCCCAACATTCCCGGAAGCTTATGAACAGTGTTATGTGCATGGTATAAGTGACGAATGTCATCCTCATCTGGTTTTCTTAAAAACTCCTTAATATATAGATGGGTTATGCACATAGTAAAAAAATCTTGGCAATCGCGTGCACAATGTTCACCTATTTGTAAATACTCATCTAACGAACCAGGTGCTACCCCGTAAGCCAATTGGCGTAGGGCACATGTGCATTTCATAATCACACTAAAACTCATTACACACTTACAATCTGGTCGCACTTTAAAGAAATCAAAATGCTTAGGAAGAGGATGATGAGTTTCAATATATGTTTCAATACCTTGTACTATTTGTAAAAATAGACTACGGCTCATACGAAAGCGACGCCTAAAATTATCATCCGTATATTTTGGGTTGTGACCAAAATAGTCAGCAAGTAGACGTGCTTCAGCAACTTCACGTTCACGGGGGACGTATCGACGATGGTTTGAAGGACTGACTTCTTGTTCTTGCAACGTTTTCTCTGCCTCAAACTCTTGAATAAACATTTCTAGGTCCGCTAACTCTTCAATGTCACTTTCACCGGAATAAGATGATTCACTCGTGTAACTCATGTTTATATTGATTGAAATGGTTTAATATTTTGATTGAAGATGGAGGAGATAAAGATGATAAAAATAGTGGTTATGATATGTTTATACAGGGGTGGTAAGTTAAAAAAAAAAAAAAAATGTTTAATAACGAATATATTTTGAAATATATCCGTTTGTGTCAGAAACTCTTCTTCGTCGTCACCACAGCGAGCCGCCCCGGTGTGGCGGCGGGGGACGGCGAAGCGTCACATAAGCCCACGGCTAGCTATGATTTTGCCACACCCACAGCTCTTAATGGATCTATAAATTCTTTTTATTGCATTACAAGTCTCGTTAAGCGTGTAATAGTAACAAGTTTAAGTAGTTTGTACGTTGTTGAACTGATCGGATCTATATATGTTACGATTGTTTGCTTTGTGAATATTACGTTAGACTGATTCATTGGTGATGATATTCTCATTATTATAGTTTTTGTTAATTTCGTTGAATCATTTTTAGAAAGTGAAAAGTATAGTTGAATGTTTTGTTTACGTTTTTGGGAGACTGAGAATCTAGATAAATTTTGTTCCAAAAAAAAAAAAAAAAGAATCTATGTAAATCTATCTGATTTTTCATTTTTAGTTAATAAATACAGTACATTTGGAATCGATATTATACAGTTGTACAAGTCCATGTCACACTCCCCAAAAGTAGACATAACTCATAAGAACACTTTTTCTTCCCTCCAAAACATTGTCACACAACCAAACTGCCTTCTCTCATAATTCTCTCTCTCTCTCTCTCTCTCTCTCTCTCACATAAAAAACACACATTAAAACACACACTTGAAACACTACTACGATCTTATCTGTCTAGGGTTTCCTCTTGTAACTTGTAAGTCATTTTCAACTCTTTCTATCTTTCTTCTTTCTCTCTACAAACGATCATATATTTGCTTTTTCTATTTTCTATATCCATCAATGATGAATTTGTAACAAAAACAAATATATTATCGGATCCGATGTGTTCATTAATTAATTCTCAAGTAAATCTCGTTTGTAGTACATTAATAATAAGTCTCGCTGAAGCTTAAATAAGGTGATCATTAATTTATTTGATACTCCCATGTTGTCGAGATGATGGATCTATCTGTGTTTCGACTTTTTGGTATTAGATTATTACGTTTCAATTGAATTGTAGTTTTTGGTTGTTGTTGTTTCCTTTATCTAATCATTTTTAGAAAGTGAAAAAGTATAATTGAATGTTTTGTATGTGTTTTTACTTTTTAGGGAAACCGGGAATTTAGGATTATAGGCGATTCAAGTTTTAGTTATTCGTTATTTGATTTTCCATTTTTAGTTAGAATATAATTTGGAATCAAGAATATATATAGTTGTGCACTTGTGCGAGTCCATGTCAAACTCACAATAATAGACATAAGCTAGAAAAACAGGGGAAAGAGACTTGCAAGCCAAATGGGGAATATTTATAAAACACTGTGTTAACAAGCTTAATATGGATTGCATTCGCATTTTACGATAACTTGAATTCTGAAAAGTATACGAAGTTGACTATTTGTTGGGGCACTATTGAATTTGAATAAGATTTTTAATACTAGCATTTTGACTCTAAAAATGGATAAGGTTTACTTGGGAGGGCAAGCCTTTTTTACTCTGATTTATGCAGCTTCATCGGGTTAATCCCGGAAACGTTTCCGACCCTTTCCTGGGCACCCCCAAATGTATACACCTAGCGAGGTTTGAACCCTTGACCTCTTGTGAGGAAGCCAAAGACCTTAGGCAATTTGGTGGTGGTTATGCATTTTGATTATGTTGGGTTGATTTTTATTTTATTTTATTATTATTATTTTTTTAATGGCTGCATGGTTACACTATTCTGGTTTCTTTTCTTCTATGTTTTAGTATATTCAAATCACGTGTAGCATTGATTCATATAGCCATGGGATCTATCTGTTACTGAAAAGGCCGTATTCTTGTTGGCAAAAGAGTTTCTTTATATGGTATCATTATCATAAACTCCGTTGCATTCTTATGTTTACTAATTTCTGATTCTATAAGAACTCACAGCTTAATGTGTATCATACTTAGCTTGTTGAATGTGCTAAATTTCCTGCTCACTAGTGATTAAACATTCCTAATTTTTGTTTGGTATTATTGAATTTGTATGATTGTATTTCTTAGCATTTTTCTGTAGTAATTGTGTATGTTTATGGTATGGTATTGCTATATAATGTTGAGATAAGATTATCCATTGTTTGTCATTTATCTTTATTGAGAATTGTCTGCTTTTTAAAATGACTTGCAGGCTTAAAAATTTTCTAATTGTCAAATTACTAACTAGGCGAACATCTTTCATTTAACACCATTTTAAACTGAGCCACACTTTCATTCGGTACTTATTTTATTCAATTTTTACGAACAGACATTTGGAAATTAAGAAGCTGAAATCTG
Organism: Chrysanthemum makinoi; assembly: GCA_910596185.1. Taxonomy (NCBI): domain Eukaryota; kingdom Viridiplantae; phylum Streptophyta; class Magnoliopsida; order Asterales; family Asteraceae; genus Chrysanthemum; species Chrysanthemum makinoi. The sequence goes on along the minus strand of OU343219.1, from coordinate 233,266,963 downwards.
TTCAATTCTAATGGACTCTAAGCGATTGTCCCTGTCATGTAAATCTGCAAATTCATACAAACTACATGGTTCACCGACTGGTTCTGGTTCGGGTTTGCCTGTGAATCATTGGAACGGTATCTCTCTAGAAAAGCAAGTTCCATTGTGTGGTGACAAGAGATACTTGTATCCACTATGGGTTTCCGGAAAAGAACAGACACGGAAGGAATTCCTTCGATCTGATACATCTCACCATAAAACCATCGGTATGTATTTTCTTATGTATGTCCTATTAGAAAGGAACTTGTCAAAGTGTCAGTTAACATATATAAAAACCTCCGTTTTGTTTTTTACTATAACATACCTAGAAACTAAGATTGGTGACTTTATCATCCTTGCAAGTTACGTACTACTCATTGATGGTCATTAATCAATTTTTGTTCTGATAAAATGGTCATTAAGTCCTTACCAGTATTCTTAAAATATAAGATGTTTTATGTTATTATGTATCGATGCATCTAATGAATGTGACTCTCTGTGCTCACTTTTTTGTCGAATATGTAGGTTTCCAACTGGGTGCTGACAGTGTTGACCCACATTATCAAAGAAAAATACAGGACAAGATAAGAGCCGCTCTAAAGCAATTAACTTTCCGTGAGGAACATGTTATTGTTCAGTTCTGGTCACCTCGTGTCTTTGGGATGCACCAAGTACTTACAACTATGGATCAACCATGTGGTTTTGGTGTAACAGAGGAACACCTATATCTGTTTCGAAAGGTCTGTGAGCAGAACCCTTATGTTATGGGTAAAAATTATGAAGACGGAGACATTAGTCCTCCTGCTCGAGTATTTAGGCAAGGATTGCCGGAGTGGACTTCTGATCTAGCTAATTACTCACCGCAACAATATCCACAACAAGACTTAGCGATCAGTTGCAAACTTCATGGATATCTGGCTTTACCAGTCTTCGATTCAACTCTACGGTTATGTGTTGGTGTGATTGAAGTCTTGGGGTCTTCAAAGTATATGAGGTTTGCTTACGAGGTTCGACAAATTCACGAGGCGCTAAAGGTTTCCTTTTAATAATTTCTGTCAATCCTAGACACTTGTACTTTTTTTTTAACTGTTTTGTGGTTTTTGGTGTTTTATACTTGGTTTTATTTTTAGTTAAGCAGTAAATAACATCAATGCCCTAATTATCTCATAGTTTGGTGCAGATATGTGTTGCATCATTTTCTTTATAATCTCCTTGAGTCTTGCTTGGTTTGTCTGTCAGTTAGATCCCTCTTAACTTCATTTGGCACTTGACCTAGTACACCCATACCATTGTAGCCATAGTGTTTTCCTCCACGCACTAGGTACACAAGGGCTCAAACCTCACTTCACGTACTAGGTACACATTTGGGGGTGGCTTGGGAAAGGGTCGGAAACGGTCACTCGGATACCTCAGTTAGGCCATGTACATCTGATTTCAAGACTCGCCTCCCGGGTAACCCGAACAAGGTATACCTCATCCATTTACCAGTTTTCTATAGCTACAATGGTTGTTAGGCCGCATGGGGTTATACACTAAGGATGCAATAGATTTAATACTATTCCCGTAGAAGCTTAACGTGCGATTTAAAGGAGTAAGCATATTAGTGTTACCACAATTTATTGAATCATGTTTATAGTTGAATTCTGTTTTACACTTCCTTGCATTGCTGCTCATTTCCAAATTGTTAACTTGCAGACGCAGAATCTGACGTGTCCCCAAGCATTTGATAATCATGCTACAAATTCTATCACTCAGGTTTAGTATTTTGGCAATTTTTTTTTTATTATTATTTTTTTCTTTTGGGGGATTCTTATTTGGCAGATGTCTTTTATGTACAGATTCCCAACGAACGGAGGGACAATGAGTTTAACAAAATTCTGGCTATTCTGAAAATTGTGTGTGGCAGCCACAACTTACCATTTGCTCAGACATGGGCTGTTACTCCATGCACTAGTTTTGTTTCACATGATAAAATTAGAAAGAAGTGTTGTAGCAGTTTTGATACTAAATGCATCGGGAAAGTCTGCATGTCCACATCAGGTCTACCATTTGAAGTCCGAGACTTGCTAAAGTGGAAATTCAAGGAAGAATGTAGAGTACGACACCTAGACAAGTCAAAAGGGTTTGTTGGGAGGACATTAGTATCCCGTGGTTCATGTTTTTGGGAAGATGTAACCAAACTCAATGAGGAAGAGTACCCGTTGGTTCACTATGCACGCATTTACATGGTAACTAGCTGCTTGGCAATCTTCTTGCATAGTGTTGAAGCTAATAATGACTATGTCTTAGAGTTTCATCTACCGTTGGGCACCAAATATGGTATATTTGTTCAAGATGTGGTGGAAACATTGAAACAGATAGTTAACGTTGATTCTGGATTTGTACTCGGTGATACGTCACCTATAGATTGGTCCGGTAAACACTGAACCTAAAACTATATAAACAACCTCAAATTAGATAGCTAACAATTTCACTTTTCATGCTATTTTTTCAGATTCAGAGTCAACTGTGACAAATGTTTCAGACCAATGGTCCTCCACCAATGTGAGTATGCGGAAAAGGTGTGTTGCTACGTTTACTGATGATGAAGAGACAAGCAGCCCATTAAAAAAGCTTAAAATAGACACTGATCTGGGACAATCTGTTCCTGTCAAGGTAACTTTTGGACAGTCTTCTATAAACTTCCAGCTCCTTATTCCATTGGGATTGTTGGATCTGGAAAAGGAGATAGCACAAAGGTTGAACTTAGAGGGTAAAAGGCCTCGTCTAAAATACAAGGATGAAGATGATGATCTGATACTCATCTGTGATGATGCCGATGTGTCATCTGCTTTCGAAGCTTCTGGCAGCTGTAGAACTATTAGCTTAATCTGTGCAACAGATTGACAGTTAATGGGTCGTATCCTTGATTATTGGTGAGTCAGTACATTTAAATTTAGATATTTGCCAAGATTTTCTGTATTCTGTCTTATCAACTTCCCTTTTTTTGGTTATGGTTTTCACTCTATGTTTGGCATATGTAGATGTATTTGGAGTTGGAGCTGCACTGGAGTTGGGAGTCGGAGTTGCGCACTGGGTAGCTGGAGTCGGAGGTGCCGGAGTTGGAATCAATTGGTCAGCTGGAGGTGGATTGCTTAGAGTTGTGAGCCTGAAACTTCTATTTGTATAAATTTGTTTTGAAAGTACCTGAATGATTATAATTACACAAGAAAAATACAAAAATATAAACTCAAAAAAGTAAAACTAATTATATAAAGATATTTATGTATTTTTAATTATATAAAGGATATTTATGTATTTTATCAGTGTCAAAGGCTCCAGCTTATTTCTTCAAGTTTTTTGGTTCAAGAGCATATGAATTAGAGCATTGATTGGATGTCCAACTCATATGTCTAATAGTATGCCTAAACATATGTGTCAATATCCTATTATATTATATAAAGGATATTTATGTATTTTATCAGTGTCAAAGGCTCCAGCTTATTTCTTGATGCTTTTTGGTTCAAGAGCATATGACTTAGAGCATTGATTGACATGCCTAACTCATATGTCTAATAATATGCCTAAACACATGTGTCAGTATCCTATTAGGGACAGCAGCAGTACCCACTTTTTCACAAACCTTTAATTTATTGACATATCTATTAAGCACACAAGTAGTCACATATTTTAGGCCTTCCAATCATTTTCCTATGAATTATATACTAGCTCATTGCAAAAACATATTCATTGCCAATCATTTTTCGTTCAACAACTTGATGGTAGGTTGTATCATTTTTGCATGCTGATAATTTTTTTAATGGGATTTGCTAGCGGGTAAGGTGTAAATAAATAGAAAGTTTAAGTCTATTAAATTGGTAATCACATTTAGGGTATTTTTGGCACGGAGCGGTATGAAGTTTTTTGAAGCGGTGAGCAATAAGCGTTTTGATTTTTAGTAGTCATTTAACAATGGAGCGGTGAACTTTGCTATTTTTTAGAAATGCTCATTTTCTCAATGCTTCTTTAAGAAGTTGTGAGCGGTAAACGGTGAGTTGTGGCTACTGCTCACAGCTCACTGCTACTGCCCAATGCTATTGTTCACTGCTACTTTTACCAAACACACTCTTAATCGTAACCTCAAGAACATTGCAAAACAAGTTTAGAATAAATAAAAGATCATCTATGTATGAGTATTTTTCATTTGAAGATGTCTAATACCATTGAGCAAATGAAGAAAATATACATTTCACGGCTGCTCCAGCCTCATTTCATGCTTTAATGAATGTGGTTTTCATGAATTATACGAGGATTTGGTAGGGTACTGGCGATCTGCGACATGTACTATATAATAAGTTTTCGTTAAAGAACCATGTTTTTTGCTACAATAACTTAAAGGCAATAACTGAAGGTTTGAGTAGCTTTAATAAGTATCAAACTAATTCATATAAAAACCTTAAATTACATGCACGATGTTGCGGCAATATAGCGGGCAACAACCATGGAATGAACTTTTTTGACTCGTAATTTATTTTGGCGGTACAACTTTCGTGACAATAAACAATTTTTGAGCTAATTTAATAACAACTTACCTATTTTAAGTCGAGAGGAAAAACTTCCGTTTGTAATTTCATTTTTCCATGTGTCAAATAGAGATAAATTGAAATATAATATTAATCAAGTTCACTTATGCGCATTATAGCTTATAAAACTGGCGATTTTTATTTATTTATTTATTTTTTTAACTTTAAAAGGTATACACGTCGTGAGCTACAAAAGCGATAATCACACTCCCACCATTGTTTACGCCGCCGACCATATCCTCGGTCCTCTCATCCCCATCTTCTCATTCTCTATCATCGATTCTTTTGCTCATTCGATTTGCATCATCCATTATTGATCAACCTTTCCGTTGACATCTCACAGTTTTTATGTATCATCATCGGATCCATCGGAATAAGTGGCGATTTCTTCGTCTGTGGTTATTTTATCTGTATGATGTATTTTGTATTGGTAGGAGTATTTGTTTTGTTTTACACACACCAAAAAAAAATGTTGTCCTAAATTGAAAAGCATTTAAATTTGGAGTTTTGTTATTTTATTGAAACGAATGCATATTATTTTTTTAGTAGCTTTGCTCGGGTTTTGAAAAATATTGGTTTGTAAATTTGTACAAAGAGTTTTATTTATTGTATTTTTTCAATGAGGGGATGTTTTATAAATAAAATTAATTGTAAAAATGGTTGATGCATCAATTAGTTGTACACATAGATAGATAATTGTATTCCTTAATTTTTGTATTTAAAGTATCTTGTGCATTTAATGAAAGAAATGACATTCTTACTTTATATGTAACATAGATATAGATATAAACTCATGTTGGTGTTATGTTTTTGTAATTTCTCTTAAATGAGACATGTATTGATAAAAATTAATTGTGCTTGTAGAATCAATTATTGTATATGTGATAACAATTTCATGTAGAGTGAGCATGGTGTGGTTTGATACGGTTTTTGCCTAAAACCGAACCACAACCAAACTTGTGTTTTCTATAAAAGTAGAAACCGAAACCATGTGGTTTCAGTTTTTGTGGTTTTCAGTTTACATAGTCGGTTTTTTCGGTTTTAACTGCACCACATTTAGCCATCTTGTAATTTTGGGCTTAAAGACAGTAGTAATAATGGGCTTAATGTAAACAACACTATTATAACCGTATCATCTAATTTAAAACTAATAATACAAACATCCCACTATATCCTACTAGAATATTATCATTAGTATTATTATTAAAACTAATAATACAAACATCCCATTATTAATAATACAAACATCCCCCACACTGAGATATTGCTAGTCCCTAGCAATGATTTGAGAAAACATAATGGATTTTAATCTCTTTACCAAAAGCCATTACTTCTGGAGTAGCCAAATGTTTCAGTTCAAGTAAGAACCATGGTACACCGATAACCATGTGATTTTGAGCAAACCACCACTTTCAACGGTTTTGATTTGTCTTTACCAGAAGCCGTTTGCTCTGGACTAGCCAACTCTTAGATAAATTATCAATATTATCTTTGGTGAGTCGATTACCAATTATGGTTTTTCCATTGCCTTTACCACAAGCCATAAACTTGCGGGCTAGCCAACTCTTCACTTTTTAGGATATGGTGAGTGAATACCATACAATTTTGGGCAAATTGCAAGCCGTCAACGGATTTGAGATATCTTTACCAAGAGCCGTTTGCTCCTGGATTAGCCAATCCTTTTGTCTTACAGACATGGCGGATTGATAACCAAGCTGAGTAAGTGTAGAACACTTACTCCAAAAAAAAATTTGGCCAAAAACGGGGAATTGGGCGTATAATTACATGATAAAATTCGTGAGAATTCCCCCACACTTAGAAATGAATATTGCCCTCAATATTCAAAGTACCGCGCGGTTATGCCGAAACAAAGAACGTAAAAGGGAAATACTACGGCCATTATTTAAAAAGATTTTTTTTTTTTTTTTTTAAAAGACTTATATACAAAACATGTGGGGCAACCCCCCCACACTAGGGTGGTACACACGGGTGAAAACCCATGTTAAGCTACTGTTTTTGATTACCGAGTCGCTAGCTTGACTCGACCCCGAATTCATTGGTTCATGGGGAAGCAAAGTGGAAGAAACAATCTCCATCGGACTTTCATTCAAGATGTTTGGACAAACATTTGAAGCACGTGAAAGTTCCACACCGATGAGATATATTCCCGGCTCAAGATAATGGTACATGAAAATGCCGGGATCAAATATAATGTCTTCATTCCCGAAGGAGTGAAGAACAGGGAGAATCACGGGATAGGTGAAGAAAAGATAGAAAATCATGATAAACATCATGACTAACTCATCTTCATCTATAGGAGGATCCATAATTTCGGGATTATGAATCTCATCATTTAAGCTTATGTGATCAAGACAAATCTCGGAGTGTCTAGATCAAAGTAGAATTTATCATACTCCGCGGAGATATGATATGAGTGAGTTCATCTGAGAACTCCATGAAGGTAAATAAATCATATTCAGAATTGATATGAGTGGGTTCACTGGTGAACTTCTCCAATGTAAATGATTCATAAACGGGGAGAGAATTATGAGAATGAAAAGTGGTACTGCCACTAATCTTCTCTCCCATATTATCAAAATAGGAGGCTTTCATTTCCGGAATAGAATCATCGGGAAGAATGTCACTATCCTTAATGGGGATAGGAGATGAAATAGGTTTTTCATTGAAAGCCTCGATTTTAGAAATGAGAAAGACTGACATTCGTAATGTTGCACGAAGTGCTTCATCTTTGATTTCAGTGTCAGGAACTTCATCATTCTCTTCTTCTAAGCTAACAAGCTCAGAAGGTGAATCTTCCACATAAATGATGTCTCCACAAGATAACGAATCATCATCATCAGAATCGGAGAACATCTCAACATGATCTGTTTGGAAGACAAGAGGAGGAGGGATATCACACACATGATCAAGAATTCCTTGTGACTCTCTTGGGATTGGGACAAGGTCCTCAACACTAGACTTTATGAATTCGTCCGATTCCTTTTCAGAACATTGTCGAGATGCTCGTCCCCCATAATAAGAGAGTGAGTGTGAATCTCAGGTGTGATAGCAGTTGTTTGAGATGGAATCTCAACCGGCAGGATATCAACTGACCGAGGGAGTTGAGAAATATTATTTCTAAAAGGATAAAAACCCTCCTCGTCATCGTCATATAGAGCTGCCTTGAGAAATTGGGAACGCCTTAGAGCTGCATGCTCTAGGACTAATAATTCTTCCCTAGATTGGCGAGCCTCTGCTTTCTTCGCCAGCAATTCTCCTATGGTCTTTTCACCACTCACTTGATTCTTAAAGTTTTGAACTATATCATCAAGTTTTTTCATTGCGGTTTCCAAATCTTGGGAATTTTCTTTAGGCAACGGTTCAGGTGGAGTTTGAACCGTATAGTGCTGTGGAGGTTGGAAATTATCAAAACCGGAAGTATAGCAATTTTGATTCCACGGTTGACATTGAAAATTATCGTGAGGACCTCCACAATTCTCAACAAGAAAACCGATGTGGCCGTGGAGTCGTATGTGCTTTGGAGTCATAATTGTTATCAAGAACCTGCTCATAGACAAGCGTGTTTCCCGATTGACAATCAGAACTGTAGTGTGAACCACCACAGTACTCACAACATAAACTGTTGAGTTTGGATTGGTGAATCATATGGATGTTGGTCATAACCAAAGTTCGAGCATCACGGAAAACTGTTCATAAATAAACGTGTTTCCGGATTGACACTCAAATCCTTGGTGAGGACCTCCACAATATTCACAACTTGTAATGTTGATTATATGAAGATAGGTCGGGCTGTGGTGGGTAATTGGAAAAGTTTGAGGAGTCGTTAAATGAGTTCGGATTAGGATCATAATCAAATGAATTCCTCGAACCACAAAACAAACAACTCCCGTTATGAATATCATTACCACATTGTACACAAGTACACCAACGAATGTGGTGAACCAAAAAGAGGCTCACCACAACCGACACAAGGAATAAACGATTGCGTTTGAGAGTTATAAGAAAAAATCGGTTTATTCAAAGAATCAACAAAACCAACATGGTGATCCGGATGACTATCAAATCTCGAAGAACATTCTGAAAAATCCGGAGGTGGGACAAGTGGTGTGCTCTGAGAGCTAGCAATTTCCACCACTTCCGTTATGGTCTCCGGTTTTGGTTCTTGAGAAACGTGAAGATTAGGCAAGTCATTCTTGCTAGTCACCGATGTTTGAACGGGTTCATCGTAATCAATTCTAATTCTCGACCTTTTTCATCGGCTTGAATTTGTTCGATTAGATTACGGGCTCTATTTTCAAAGAAAGTGTCCTCGTAATCCTCGGTGGGTGCTTGGGGTAGCTCTGACGTTTGAACTGGTTTGTCAAGATTAGAATGTATTTCGAGGTTGTATGGCGGTGGTCGAAATAACTTTGAAAAGAATTTTTGATGGATAATTCGCATACAATTGCAAAATTAAACGCGAACTAGGCCCTCCACACCGCTCACACACATTTGTGACGATGATGTTGACGATTGTCGATGATCTGTCTCTGAAAACAGTCAAGATACCTCACACAAACCGGCCACTTGTGAATGGCCGACCGTAAGAAGCTTAAAACCGCTTAAAACACAAATACAATGAAGTCCTGGAGAATACAATGAATTCCCGGGTCGTTTAGTCCCAAGGAGACTCAATGGTGTGTCAAACAAACTCAGAGGATAGAATGATCACTAAGGATAGTGATCTGTAAAGGTTATGATTAGAAATATTACACTACTGATTGATTGGAAAGGAATAGGATACAGAACTGGAAAGCACAACAATCAGATGAAAGAAACGTAAACGTAAGTTTTAAAAACTACGTATACGTACAAAATAAAAAGTGAAGACTAAGAAATAAAAGGCCTAAAAATATAAAAATGACATTTTTGAAATCCTAAAAATAAAAGAAAATTATTAGAATAATAAAATTATTTTTTTACACTATTTAATTAATTATTATTAATTAAAAACTATTTTAACTATTTAATAAATACTCTAAAATAGAAGAAAATACAAAATAAGGCTAGAAAAATAAACTTATGATTCTGAAAAATCTAAAATACTATAAAACTAATTTTAAAATTAAAAATATATTTTTCACACTTTTTATTTAATTATTACTAATTAAAAACTATTTAAAATGCACTTAATTACTAGAAAATATAAAATAAACTTGGAAAAATAAAATTTTAACTTTGAAAAATCTAAAATATGATAAAACTAATTTTAAAACTGAAAATATATTTTTTTTGCTTTTTAATTATTTATTACTAATTACTTACTATTTTTAACTAATTAAAATTATAATCAATACTAAAAAGATAGAGAAAAATATGAAACTTTTTCTAAAAATACTATATGATGACAGAAACCTAAGAAAAATATAAAAACAAGATTTGCTTATCAATAAGCTAGAAAGAAAAATCAAAAACCTATTAAATAAATGCTATTACTGATTTTAAATTGGACTTTTTCTGGATTTTCTTTTTGGAAACTACTTTAATACTGATATTATGAAACTTTAATAAAGACAAAAAATTTATAAGTCACAAATAAGCTGTTTTGACAAGCTTATTGGCCAACAGTGGTGCTTTTGAGCTTATTTGGTGAAATAAGCTCAAACAAGCTCACAAGTTGAAACAAAAGCTCAAAGTAGATTCAAACAAGCTATATGAACTATAATGAAGCTAAAAAGAACAGATAAGCACACTGAAAAGCTAGAACAAAGACAATAAGCACTTGGTTTTTACACAGAAATGGGACAAGCTTGAGGCTTGTTGCAGCCCTAGCAAACAAGCTCCAAAATGAAAAACCAAACTTGATACTTCAAGATGGCCAGGTTGGCTTTCCAAAGAACCAGAGAACACAAGATTTGAACAACTAATAAGCTCTATGTGAGCTTATCAAGTTGGATCTATCAACTGTGCACAGGGCACTTATCTCCGAATGTGTCCACAAAAAGCAGTAAAATAAGCACTTAAAGAGCTGAGAAATAAAGAACTAGCATTTTTGTATTTTTCTTTAGCAACCAAACTTTAATATCCCAAGAGATTTTAGGCTAAAACTTATAGTTAAACCCACAGTGAAATTCCAAAGTTTATTCAAAAGTGACCTTAATGAAAATTTGACTTTTATAGAAAACCAAAAGAGTTGACCAAGATGAACTTTGATTCACTACTGATCATTGAATATGTTGTTTTGAGGTATGTTAAGACTGATTAGAGCAAGATTAACAACTTTTAAACACAAAATCAAGATCTTGGGTCATAAAATTCCAACAGTAATCAACAGAGATGAGATCATATGAGATTTTGACTTTTTCAAGAACAAGAACTGGTTTTCATGACTTAGGTGAGTTATTAGGATTGAGCGAACCGAGAACAACCAAAAGTGATAGCATAAACACTTTATAACACAGTTTGACTGACAAAACCAAACAAGCCTTTATATAACTATTTTGAAGATTTTCAAAGCTAAACACCAATTTAAACCATAAAACTGATTATAAACTTTGTATAATCCTATATTAGAACTAATGAAACCTAAAACAACAACCAAAACATCCTTAAACTCACTAATGATCTAAATGAGCTTTTAACTGTCAAAATGAGATTTTATAAACTACAAGTTTTTAAGAACAACAAACTGATTTTAAGGATTAGATACACTTAACTATACTTAGTGAACATAAAGAAACAGAAAATTAATTTAATAAACAACTTCCACAGTGAAATGCAAAAGTGAATATAAAAACTTACAAAAGCTTTCCAAGCTTAAAACTGATAACCAGGACCAATGAACACCTCTATTAGCTTACCACTAAGCTACTAACCCAAGGCCATCCATGATTTACCCTGCTCCAGCTGTGTACATCATCTCCAAGTGATTTTTGATTTTTCAAGTATTTAATTTGGATTTTTGGTGATTTTTCATTTTTTGACTCTAAACTGATTTTAAGTGTATCTAAAAGCTTGATTAAGCTTTCTAGGAGCTTAAGTGACCTAATTCAGTCCATACAAACACCTAACAACAACATTTAAACATTCTTGAGATTTTTGAATTTGGAAATGCAAAAACTTGAATTGAGATTAGAATTTGAAATTAGTTACTGGAAATCATTCAAATACATTCAAGATACTTTAACAAAGTTATTACAAGCTTGAAACTTTACTGAAAAACTTAAAGAAAGAAAAACGATTAAGAAAACTTAAAGATTACACTAGATAGTTGATACATTGCATCCTTCTCTCTCTTTATAGACTTTTAGCACTTTTTCATGTCCTCTGAATCTTTCCCACCAAAATCTAGCCATTGGATCTTTGAAACTCATCATATCCGTCCACTTGTTATTTTGGCGCCAAATATTTCTTTGAGCAGGTTTAAGGAATTAATGGGTTTGGTTGAGTCAATTAAAGATATTTGGAGTTTAGAGGAGGTGGAGGGGACAAGGTAAGGGAGGGGTGTTGAAAAGGGTGGAAAACCATGTCTGGTTTTGAGTTTACAGGGGTGGAGAGGAGATGCTACAGTGGTAGTGGTATTAGGCGCGCGTTTTTCTTGGTTTGACTTGCGTTGACCGAGCTATAATACTAACGGGGTTGGGTTTTGGGCTTAGCTGGGCCAAGGTTTAGTGGATTGGATTTTGGGTTTGATATATTGAAAAAGGATCCGTTTGTTTAAGCTTAGTACACAAGGACTAAATATGCAAATTATCCAATCTTGAGGGACTGATCATGAAACTATTCCAAACTTCTCACAAGGACCAAACATGACAAACATTGATAGAACAAGGATCCTTTTTGCATAAAATCCATTTTAAAAGGTCCAAGGACTAATTTTGCAATTTTCCAAAGTTTAAGGACCTTTCTTGCCAATTGACCAAAGAATCATTCAAGGATCATTTTTAACAACTTAGAAGATTTCAGGGACCTTGAATGAGAAATTTCCACCTTTTTGAATTCCAGGGACTAGATTTGACAACTTTTAAAACTTGGGGGACTAAACTGCCAATTTTGCAAACTTGAATCATTTTTCATCTGATTTTTATATTTTTGCAATTAAAACACATAAAACACTGATTTGTAATATTTTGATCATTTTGATGTGTTTCTGAGTGTTTTCAGATGATTTTGCAGTTTAGATTATACAAAAATGATGAGTATTTAGACACTCATCAATCCCCCATACTGAGATATTGCTAGTCCCTAGCAATGATTTGAGAAAACTTGATGGATTTGAAAAACTCTTTACCAAAAGCCATCACTTCTGGAGTAGCCGATTGTTTTGATTCAAGTAAGAACCTTGGTACAACGATAACCAAATGATTTATTGGCAAATCATAAACCATATAACGGATTTGATTTTGTCTTTACCAGAAGCCGTACCCTTCTGGACTAGCCAACTCTTAGATAAATTATCAGGATTATCTTTGGTGAGCTGAATACCAATTATGGATTTTCCACTGCCTTTACCACAAGCCATAACCTTGCGGGCTAGCCAACTCTTCACTTTTTAGGATATGGTGAGTTGAGAACCATACAATTTTGGGCAAATTACAAGCCATATAAACGGATTTGAGAAATCTTTACCAAGAGCCGTTTGCTCCTGGATTAGCCAATCCTTTTATCTTACAGACAAGGCGGACTGATAACCAATTGAGTAAGTGTAGAACACTTACTCCAAAAAAAATTTTGGCCAAAAACGGGGGAATTGGGTAGATAATATATGAAATTCGTGAGAATTCCCCCCCACACTTAGAAATGAATATTGCCCTCAATATTCAAAGTACCGGCGGTTATGCCGAAACTGAGAACGTAAAAGGGAAATATTACGACCATTATTTAGAAGAGATTTTTTTTTTTTTTTTTTTTTTGATAAACTTATATATATACACAACATGTGCGGCAACCCCCCCACACTAGGGTGGTAGAACAGAGAAAGAAGACAGAAATATGGGTGAAAACCCATATGGTGCGTGCTAATGTTTTTGATTACCGAGTCACTTAGCTTGGCTCGATCCCCGCATTCATTGGTTCATGGGGAATGTTTGTAAATCCGGGACAACCACAGGGGGAATGTCCTCTCCAAAGTAATGCTTAACTCGATGATCATTCACTTTAAAATTAGGACCCTCGGGTTGAGATAACTCAACGGTACCATAAGGATAAACCTTAGCAATGGTGAATGGACCAGACCAACGGGACTTAAGCTTTCCCGAGAAAATCTTCAATCTTGAGTTGAAAAGAAGGACTCGATCACCAACGTTGAAAACGCGGTTTTTGATTTTAGAGTCATGAATCTTCTTTGTCTTTTGTTTATAGATCAGAGAGTTCTCGTATGCTTGATCACGAAGTTCATTTAGTTCATTCATTTGAACTTTTTTGTGATCACCGGCTGTCTGTATATCGAAGTTTGCATGTTTTAAGGCCCAGTAAGCCTTGTGCTCTAGTTCAATCGGAAGATGACATGCTTTTCCGTACACTAGCTTGTATGGAGTACACCCAATTGGTGTTTTGTAAGCTGTACGAAAAGCCCAGAGTGCGTCATCCAGTTTATCCGACCAGGATGCACGATTTTCGCCTACTGTCCTTTCAAGGATTCTTTTAATACCACGGTTTGAAACTTCCACCTGCCCACTTGTTTGGGGGTGGTATGCAGTAGATAGACGGTGGGTAACACCATATTTTTGCATGACTCTTTCAAATTGGTCATTACAAAAATGTGTACCACGATCACTGATTATCGCTCTCGGAGTTCCAAACCTGGCAAACAGAGATTTTAAAAATTTCACAACAACTCGGGCATCATTGGTGGGTAAAGCTTTTGCTTCAACCCATTTTGACAAATAGTCAACAGCCACGAGTATGTACTTGTTACCACGAGAAGATGGAAATGGCCCCATAAAATCAATACCCCAGATGTCAAATATCTCACAAACTTGAATGGCATTTTGTGGCATTTCATTCCTTTGAGAAATATTACCATAACGTTGACAAGCGTCACAGGTTTTGACATAATCGTGGGCATCCTTATAGATAGTGGGCCAATAGAACCCGGAATCAAACACCTTTTTGGCGGTGTAGTTTGGACTATGATGGCCCCCGGTGGGTCCAGCATGGCAAGCTGTGAGAATGTCAATAGCTTCCTGTCCATAAACACACCGTCGGATGACTTGATCCGCACAGATTTTGAATAAGAAAGGGTCGTCCCAGAAATAATGTTTAACATCTTTGAAGAATTTGTTCTTCTGTTGGGTCGACATCCCTTTCACAATGAAGTTACCCGCATGGTAATTTGCGAAGTCAGCAAACCATGGGGTGGTAGAATTTCCACGAAAAGAAACCGCATTGAGTGTCTCGAGAGGAAATGTTTCATTTATTTCCTTTTTCTCGAAAACATCTTGGTGAGGGTTTTCTAATCTGGACAAATGATCAGAGCTAGATTCTCACTCCTTTTTATCACGTATAATGATATCAAATTCCTGGAGGAGGAGAATCCAACGAAGCAATCTCGGCTTTGCATCTTGTTTTGCAAAGAGATATTTAAGAGCCGAGTGATCCGTATACACTACGCATTTGGTCAAGATAAGATACGGCCGAAACTTCTCAAAAGCATACACCACGGCTAATAGCTCTTTTTCTGTGGTGGTGTAATGAGTTTGAGCCTCAGTCATAGTTTTCCTTGCGTAGTGAATAGGCTGAAAATGCTTGTTTCTTCGTTGCCCTAGGACTGCGCCGATAGCAAAATCACTTGCATCGCACATGAGCTCAAAAGGCAAGTCCCAGTCGGGAGCAACGAGAATGGGTGCTTCAGTAAGCTTTTTCTTCAATGTTTCAAAAACTATGATGCACTCAGGTGAGAAGATAAAAGGAGCATCCTTTTCAAGAAGATGGGTCATAGGCCGGGCGATTTTGGAAAAATCTTGAATGAATCTACGATAGAAACCGGCATGACCTAAAAAACTCCTAATACCTTTGACGGTAGTAGGATGAGGTAATTTAGCAATAACATCGACTTTTGCTCTATCTACCTCAATCCCATTCTTTGAAATCTTATGGCCAAGGACAATGCCTTCTTTGACCATAAAGTGGCTTTTCTCCCAGTTTAGACAAAGATTGGTGTCTTCACACCTTTGAAGCATTTTATCTAAATGGGAGAGACATGATTGAAAAGAATCCCCAATGACCGAGAAGTCATCCATAAACACTTCCATTGTTTCCCCGATCATGTCGTGGAAAATGGCCATCATACATCGTTGGAACGTGCCAGGAGCATTACATAAGCCAAAAGGCATACGTCTATAGGCAAAAGTTCCGTATGGGCAGGTGAATGTGGTTTTATCTTGATCCTTTGGATCAATGGGAATCTGAAAGTAACCCGAGAAACCATCAAGGAAACAATAGTATTCATTCCCTGCTAATCTCTCAAGCATTTGGTCCATAAAGGGCAGAGGAAAATGGTCTTTACGGGTGGCGTCATTCAACTTACGATAGTCAATGCAAACACGCCATCCGTAACCATCGAGTTGGAATCAACTCGTTATCTTCATTCGTGACAACAGTTATGCCACCCTTTTTCGGAACACAATGAATTGGGCGACCCAAGGACTATCTAAGATCGGGTAAATCAATCCTGCATCAAGAAGTTTGATAACCTCTTGTTTGATAACATCATGGATTTTTGGATTCACTCGTCTCTGATGTTGAACTGCTGGGTTAAAGTCATCCTCCATCAAGATTTTATGAGTACAAAACTCAGGGTTGATACCCTTGATGTCGGAGAGTTTCCAAGCAATTGCTTGCTTGTGTGACTTCAAGATTTTAATGAGAGCAGCTTTTTCATCTTTACTCAAATCTCGAGCAATAATGACGGGCAATTTATCATCACCCTCAAGAAATGCATACTCGAGATGAGGAGGTAAGTCCTTAAGCTCAACCTCAGGAAATTCTTCAGTTTTCTCAACTGACTTGACTTCCTTTTTATGAAGTTTGATGGGAGGGAGAGGAGGAGAAGTATCCAGGTTTGACACTTTCTTTAGAAGAATATCTCCCTCCAGATTAATCTCATTTTGATTAATCTCAACTGGGATTGAATCACTAGGGTGAGGGGTTGATGATGGATCATCATTGAGCAACTTCTCAATAAGAAGTATGTCCCCCTCAATATCAATTGGAGCGTGATCAATTTCCCAAGGCACAGAATCACTAGCCAAGTATGCCTCAATCTCTTCCGAGATGGAGTCATTTCCCTCAAAAGGAGTGATAGAAGGAGTAGAATTGGCTATGATAGGTTGAGAAGATGTGGTGGAATCCCCACTCACAGAATTATGAGAATAACCAAGAACTTCTTGAGAGTACTCTTCAGTGGCAACATCAATGATATCTATTCGGTTAACCGATTCAGAATCATAGTTTGCGGAGTACCTCGAAGTTTGGTCAAGGTTGAAGGTGACAGCTTCATTACCAACACGCAATGTGATTTCTTGCTCAAATACATCTATGAGAGCACGGCCCGTTCTCAGGAATCCTCGACCAACAATGAGAGGAACCCGATGATCGGCATCAAAATCAACAACCACGAAGTCAGCTGGAAAATGGAACTTTCCTACTTTCATAAATACGTCCTCGGCAATGCCAAGAGGACGGGATATGGAACGATCTGCAAGCTCGAGAGTCATGCATGTAGGAGTAAGTTCCGGAAGAGAGTTTCTTCCACACTGAATAAGGCATAAGGTTTATGCTTGCACCAAGATCTGCTAGGGCAAAGCATTCAACCATTCCGGGGAATACACAAGGTAAGAGAAATTTCCCGGGATCTCCTAGCTTTTCGGAAGCTTCTTCGAATAATTGCTGGCGTTCTCGTTAAGAGGAGTTTTTGCCATTTCAAACAGCTTTTCCTTATTGCTTAACATGTGCTTGAGAGTTGATGCAAACTTGGGCATCAACATGATAGCATCCGCAAAGCTTATGTCAAAGTGTAACTCTTGGAAAATTTGGAAAAATTTATCCATTTGATGACTAGCTTTTTCACGGAGCTTTTGTTCATTCAAACGTGATGGGTAAGGAATAGAAGATTTGGATTTCTGATTCTCAACAGGAGCTACAGGAGGTTCAAAAACAACTCCTTGATTTGACTTGGGTTTCTGGACCACTTGAGGTTGGACTACCGAAGGTAGGACATGTGCGGTACTTCGTGGGCTAGAATAATGCACTTTGTCCGTTGTTTCCTTGGTAACTTGACTCATTGGCACTGGTGGAGGAGGCATTGGAGTCGTAGGTCCATTGTGTGTTGGAGGTTCACTGTCCACTACCTTTGGGAGAGAAGAAGAAGAAGAGGTAGTAGGAACAGCAGGTCCATCATATGAAACACCACTTCTGGTTGTGATCGCCTTAGCATCGCCCCTCGGGTTAGCGATCGTGTTGCTCGGAAGTTTTCCTGAGCCCGAGGGTTGATCATTTAAAGACTTCTTAAGATCAGCAATCTGACTGACCAACAACCTGTTCATTTCATCTTGGGATTTCATGAACTGCTTCAGTAACTCATCAGATGATGGTCCTGGAGGAGTAATGACGGGAGGAGCTGGAGGGACAATTTGAGGCCGTATGTTTTGATTATAGCCAAAATTCCCTTGATTAGGATGCATATTCCCATGAAATTGATTCCCTCGATTGAAATTGTTTTGATGAAGGTTTCCTTGATGTTGGAAACCTTGATTGGGTCCAGGATAGAAATTACCTTGGTTTTGATAACCTTGGTTCATTCTTGGTTGGTTTTGATTCCAGTTTTGCATGTTGTGATTCTGGTTAAAACCGGGTGGTGCCTGATTAGTGTTAGCACGGTAGTGTGGTTCATTTTGAGGACGGTATTGATTACCTCCTTGCTGTGAACTACCGGCTAAAGCATTTGCTTCAAAAGGACTACCATCGGTGGCAGTACAATTGTAGTAAGCATGAGGACCACCACAAGTGACACAACTTTCAACTTTCTTCACTTCAGCATGTGTTGGTGTCTGAGTGAAGGAGACTTTCTTCTGGTTAGCAAGAACCAAAGCCTGAACAATGTCTGTGAGTTTATCAATCTTAGCATCGGTGCTAGATGTACTCACGGGGGATGAAGAAGAAGAAGGTCCAGCATGAGACTGATATGTCTTTGCTCTGAAAGGACGGACCTGAGATTTGTTCTCAATGATCTGCAAGGCCTCTTTGGTGGTCTTGCTCAAGAAATTACCTCCCGCGGAGGCATTCAAAGAGTCTTGATTGGTCTGATTGAGACCATTATAGAAAGTATCCATTTGCATTAATTCGGTAAAACCGTGATGTGGACACTTGCGAAGCAACTCTTTGTAACGATCCCATGCCTCCCCGAATGATTCATCAAATCTCTGAGAAAATTTCATTATCTCATTCTTAAGACTTGTGGTTCGGGATGGAGGATAGAACTTGTTAACGAACTTGGTGACTAGATCTTCCCATGTCTCTATAGAACGAGGGGGTTGTTTCTCAAGCCAATTCCGGGCTTGTCCCTCTAGAGAAAATGGGAACAGAAGAAGCTTGATAGCTTCATGTGGGACATTCTTGTACTTGATGGTAGATGCTATCTTGTTAAACCATCGAATGTGTGCATGAGGATCATCCCGCTCAAAACCATAGAATTGGCTTTGGGTTACTAGATTGAGCAACCCGGTTTTGAGTTCAAAAGTGTCAGCCACGATGGCTGGAACAACAATGGCATCTCCGTAACCCTCGATGGGTGCCTGGAGAAGCTCATTCATGGGTTTGTCTTCTGCCATTTCGACAGGAGGTGGTGGTGGTAGACGTTCCTCATCGGCTGGAAGGAGCTGAACGTCCTCTACGTCTACGAGGAATGTTTCCAAGTTCTGAAAGTGGACTTGTAGAACTGGAAGAACGAGTGCGCATTGCACTATGTATAAAAATCAATTTTCAAAACAAATGAGGCAAAACACAAGTGAACTTAACCAATAATCGCAAATGAAATGGCTTCTTTGAAAAAGGTACACCAAATCACAAGTGACACAAAGGCAAGTTTTAAATCTGATGTTCGGGAACTTATTAATGGTCGCACCCCCAGTTAGGTAGTGCACTGCCTTGATTTGCGGTGGTTGATTTTTATGTATATTAAGTACCACTGAAAAGACGTAGGTATAGATTTGTGCAAAGGGGTTCAAAAACTTTTGGACAATATTTTTGTTATCGTCCCGTTTAACCAAATCGTATCTCTTCAAGAATCACCTTAAAAGAGAATACAAAATAGAAAACGTTCCGATTGTTTTGTTGTTTTATATATATATATATATATATATATATATATATATATTTTTTTGGTGTTTTAACACTTTAGGAAAAGTGTTAATGAACTTTTTGGATTTTTTTATAACTTTACAAAAACTTTTTACAAATGGTGGGTATGTGCAACAATGGATCTGAAAATGGCTAAACACACGCTAAAGCCTCCCCGGCAGCGGCGCCAAAATTTGATCTGTGCTGAAAACAGTCAAGCTACCTCACACAAACCGGCCACTTGTGAATGGCCGACCGTAAGAAGCTTAAAACCGCTTAAAACACAAATACAATGAAGTCCTGGAGAATACAATGAATTCCCGGGTCGTTTAGTCCCAAGGAGACTCAATGGTGTGTCAAACAAACTCAGAGGATAGAATGATCACTAAGGATAGTGATCTGTAAAGGTTATGATTAGAAATATTACACTACTGATTGATTGGAAAGGAATAGGATACAGAACTGGAAAGCACAACAATCAGATGAAAGAAACGTAAACGTAAGTTTAAAAACTACGTATACGTACAAAATAAAAAGTGAAGACTAAGAAATAAAAGGCCTAAAAATATAAAAATGACATTTTTGAAATCCTAAAAATAAAAGAAAATTATTAGAATAATAAAATTATTTTTTTACACCATTTAATTAATTATTATTAATTAAAAACTATTTTAACTATTTAATAAATACTCTAAAATAGAAGAAAATACAAAATAAGGCTAGAAAAATAAACTTATGATTCTGAAAAATCTAAAATACTATAAAACTAATTTTAAAATTAAAAATATATTTTTCACACTTTTTATTTAATTATTACTAATTAAAAACTATTTAAAATGCACTTAATTACTAGAAAATATAAAATAAACTTGGAAAAATAAAATTTTAACTTTGAAAAATCTAAAATATGATAAAACTAATTTTAAAACTGAAAATATATATTTTTTTGCTTTTTAATTATTTATTACTAATTACTTACTATTTTTAACTAATTAAAATTATAATAAATACTAAAAAGATAGAGAAAAATATGAAACTTTTTCTAAAAATACTATATGATGACAGAAACCTAAGAAAAATAGAAAAACAAGATTTGCTTATCAATAAGCTAGAAAGAAAAATCAAAAAGCTAAAACCTATTAAATAAATGCTATTACTGATTTTAAATTGGACTTTTTCTGGATTTTCTTTTTGGAAACTACTTTAATACTGATATTATGAAACTTTAATAAAGACAAAAAATTTATAAGTGACAAATAAGCTGTTTTGACAAGCTTATTGGCCAACAGTGGTGCTTTTGAGCTTATTTGGTGAAATAAGCTCAAACAAGCTCACAAGTTGAAACAAAAGCTCAAAGTAGATTCAAACAAGCTATATGAACTATAATGAAGCTAAAAAGAACAGATAAGCACACTGAAAAGCTAGAACAAAGACAATAAGCACTTGGTTTTTACACAGAAATGGGACAAGCTTGAGGCTTGTTGCAGCCCTAGCAAACAAGCTCCAAAATGAAAAACCAAACTTGATACTTCAAGATGGCCAGGTTGGCTTTCCAAAGAACCAGAGAACACAAGATTTGAACAACTAATAAGCTCTATGTGAGCTTATCAAGTTGGATCTATCAACTGTGCACAGGGCACTTATCTCAGACAGGTGTCCACAAAAAGCAGTAAAATAAGCACTTAAAGAGCTGAGAAATAAAGAACTAGCATTTTTGTATTTTTCTTTAGCAACCAAACTTTAATATCCCAAGAGATTTTAGGCTAAAACTTATAGTTAAACCCACAGTGAAATTCCAAAGTTTATTCAAAAGTGACCTTAATGAAAATTTGACTTTTATAGAAAACCAAAAGAGTTGACCAAGATGAACTTTGATTCACTACTGATCACTGAATATGTTGTTTTGAGGTATGTTAAGACTGATTAGAGCAAGATTAACAACTTTTAAACACAAAATCAAGATCTTGGGTCATAAAATTCCAACATTAATCAATGAGATGAGATCATATGAGATTTTGACTTTTTCAAGAACAAGAACTGGTTTTCATGACTTAGGTGAGTTATTAGGATTGAGCTGAACACAGAACAACCAAAAGTGATAGCATAAACACTTTATAACACAGTTTGACTGACAAAACCAAACAAGCCTTTATATAACTATTTTGAAGATTTTCAAAGCTAAACACCAATTTAAACCATAAAACTGATTATAAACTTTGTATAATCCTATATTAGAACTAATGAAACCTAAAACAACAACCAAAACATCCTTAAACTCACTAATGATCTAAATGAGCTTTTAACTGTCAAAATGAGATTTTATAAACTACAAGTTTTTAAGAACAACAAACTGATTTTAAGGATTAGATACACTTAACTATACTTAGTGAACATAAAGAAACAGAAAATTAAGTTAATAAACAACTTCCACAGTGAAATGCAAAAGTGAATATAAAAACTTACAAAAGCTTTCCAAGCTTAAAACTGATAACCAGGACCAATGAACACCTCTATTAGCTTACCACTAAGCTACTAACCCAAGGCCATCCATGATTTACCCTGCTCCAGCTGTGTACATCATCTCCAAGTGATTTTTGATTTTTCAAGTATTTAATTTGGATTTTTGGTGATTTTCTGTTTTTGACTCTAAACTGATTTTAAGTGTATCTAAAAGCTTGATTAAGCTTTCTAGGAGCTTAAGTGACCTAATTCAGTCCATACAAACACCTAACAACAACATTTAAACATTCTTGAGATTTTTGAATTTGGAAATGCAAAAACTTGAATTGAGATTAGAATTTGAAATTAGTTACTGGAAATCATTCAAATACATTCAAGATACTTTAACAAAGTTATTACAAGCTTGAAACTTTACTGAAAAACTTAAAGAAAGAAAAACGATTAAGAAAACTTAAAGATTACACTAGATAGTTGATACATTGCATCCTTCTCTCTCTTTATAGACTTTTAGCACTTTTTCATGTCCTCTGAATCTTTCCCACCAAAATCTAGCCATTGGATCTTTGAAACTCATCATATCCGTCCACTTGTTATTTTGGCGCCAAATATTTCTTTGAGCAGGTTTAAGGAATTAATGGGTTTGGTTGAGTCAATTAAAGATATTTGGAGTTTAGAGGAGGTGGAGGGGACAAGGTAAGGGAGGGGTGTTGAAAAGGGTGGAAAACCATGTCCGGTTTTGAGTTTCACTGGGTGGAGAGGGAGATGCTACAGTGGTAGTGGTATTAGGCGCGCATTTTTCTTGGTTTGACTTGCGTTGACCGAGCTATAATACTAACGGGGTTGGGTTTTGGGCTTAGCTGGGCCAAGGTTTAGTGGATTGGATTTTGGGTTTGATATATTGAAAAAGGATCCGTTTGTTTAAGCTTAGTACACAAGGACTAAATATGCAAATTATCCAATCTTGAGGGACTGATCATGAAACTATTCCAAACTTCTCACAAGGACCAAACATGACAAACATTGATAGAACAAGGATCCTTTTTGCATAAAATCTATTTTAAAAGGTCCAAGGACTAATTTTGCAATTTTCCAAAGTTTAAGGACCTTTCTTGCCAATTGACCAAAGAATCATTCAAGGATCATTTTTAACAACTTAGAAGATTTCAGGGACCTTGAATGATAAATTTCCACCTTTTTGAATTCCAGGGACTAGATTTGACAACTTTTAAAACTTGGGGGACTAAAACTGCCAATTTTGCAAACTTGAATCATTTTTCATCTGATTTTGATATTTTTGCAATTAAAACACATAAAACACTGATTTGTGATATTTTGATCATTTTGATGTGTTTCTGAGTGTTTTCAGATGATTTTGCAGTTTAGATTATACAAAAATGATGAGTATTTAGACACTCATCAGTCGACATAAGAATTAAACATATAGAGGATTAAGAAGAGAATCAAATGGATGAGAGGATACGAAGAATAGAATTAAACGGCAAAAGAGGGTAAGAGAAATAGAATCGTGAATAAGAGGAATGAAAGAGTGTTTTTGGTATTTTTGGATAGAAAAATATAAACATATACAGTGGATGGTATGAACAAAAGAGTGAATATCTAAATCACTAATCTGCTACTTATTAAGATTATCATCACAGCTCCCCGGCGTGGCATAAAATTTGATGCGCTCAGGCGAGTCAAGCTTTATCACTCCCGGAAGCCATACTTGTGGACATGACGTAACAAGCAAAAGCGGCTGGGAACTCAATGGATCGAGGGTATAGAGTCTCCCAGAGTTAGTTATGTCAGTGAGAGCTATGCAATGGATCGACTTACGTATAGTGATCGAGAAATTTGAATGAAAAAGAGATTTGTGAATATGATTATAACTAAGGAAAAGCCAACAAATTACAATGGCTTAAATGCAAATTGAAGGAAATTAAAAAGATAAAATCTATTAAATAAACGCTATCACTATAATTAAAATGATGTTTTGCTTTTATGTTTTAGCCGAAATTAAAAACTACCTTGTCTGAATAAAAAGCGGGAAACTTACACACAATATAAATCCTACAAATATGAAAAATACATTTTTACAATCCTAATGATAAAAGAAAATTTATGGAAAAGGAAAATTATTTTTATAACTATTTATCTAATAAAAACTATTTTTAAATATTAAATAATTACCTAAAATACAAGAAAATGTGAAATAAAGCTAGAAAAAATAAAATTAAGACTTAGAAAAATCTAAAATATCAAAATAGAATTTTCAAAACTATTTTTGTATTTTTCTGATAATTTTTCTATTTTCTAGGAATTAAAAACTATTTAAAACTAATTAAATTATTTAAAAATACAAATTTAACCAAGAAAAATCTAGAAAAATATTTTTTTGTCTTTTTATATTTATCTAAACTTAAGAAAATTGAAAAATTATTTTTTTGAACCTTTTCTTAATTATTTGTATTAAATACTATTTAAAAGTGCTTAAAAACTAATTAAAATAAAGAAAAATAGCAAATCAACTTGGAAAAATCTGAAAATTTCAGGAAAACTCTAAAATGATATTAGGAAGCTAGGAAAAATAGAAAAACAATGGCTTGTTTGTAAGAAAATGAAACTGCTAAAACAAGTGCTTATAAATAAGCAAAAAAAGCCAAATGAAACAAACAAACAAGCTACCCACTGATTACAGAAGTTCAAATATGCTATAAAAACTGAAATGCAACTAATATCAACTAGTTATATCCTCTGAATCACAGGGTTTGATCAGTTTGATTACTTGAACTAATAAGCTAAATCAGGTTACGAGTACCAAATTTGAAAACAAACACAGGCTTATAAATAAGCTCAAACTGAAAACTATGAATTGGAAATTGGAAAGGACCTGGGTGAGACCAAGTGTACCAAAACTCAGACCTTGGGAAGCTCTTATGAGCCCTTACTTTCTGCAAGGCGAGAAACTCGACTTATGGTGAGATCGATTGGGCGCAGGGGCAATTAAGGCTGAAAGAAGAGCTTGTTTGAAGCTTTTAAATAAATTGCAAAATTCCACAAAAATGCTTATAAGTACAAAGACCAGTTGAAATTTTTGAGTGCCAAGTTTCGAAAATGGCTCAAAAATGAAGCCATGAAAATTCCTTCTAACTGAGCCCAAACAGGTTTTTTCACACTTTTGACTTTTGAAGAAACTGATGAACTTTGACTATTATGAACTTTGGAACCAATTTTTGATTTGATACTGATGTAATATGATGTAACAAGTATAATGCAAGCAATGTTATTGATTTCTAAACACAAATCAAGCAGATTTCAAATCCAAAAATTACAACATTGGCGATTTTGACAGATTTGATACAAGTTGACTTTTGAACTAGCAGGGCACCAATATTGATTCAAATGAACATACTTAGACTAAACAAACATGAAACAAGAGAAACTAACCACTGAATATATCTTAAGGACAGTTTAAGCCATCAACCAAACACCCCTTATTACACTGATTTGCACATTAAAACTAGTCTAACTCTAAATAAGCATGAACCATTGATCAAACTAACTCTGATTAACCTAGATACTACTATTGGAACAGGTTTTAACTAATTGTAACCACACTAACAGATTATGCTATGAATTGAAAAATACTTACTTATAGTCCTTTAGCCACAATGGCCTGCCAACAGTTAAACCAGGGCCCCTAACCTATCAAATCCAACCCAACTAACTATTATTCAACCCAAATCCATGCTGCATCAACCATTTCCCTTTCTTTGCATCATTTTTGCCCATGTTTGACTTATGTTGACCAATATTCAAAAGACCTTGAAACTTGATTATAAGCTTACACAAGAAGCCAAATATTATAGCTTATATAAGCTATATGAGATTAAACTTGAACTGCTAAAAGCTTTATCAAAAGGGTTTGAAAATAAAAATCTCAACAGTTAACATAAATGATGGAAATTGAACATTAACTGAAATTGATACTTGAATCAAGTTGAGCCAATACAACGAAATACTTGAATTTAATACAAAGAAGTTTGAAATTACAACTAAAGACTAATTAAGAGATTGTAAACTACAAGTCGACATACATTGCAAAAAAACTAAAAACTAACTCCTCCTTGTTGCTTCTCTTGGTCTTTTTTTATACACCCAAAATTACTTGTCTCTCTCTCACGGACAAATCCCAGGCATAAATAATGGCCATTGGATGGCTCAATTCAATCTTGGCCGTTTAAAGTATTTTTTGCGCCAATTTTGGTTTTAACAGTTAGGTTGAGTGTTAGGTACAAAGGATGCATTAAATGCACTCTTGGCTTGTTGTGTTTGGAGGGGGGGTAGAGTAGGGATATGATGGAGAAGGTGGAGTGTTAGCAGGTGGTTGCAGGGTTGATGATGGTGGATTTTGGTGTACCCGTGAGGGAGAGAGGGAAATGGATAGTCAAAGCATTTGATGGGATATTAAATAACAGGGGGGTCCAATGGCGGGGTTCAAAGCATTGGCAGGGTTCAAAAATGAATTGTGACAGCGAGGGGCCAAGGTTAATATTGAGGTTAATAATCAAGGGCCTAAGTTGCCATTTAAACGGCTGTAGGGACCTAGGCTGCCAATATCTCAAATTTGCTCCAAGGACTGAAACTGACAAGTGTTAATATTACAAAGACCAAAGTTGCCATTTTCAATTTTTCCAGGGACCAATTTTGCCAAATTTCAAACTTAAAGGACCATTTTTGTAATTTTCTCAAACTTATGATATTTTTCACCAAAGGACTAAATTTGACAAGTTATGATTTAAAAAGACCTTTGGTGATTTTACTTTTGAAATTATGTGCTCAGGGTACATTTTTTGACAACTTTTGAAACTTGGAGGACTAAAACGCAATTTTGCAAATTTGATACTTTTTCATCTGATTTTGATATTTTTGCATTTAAAACACATAAAACACTGATTTGTGATATTTTGATCATTTTGATGTGTTTCTGAGTGTTTTCAGATGATTTTGCAGTTTATATTGTACAAAAATGATGAGTATTTAGACACTCATCAGTAGGTTGTATCATTTTTGCATGCTGATAATTTTTTTAATGGGATTTGCTAGCGGGTAAGGTGTAAATAAATAGAAAGTTTAAGTCTATTAAATTGGTAATCACATTTAGGGTATTTTTGGCACGGAGCGGTATGAAGTTTTTTGAAGCGGTGAGCAATAAGCGTTTTGATTTTTAGTAGTCATTTAACAATGGAGCGGTGAACTTTGCTATTTTTTAGAAATGCTCATTTTCTCAATGCTTCTTTAAGAAGTTGTGAGCGGTAAACGGTGAGTTGTGGCTCTTGCTCACGACTCACTGCTACTTGCCCAATGCTATTGTTCACTGCTACTTTTACCAAACACACTCTTAATCGTAACCTCAAGAACATTGCAAAACAAGTTTAGAATAAATAAAAGATCATCTATGTATGAGTATTTTTCATTTGAAGATGTCTAATACCATTGAGCAAATGAAGAAAATATACATTTCACGGCTGCTCCAGCCTCATTTCATGCTTTAATGAATGTGGTTTTCATGAATTATCGAGGATCAGGGTACTTCGTAGCGATGCGACATGTACTATATAATAAGTTTTTCGTTAAAGAACCATGTTTTTTGCTACAATAACTTAAAGGCAATAACTGAAGGTTTGAGTAGCTTTAATAAGTATCAAACTAATTCATATAAAAACCTTAAATTACATGCAAGATGTTGCGGCAATATAGCGGGCAACAACCATGGAATGAACTTTTTTGACTCGTAATTTA
Organism: Chrysanthemum makinoi; assembly: GCA_910596185.1. Lineage (NCBI taxonomy): Eukaryota > Viridiplantae > Streptophyta > Magnoliopsida > Asterales > Asteraceae > Chrysanthemum > Chrysanthemum makinoi. The sequence continues at coordinate 233,238,785 of OU343219.1, read as the reverse complement.
TTTTGGCTACAACTTTGTGACAATAAACAATTTTTGAGCTAATTTAATAACAACTTACCTATTTTTAAGTCGAGGAGAAAAACTTCACGTTTGTAATTTCATTTTTCCATGTGTCAAATAGAGATAAATTGAAATATAATATTAATCAAGTTCACTTATGCGCATTATAGCTTATAAAACTGGCGATTTTTATTTATTTATTTATTTTTTTAACTTTAAAAGGTATACACGTCGTGAGCTACAAAAGCAATAATCACACTCCCACCATTGTTTACGCCGCCGACCATATCCTCGGTCCTCTCATCCCCATCTTCTCATTCTCTATCATCGATTCTTTTGCTCATTCGATTTGCATCATCCATTATTGATCAACCTTTCCGTTGACATCTCACAGTTTTATGTATCATCATCGGATCCATCGGAATAAGTGGCGATTTCTTCGTATGTGGTTATTTTATCTGTATGATGTATTTTGTATTGGTAGGAGTATTTGTTTTGTTTTACACACACCAAAAAAAAATGTTGTCCTAAATTGAAAAGCATTTAAATTTGGAGTTTTGTTATTTTATTGAAACGAATGCATATTATTTTTTTAGTAGCTTTGCTCGGGTTTTGAAAAATATTGGTTTGTAAATTTGTACAAAGAGTTTTATTTATTGTATTTTTTCAATGAGGGGATGTTTTATAAATAAAATTAATTGTAAAAATGGTTGATGCATCAATTAGTTGTACACATAGATAGATAATTGTATTCCTTAATTTTTGTATTTAAAGTATCTTGTGCATTTAATGAAAGAAATGACATTCTTACTTTATATGTAATATAGATATAGATATAAACTCATGTTGGTGTTATGTTTTTGTAATTTCTCTTCGTGAGACATGTATTGATAAAAATTAATTGTGCTTGTAGAATCAATTATTGTATATGTGATAACAATTTCATGTAGAGTGAGCATGGTGTGGTTTGATACGGTTTTTGCCTAAAACCGAACCACAACCAAACTTGTGTTTTCTATAAAAGTAGAAACCGAAACCATGTGGTTTCAGTTTTTGTGGTTTTCAGTTTACATAGTCGGTTTTTTCGGTTTTAACTGCACCACATTTAGCCATCTTGTAATTTTGGGCTTAAAGACAGTAGTAATAATGGGCTTAATGTAAACAACACTATTATAACCGTATCATCTAATTTAAAACTAATAATACAAACATCCCACTATATCCTACTAGAATATTATCATTAGTATTATTATTTATAGAAAAAAGCTCGCTCTTTTTAGTAAGGGAGAATTTCATATATATCATTCTTTGTGTCAATTTTTTAAATGATCACTATTGAAGATCGATTACCAAAATGGACCATTGAAAGTAGTGTCACAAAAATCGACGAAGCGAGCAAAGTGGGTTTGCTCGCCATATTGTTTGCTAGCCCATCCTAGATGAGCGACACGTGAATGAATCGGACGGCTCATATATGGCCACCACCTCGAAACTGCCGAGCATTTCCTTTCTCGCCTAACTTTGCTTGGCCAAAATGAGATATTTAATGCAAAAAATGTGGCTGAAATGAATTGGAGAAAAGCACTTTGCTACCCAAATGATTTTCTAACCATATTTTGTGAGTAAAATGTAAAGCGGTGTGTGGTACTCTAAAGATACCATTGAAATGGGTTGTCAGCTTGTAGACCTATACCCTTCATGTCCTCCCTGAAAGAAACCAATAAGCATAAAAGGGTACTAAATATGTCAATACAAGTGGCTGGGTGCTTGTACCTCAAGGATAAGAAGATGCACTATACTATACTGGCTTAGTGGGTTTACATACCATCAAAATAGAAGATACATACCGTCAATTATTATTATTATTATTATTATTATTATTATTATTATTATATATATATATATATATATATATATATATATATATATATATATATATATATATATATATATATATATATATATATATATATATATATATATATATATATATATATATATATATATATATATATATATACACTAGTGTCAAAACCCGTCCGATGGACGGGTATGACTTGTGGTTTTTATTTTTAGGCTTTAGTAGAACAAATATATACTAAAAAGTAATTAAAAGTTAAATTAAAGCCTATTATAGTTGCACAATATTGTTCCAAAAAAAACATAAACTTTAAACAAATGCGCAAAGAAGTTGTTGCATGTCATCCCAACCGAGACATGCACTAAACACCCTCGTTTCAACTCATATTAAAATGACACACTTCAACCCGAACTAATCTTGACCTGTGACCCAATTCAATTATCTTACAACGTTGACATATTTTTGAATTGTACATAGACATACCCACATAACCAAGCTTTCTTCACCCTTAGGATGTGCACTACTTATTAGTTTCCTTTACGTAAGAAGCTCAAAGCACAACAACAAAAGCATAGACATCGATTTTCTCAGTAATTTTTCCATGCATAAAATACTCCAGAGCCAAGTAATTGCATCATATAAGGTCATGATTGATTAAATAAGTAAGCAACTTTCATTTAGTAAATGCTCATATAAGGTGATGATTGATGATTGATTAAATAATAGTGCAACTTTCAAATTCTTATGATCTTACGATTGAAAAGGAATTATATTATATTGTAAAGAAAGCTGACGAATTCAATTGCCGGAGAAAAAACTATACTTATATCTGATAACCCAAATACATAGGAACTAATAACCTCACTTTCCTTAGGGCTAGAATAATGGTTCCGTCCATTATTCCCCGTGCGAAATGCCAAATCAGCACACAAATAAAACCTACCTAAACATCAAAGTTTACGTGTTATTCATTTTTGTGCGTGGTTTGGTTCCAGTTCAAAACAAATGCACATTTCTTGTACTGACAAGCTTATTACTTTATTAAAGTAATTGAAGTTAACATAAATAGTCGGACAAAAGCGAAACTTTAAAATATGAGAAATATATATATTTTTTAAAAAGGTTATGATGGTGTAACCAAAACTTGACACCCTTTCATATAAGGTATTCATTGCGGCATATAAATAGCTACATACGGTAGTATTACACGAACAAAACCTTTCAACTACGTGCGCTAAAGTTTGTTTTGTATATGCGCTTGTTCCTCCAAGAATCGACTATTAGTTAGGAACCTCAGGGATGAATCTGGTTTCCTTCTTAATACCATTGCTAATGATACGAAAATACCAACCTGCCAATAAAATATTAAACATGTTGATGACACACCATTGCTAATATTTTATTAAAAGCCCTACATCTACAGTTGATGGATTCTTCTCTTTTCCAGCAAACTAACACTGCAAAAATAAAATGCATACTGGAAATAAAAAACAAAACAAAGAAGGCGACCAATCTTAATTTTCAAAGAAATTTCATCTGGGTGAGATGGTGTATGCGTAAATTAAAGAAACAACATACATAATGAAGCGATCATATATACCTCAGCCGCCATGGTTGGTTGATGATTTTTTATTAGGGTTTTTTGAACCCTTTGTCATTCTGTTAATAGTACCACCATTCACGAAGAAGGTTAGCGGATAAGTACACCACCAGCAGACCTACCGATAGTGTTCGCTGAAGAAGGTTTGTCACCACATTCAGCGGTCATCTTGCCATAGTGTTCCCAATCATCTTGGTCAATATGACCCAAATCCCAAACAAGAAAGCGGCTTTTATTACCAAAATTAGCGTAGAGGTGGAATCTTTGATCTATTTATTAACGAATGGTCAATTTGGTTGTGTCTTATCTCAAACGGGTCAAATTGGTTCACAAGCTCCTTCATACGGTATCACGAACATTGAACCTTGTATTCATAAATTCAAACAAGTTGAATCCGTAGCATATGTTATATTGAATATAACATTGCCTAATTTGAGTCACATTGCAATGTTGATTGAATTTATAACATATAATTTGGCCTTTAAACAATGTGTATCCATTTATATCTTAGTAAAAAATTAGAAAGATTGTTAATCACAATGTTGAGTACATATATATCTACAATGTACAAACTATAAACTAACAAGGATGTTTTCGGTTACAATAGCGCACCTTTTCAAAGTTGCACTAAAAAGGGAACCTTGGTTACAATAGCGACACCTTAAAAAACGCAAAAATTTCACTAATGTTATTGTAAGACCACGGGATTGACCTGGCTTTATATATAAGTGTGCATAACCATTTCTTTTTGCTTAAATATTATTGCATAATGAAGTTCATTTATTCACTATGCCAAACATCACTTAATCGCATTTTTTATTTCTGATTAACTTTAATTTAGAGATAGGAACTAAACAAACTAACTAAATTTATATTTATAGTCTTAAGTTTCTAAAAGGTTAAATAACTGAACAAACTACCTTAACTTTATGCTAAAGTAGTAACCTTTTCTATATGACCACACCGCATTAGTATGATCATTTGGTCAAATTTTGTTGAATCTAAAATAAATATTTCTGCAATTTTTATTTACACTTTTGGTTTTGCTAAAAGTAAAATTTTATATACCCATAATTGTCATATGTTACATCTATGTCACCCACCAAAACCATTGTTAGCATCTCCTTTTAGAGTGCATCTCATTAAAGATTAAGACACCTTAGATTAACGATTTTATGAGAGTAACACTGGAACAAATAGAACATTAATTAAATCTACTGAACTTTACACAAATATTTGAAGACTTAAGAGATGACTTACCAAGTACACGGGTACAATTGGTGAAAGCGGGTTAAGCTACCACAGCTAAAACTTCCAACCTTCGATTAAGAACATGTTTCCCAAACCATTTTACTTGAGTTTATTTAAGCTAAAATAATGTCTACCTGGTACTTTCTTGCAATTGTATCTACCATGGAACCTTTTGATCTATTTCCAAAACCTATTGAATTCCATGATTGGATCCTCATTCCAATTACGTTAGTTCTAGTTCTTTATGACAAGTATATCTACGTAGTACACAACACCCGAGAATCGAGCGTTATTACCATATGTGACGGTCTTCCAACGTGGTTCAAAACAACACCTAAACTTTGAGGTCCAATCAAAACAAAGGCAAACCGTTAAACCATAAAAATTTAGTCAATAATCCCATAAACACCAATTGAGTAAAAAGTCAATATTTTCAATATTGGCAAGCAATAATACTGGCGTGATCAAAGAAACTTATCAATAATTGACCAAATTTGGCGAATATGCGTTGTTTCAGTTCATGGGCGTCTTTGTCATTGAGCCATAACTTATATATCAATACACATGTCACATGTGAGCCAATATCTTCAAAGCTGAGAAGAAAAAAAGTATTCGTAATGAAAGTTGATATACCATAGATCACCCAAAATTGAGTATATAAGGTAAAGGGACCGATCTGTGGTCATTGACTATTTGATAAGAGTTTTGATCAATGATTGAGATAGCAATCCTCACGAGTGCCATTTAGTATAGGTTTTGCCCAATGATTCGAGATATAGAAATCAATCTGCAAAGAGCCCATGTTATCTTAAAAAAAATTTATACATAAGTTTTTATAAACTTACTCTTCCTTTTGACTCTCATATCGTTTCAACCTGTTTGCCTAACCGCCCGTTTGCTACATCTACAAACAACTAACCTAGAGAGACAGCCGGTATCAAATCACTCGAGATGGAGGTGTCATGAAGTTCAGGTGTAAACTATAAAGTTCTATTTTCACTTAGTACATACAATTTTAGGACTTCGAACCATTCATATGAACCGAGTCTAATTTGAGTTATGTCATCTTGATCATGGGTCAAGCGAATAGAAGCCGACCCACCCGTTTTGCCTCCACCACGAAACTTCCGTGAGACCCTTGTTACTATCGTCTTACATACATATACCTTAGAAATCATACCTCATCTGAAAAATCCAACTCTGATTCACCACTTGAGAGATGTATACGGGAGGGTTGTGGTGGAAGTGATGCAGTCTTTGAAAGAGTTAGAGGTGGTGTCGGCTGATCTTTGCGGAATGGAACGAATATTCATTTTGTTCAGCAAGTGTAACACCTACTAAGAAACATGTAATACATAAAATTTAAGAAATTATAATCTTAGTAACAATATTTTCGAGAGATTCTTTAAGTTACTGTGTATACAATGCGGAAATAGCAATAACAACATTTACTATGTTTGTCGGGATATTTCCATCTGGCGAGGTTTGGATTTTCAGCATCTACAATGATCCTATAGGTCAACTTTAAGAAATGGTATGGTTTCTCTTGAAATTTGAGTTCATGTTACGCAAACAAAAATTACTTACTTTAAACATCATTGTTGGATCACATGTATGGGCAGGAAGATCACGAAGTTGCCTAGATTAATGGACGGTGACCCAAATCAGCGGCAACTATGCCCATCTTGCCGAGGTTGATGACATGACCAAGTTAGCTTACTTTCATCAGCCAGGAGTCCTTTCCAACCTATCTGCTCGGTATCTAACATGATGCAAGCGTATGTAGCATCAGGGTCCACATGTTTGTTTGTGAATATAATAGTTTCGATAATTTTAATCTTTGAGATTTTATGGTTTCTACATGGTGTTCACTGAATATTGAGATGCTTCACATCTCATGGAGTATTAACACCATTCCCATAACATTTGTTGGTTTATACCTGGTGTTATTGCGTGTCGTTTTTCATACTCACTTTCACCCGGTGGCTTATCTTTAGAATCTCAAAAAAAAAAAAAAAAAAAAAAAAAAACTACTTTTTAAGATGCACAAATAATCTTTTTCGAAAACGTAATGTCATATACTACTTATTTGGTGATCAAATTTTAACATGTAAACACTTACAAAGACATATAATGGGGTGAAAAGCTAAACCTTTATAGCAATTTGGTGAGATTCATCATTAACAGTTTGATAGAAGCTCTTTTCAAGCGCCTAGATGGATAAGCGAGGGGTGTTGATTACTTCTTTACTTTGCCCAGCGTCCAGGGGCTTTGATCATCAGAAATATTCTTGGTTGCCTCAATGGTTTCACCACCGGTTTAGCTTTTAAGCGCGTCGGATGGACTAACGGGGGTGTTGCTTACTTACGTACTTTGCCCCGCGTCGGATGGGCTTTGGTCATCCGTACTCTTAGTTGCCTCACTGGTTTTACCACCAACATAAGCTTTTTTAACGTCACCAAATGGAGTAATAGGGGTGTTGCTTACTTCTTTATTGTGCCCTGCTTCCAATGGGCTTTGATCATCGCCTTCAATTTCTTAGAAGGCTTTACACTTTTCTCATTGCTCACGAAGACGTCGGCTTTTCTCTCTTCATTGATCTTGTTACAATAGAAGTTTTTTTTATCAATATCTGGAGCTGTGTCCTCGAGTCAAGTCGTTAAGCTTGAGGTGGCATTCGCGATCAATTGAGTCTTCGGTGAATTTCCTTATCAGTAACGATGTAGTGTCGTGGGTCGGTCTGTTAGCTTGAGGATAACTACTCTAACTTTGGTGGTACAGTAAATATCGTTAATCAGTATCCGATTTTGTGTCCTTGATTGGGTTTGTAGAGATTAAGGATACAACGCTCTCTCTATGATCTTTGCATCAAATTTCTTTATCAGTACTGGTACGCTCTCTATTGATTAATACAATAAGTTTCTTTATGCCACCGTAGCGTAATATATATCTTGAGGGTTCATAAGATAAAGAAAATAGAAGCAAAAGCAGTGAAAATACAAAGAGCTACATACCATCGGCCAATTCTCGGTCAGATTTTGGGCATCGTCGGTGGTGGCAGAAATCATCCGCGATAAAGCGAATTGCATGTATTGATCGTCCGGATTACAGAATGGTGTTATTAAGATATTGCTCAACATGGGTTCTTTGGAAGTTGGGTCATGATTAGTAACTATAACTAGGGTCATATGCACAAGGTATGTTAAGTAATATAAATTGAGGAGGGCCTTACAACTGGATCTGAAGCATCTAATTCTGACATATAATCCAAGGTACCGATATTTTGAGAAAGAGAATTTTAGCTGCCCATTGGGTTATGCGCATATTTCTTAATATGGTCATACTTTTCTGTGATAAAGTCACCTCTCCATGCACAATTAAAGCAAAGCCTCTTTATCACCAAAGCCTCTGATAATTCTGTGATTGTGCTTGAAAGGAAGGTTAGTCTGAAATTATACCTTTATTTAAAAATTGAAATCATAACTTACCTTACGTTTTGACAAAATGGTGTTGGTTATATTCAGGCATGAATATTCCCACATAAGGCTGGTACATAGCGTTTTACTACATTATTGTTATCTGCAAATGTAAAGGAGAATCCCTTATTTGTAGAAGTATTGTTGTAATTGGTGACTGCAATTTATATAAAACATGCAAACTAAATATAATTGAAAATATAATTAAATTTAAAATGCGATATCTTTTGCTGCCAGTACTAAGAACCAGTATTACTCACGTTCCAATGTATAAAAAAACATTTAACTTCAAATATTAAAATATTACCTTGTCAAATAAAGGGAAGTCGGCTTTCAATCTTGCGCCATAGTTTCCTGAATTTCTTCATTTGTTCAAGCTCTTGCCAAGGGTTTAGTTGCAAGGAAAAGCCAAAATTTCAAAATCTGAACATGAAGTAAAAGTCGGTGAATTAAAAGCATGTAACTATTGAGGTAACATAAAATATGAGTCTACTTCGAGCACATTTTGATAAGCATACCTCGATCTACGTATTTTGCTACATTATATTCAATTCTTTGTAAAAACGGCCTAAATGTACAAAATCGACTCTTGAGCTGTAGCATGAATATTTTAATAAGTATAAACCTTGAATTGGCAACACTACATGTTTGATCCGGTTAAGTGGAAAACATGAGAGGTACAATTAAGGCTTATTTGCATACTCGGTATGCAATGACAAATATTTTGTGGTTATATGGCTTTGGTGATGAGTCTGCAGTATATGGGTGTTTGGGAAAGCAGTCTGTGATTATATGGGTGTTTGGGACAACGGGTTTGCAGTTATTATGGGTGTTTGGGGCAGTGGGTCATCACAATTTGTCATGGGTGTTTGGTTTAGTGGCTCAAAACTGGGCGGTTGTATTCTGTAAGTTTGGTTTTATTTACATTTGTATTCTCATTAGTAAATTCCAGAGAACATCACCTCTGAAATTGAGTTACTTAATATTGTATCCTTATCTACCATAAAGATTGCAAAATGTGCTCATATGGTACAACCACGGTGCAACACGCTTCACGTGAATGCTACGCATCTTAGTGGCAACTCGCAAGTGCCTACAAATCAATTAAAAGTTTCTTTTTTCATGTCTTTAACGATATCAAGAAAATCAATTATATGATCATAGACATCATCCAAACCTTCATAATAATAATAATAATAATAAAAACTTCTAAATATTATACCTTAAGTAAGACCAATATGTGTGGCGCCATACATAAAGTTGAAAGTTTTATGTTACGAGCATTGAAGTGTGAAATCATCAGTAAAACTTATTGAGATCATTGCTCTAATATTACATAAGAAAGATATTTACAACTAACTGGATGCATATGCTAAGTTCACTTAATTTGAGACCATATTCACCATTTTTACTAATTGGATGCAAATGCTAAGTTCATTTAATTTATTCGTATATCTTTGAATAAAAAAAAAACACATACCTTTCTTTCTTGAGCAATATAGCTTCCTGTAAATTTTGTAAACTATCTCTTAATTTCCTTATTGATTCATCTTTTAAGTATGAAGCGGGCACGCGTACATGCTGATGAAGTAGGGTTCGATGGTGCGGGCCTCTTTCTGCCTGAAAATCAGAAACCACACAACAAATACATGTTAGTATAGAAGACCAAATTTACAGAGATGTTAGATCATACAGGTGGGAGTTGATGGTTATATAAAACAGTGAACCTCCGGCTGTGGGTCTAGTTGTAGATTGGTATCAAATTACAGGGAACTGACCCTTGGTAGCTGACCTTTGAATGAGTAAAACACATATGCCACCCATGTGAATATCTGTAATGAAACAAAAACAAAGGTTCTTACAATAAAGCAACAACAAATTACCCGAATCCTGCTTCGCATTACTGGGTGCAGTGGGGACGGAATGACTGGGAATTGTAGAATTGTGAAGATTGTAAGATTGAATATGGAACGACTCGATAACAGAATTGCTAGTGCTGTCTCTAGTTGGTAATACCTTTTTTTGCAGTTACTTTTTCATCATTTTTAGGGGCAACTTTATGTTTTGTTTTCATGATATAAAAGTAGATGTACAACACAAATAACAACAAAGTAGCTACATATAGTGAAGTAATATATAAGAACAAAAGAAGACGCGTTAGACATGTAAAAGCAAGTGAATAACAATTTAAATATGGCAACAAACAAACACGAAGCATGTTTAATCAACATGTAAAGACACCTGAGATGACCAAAACACAAACAACAGGCATTAAACATGTGACAACAACTGGATAATCATGTATACACAAATAGGAAGCAAACCTGTAACATTTACAACAGCCAAATAAGCAAGCTTCTATATCAAGAATGTAAAACTAATGTAAATACTTTTGTAATCATTTATTATTAGCAGCCAAATAAGCAAGCGCATCAAAGTATCTATACCAAGCAAAACTAATGACATAAGGAATAGAGAGGAATGTTCATTACATTTCTTAGTATTCTTTTTGCCTTTACCATTACAATTCCTCACTTTGAACCAAACACACCCTAATTTTATCTCTACTATTTCTACCGTCCTTTTGTAATTTACACCTTCCGTCCCCAAATAATTTTTTACCAACAAAAGACGGTTAAAAGAAACTTATTGTTTTTTTTTCTTTTTTTTTATTTAAATTTGTGTAGAATTACAGTTTTATCATTAAGTAAATAATAATTATTTTTTAAAAGTTTGTAATATTAATTCAAATAAAAGAAATATAGCAATTTTAATTATTTTTCTTATTCTTTTGTAGTAGTGGACGACTAAAAGAAACACGTGAACAACTAATTGACGAAGTAAGTAATAAGTAAGCCCACACGTAGGGGTGTAAATGAGACGAGACAAATTGCGAGCTATTCAAGATCGACTCGTAAACTACTCAAATTCGACTCGATATAAACGAGCTCGAGCTCGAGCTACTCGAATATACTTTCGAGTCAAGTTCGAGCTTCAAGATACTCGACTCGTGAGGCTCACGAATCATATCGAGCTTTAACTAAATTACACTTTTACCCTTGTATATACATATTATTACTTAATTTTCATAAAATCAAGTCGATTCGAGTTTGATATGCCGATTTTTCATCTAGTTCAAGCTTGAAACGTGGAGTTGCTATAAAACCGAACAAATGTACTCACACTGAACAAGAGTTGCTATAAATATAATACTAATGATAATATTTCAAACTTTTAGAAAGTATCCCTCAAAAACTGAAACGACAGCTTTATTAAAAGGGAGAATTTTATATATATCCTTCTTTTACTTCAAAATTACATATATATCTAACCTAACTTAAAAATTACATATACATCAAATCTAAAACTTAAAATTTCATATATATATCCAACCTAACTTACTAATCATATATATCCAATCTAAAACATAAAATTATCATATATGTCCACATACCCAATTTATATATAATAAGACCTTAAAATATATATTAAATATCATTTGATTTTAAAATGACCATTATACCATTGTTTCTCTTTTCATTATAATCACACATAAGGGTGTTATTCTGGTCGGGTTGGTCGGGTTCGGGTCAATTCGGGTTCAAGCTAAAAAAATTATACCCGAACCCGACTCTATTTAGCACACCACCACCTAACCTTCCCACCCTTTCTATTATCTGATTTATTGACAGGACAAGACATCTTTTAATGTGTTTTTGTTCCGTAAATTTTGTGTTGGACTATTTTGACTTTATGATTTTTGCTCCGCATTTTTTCTCGCAGTTTTACTCATTTTATTAACAGAACATGGATAGGTTTTATGGTATTCTGCTCCGTATTTTTTGTATTTTAATACTTTTAACTTATTAAAATTTATATTTTATGTTCCTTTTTTAGTTTTGCATTTTTATAATAAAAACAAATTATAAATATATACATACATATATATATATATATATATATATATATATATATATATATATATATATATATATATATATATATATATATATATATATATATATATATATATATATATATATATATATATAAAAGAGGAGGCATGCCACATAAAATGCCACTTGGCATCCCATAATGCCATGTTATATTTCCATGTCATCACATTTAGTCCACCTAAGCAATTATTAATCCTTTCAAAATTTGGTATTAAATTTTTAAAATTACTAAGGTTGAACTATGGTTGTTTTAAGAGTGATGGGTATCTTAACCACGAACCACATTTTTTGAATATATTGCAACTTCTAATCTATAAATAAACCACCAAATGGAATTTGACTAAAAACCCTAAGCCCATAAAACAATACGATCATAAAATGAACACCTACGATAAACATAACACCCGTCATTCTTCTTCCCTCCTCCAGATAAACCCTAACATTCCGAGTGTTGTTTGATCATGTAGTATCTAATCATAAGTTTGTTAAACTCTATATGTTTAGTGATAACTTAGACAACGATCTCTAATGAATCTTAAAACAATGATTTCTTGGTGAGTTTTATTTAGTTTCAATGATTTGTGATTAGTTAATTTAAGTTTCTTGTTTAATCAGGTTAACTAAACTTGTGTGGTCCTACATATTATAGTTATGTCTTGATATCATTAGTCATTCGTTTGTGGATTCATTGTCTGCATGATTTCAGGTACGTAAACAAATAACTGATCTGCCCTATGATCATGATCGATATTTAATTCAGTAAATGTAATCGTGTAGGATTAATAATTATCTGTTGCATTGTTTAGGATAAAAACGCATATGATTAATTGAGAGACATTTAAGGTACCGCATTACATTAGTTTAGAAGTTTTGGTTTGAACAAATTAAATGATGATTTCTCTATATCGTATCATGTGATTTCTTTGTCGGACTCAAACACAGCACACATACACATAGTCAATGCGGTGGAAGATGCTCCATTGGACGAGAGGAAATTCCAGTCATCATGTATACTTTGAGGCGATATAGAAGATATTCTCGATAAGAAAGTTGATGATGAGGTAAATTTTTCATTGTTATAAAAGTATAAGCTTGTGCTCACTATAAAGAATGATTGACTAAATATATTAGTTTACATTCTTGATATAGAAGCTTGCTTATTTGGCATTGGAAATATTACAGGTTTGCTTCCTATTTGTGTATACTTATCAGTTGTTGTCACATGTTTAATGCACGTTGTTTGTGTTTTGGTCATCATTGTCTTTACATGTTGATTAAACATGCTTCGTGTTTGTTTGTTGCCATATTTAAATATTATTCACTTGCTTTTACATGTCTATAGTCTTCTTTTGTTTTATATATTACTTCACTATATGTAGCTACTTTGTTATTATTTGTGTTGTACATCTACTTTTATATCATGAAAACGAAACATAAAGTTGCCCCTAAAAATGATGAAAAAGTAACGCAAAAAGGTATTACCAACTAGAGACGACACTAGCAATTACATTGTCGAGTGGTTCCATATTCAATCTTACAATCTTCACAATTCTACAATTCCCAGTCATTCCGTCCCATTTGCACCAGGTAATGGAGCAGGATTCTACAATTAAGGCTTATTTGCATACTCCAGCTGTACGAAATGACAAATATTTTGTGGTTATAGGTTTGGGGTCCGATGTGCTGATGGGGACGGAATGACTGGGAATTGTAGAATTGTGAAGATTGTAAGATTGAATATGGAACGACTCGATAACAGAATTGCTAGTGCTGTCTCTAGTTGGTAATACCTTTTTTTGCAGTTACTTTTTCATCATTTTTAGGGGCAACTTTATGTTTCGTTTTCATGATATAAAAGTAGATGTACAACACAAATAACAACAAAGTAGCTACATATGTGAAGTATGTATATAAGAACAAAAGAAGACGCGTTAGACATGTAAAAGCAAGTGAATAACAATTTAAATATGGCAACAAACAAACACGAAGCATGTTTAATCAACATGTAGAACACCAGATGACAAAACACAAACAACAGGCATTAAACATGTGACAACAAGCGGATAATCATGTATACACAAATAGGAAGCAAACACGTAACATTTCCATGACCAAATAAGCAAAACTTCTATATCAAGAATGTAATAATATTTTAGTCAATCATTCTTTATAGTGAGCACAAGCTTATACTTTATAACAATGAAAACTTTACCTCATCATCAACTTTCTTATAGGGAATATCTTCTATATCAGTCTCAAAGTAACATGATGACTGGAATTTCCCTCGAGTCAATGGAGCATCTTCCAACACCGCATGATATATGTATGTATTAGTGTGTTTGAGTCGATCAAAGAAATACATGATCTGATATAGAAATCATCATTTACTTTGTTCAAATCCGAAAACTCTAAGTTAAATGAATATGCGTGTACCTTAAATGTCGTTAATCATATGCGGTTTTATCACTGAAACAATGCAACAGTACAATTACTAATCCTACACGATTACATTTACTGAATTAAATAGCGATCATGATCATAGGGCAGATCAGTTATTTGTTTACGTACACAAATCATGCGGACAATGAATCCACAAACGAGTGACTAATGATATCAAGACATAACTATAATATGTAGGACCACACAAGTTTAGTTAACCGATTAAACAAAACTTAAATGCTAATCACAAATCATTGAAACTAAATAAAACTCACCAAGAAATCATTGTTTTAAGATTCATTAGAGATCGTTGTCTAAGTTATCACTAAACATATAGAGTTTAACAAACTTATGATTAGATACTACATGATCAAACAACACTCGAATGTTAGGGTTTTATCGAGAGGGAGGAAGAAGAAGTGGCGGTGTTATGTTTTGTCGTGTAGGGTTTACGATTTATGATCGTGTATTGTTTTTTATGGGCTTTAGGGCTTTTTAGTCAAATTCCATTTGCAGGGTTTATTATAGATGAAGTTGCAGAATATATTCAAAAAAAATGTGGTTCAGTGGTTAAGATACCCATCACTCTTTAAAACAACCATAGTTCGAACCTTGCTAGTATCATTTTTTTAAAAAATTTAATACCGAAATTTTGAAAGGATTAATAATTGCTTAGGTGGACTAAATGTGATGACATGGAAATATGACATGGCATTATGGGATGCCAAGTGGCATTTTATGTGGCATGCTCCTCTTTATATAATGTATATATATATATATATATATATATATATATATATATATATATATAATATATATATATATATATATATATATATATATTTATAATTTTGTTTTTATTATAAAAATGCAAAACTAAAAAAGGAACATAAAATATAAATTTTAATAAGTTAAAAGTATTAAAATACAAAAAATACGGAGCAGAATACCATAAAACCTATCCATGTTACATTAATAAAATAGTAAAGCTAGAAAAATCGGACAAAAATCATAAAGTCAAAATAGTCCAACACAAAATTTCGGAACAAAAACACATTAAAGATGTCTTGTCACGTCAATAAATCAGATAATAGAAAGGGTGGGAAGGTTAGGTGGTGGTGGTGTGCTAAATAGAGTTTCAGTATAATTTTTACTTGTAACCATTGACCAAACCAACCCGACGGACTAACACCCTTATGTGTGATTATAATGAAAAGAGAAGGTATAATGGTCATTTTAAATTCAAATGATATTTAATATATATTTTAGGTCTTATTATATATAAATTAGGTATGTGACATATATGATAATTTTAAGTTTTAGATTGGATATATATGATTAGTAAGTTAGGTTGGATATATATATGAAATTTTAAGTTTTAGATTTGATGTATATGTAATTTTTAAGTTAGGTTAGATATATATGTAATTTTGAAGTAAAGATATATATAAAATTCTCCCTTTTAATAAAAATGTCGTTTTAGGTTTTTGAGGGATACTTTCTAAAAGTTTGAAATATTATCATTAGTATTATATTTATAGCAACTCTTGTTCAGTGTGAGTACATTTGTTCGGTTTTATAGCAACTCCACGTTTCAAGCTTGAACTAGATGAAAAATGGCATATCAAACTTAAATCGACTTGATTTTATGAAAATTAAGTAATAATATGTATATACAAGGGTAAAAGTGTAATTTAGTTAAAGCTCGATATGATTAATGAGCCAAGTGAGTATCTTAGCTCGAACTTGACTCGAAAGTATATTCGAGGCTCGAGCTCGAGCTTCGTTATATCGAGTAATTTGAGTAGTTCTAGTCGATCTTGAATAGCTTCATAGTTGTCTCTCGTCCATTTACACCCCTACGTGTGGGCTTACTTATTACTTACTTCGTCAATTAGTTGTTCACGTGTTTCTTTTAGTCGTCCCTCTACTACAAAAGAATAAGAAAAATAATTAAAATTGCTATATTTCTTTTATTTGAATTAATATTACAAACTTTTAAAAAATAATTATTATTTACTTAATGATAAGCTGTAATTCTACACAAATTTAAATAAAAGAAAAAAACAATAAGTTTCTCTTTTTGTCTTTTTGTTGGTAAAATTATTTGGGGCGGAAGGTGTAAATTACAAAGGGCGGTAGAAATAGTAAGATAAAAATTAGGGTGTGTTTGGTTCAAAGTGAGGAATTGTAATGGTAAAGGCAAAAAGAATACTAAGAAATGTAATGAACATTCCTCTCTATTCCTTATGTCATTAGTTTTGCTTGGTATAGATACTTTGATGCGCTTACCCTACTTTGTCTTATAAATACTTTTGTAATCATTTATTAGCAGTATCATGGGATACGTGGCCTCTAAAATAAAAAATTTCAATGAACCATGCTTTATAATCTGAAACGTTTTATGTAACGATAAATTTGCGGATGCCAAAAGTTTCATGTCGCATATTTCAACTCTTTAGAATATTAAAGTAGGGTACCCGCGGTTCAGATGAATCAGTAATAAAATTTTCGGCAAACAATGTTTTCAATTTTATGTTTTATCTTACAATAACTTTACTAATAGCGAAAACATAATGAGTTTGAGTAACTTTAAAAAAAGTGATTGATAATATCAAACTAATTCATATAAAAACAATTAAAGTGGTGATTTTGCGTTCGGTAGTCAATAATGCTATGGGGTTATGGTCAAATTAGTTGATAGTGGTCCGTAGTCACAAGTAAGTAGAAACATTTTTTTATGAAATATATATGTAATAATCAACACCGCGTAATAAGTAAATAAAATATATTTTTGAACATGTTGTCATTAATATTTATTACACTTGTCCCATATAGATAACATATATAAATAAAAGAGTGCTTATAATGTATACATCTTGTAAAGTATATATTTATGAAAATGTTTGAATCATAGATATTGTTTATAACACTTGTCCCACATAGATAGAAGATATAAATAAAAGAATGCTTGTAATGTAAATAAAACTTACATGTTTAAACGATCATTTAGTTTTATCCATGAAAAGTATAATAATTAATATATAATATATAATAATGAATGCTGCACTTGCAAATTTGCATCATTTGTCTTAAAAAATTTATCAAGACTTTTACAAAAAATCCGTTTTTTACTTTTGTGGTTAATTTTATTTAAAATAATTAAAATTTTATTTAGATTGGTTCTCGAAACACTCTTACGATATAATAACAGTTTTGGAACTTTGTAGGTTTGCATGCTTTTTAAAATCATATTCATTTATATGTGTATTTTTGCATTAAAACTAAACTAATTCAAAAAGAAATAATAAATTAAGCATTAAAATGTTGTGGAAGATAAATTAGTAAAAGTTATGTATAGTGTACATTATGCATTAAAAACTGTAATGCTTAAAAAACACGTTAATGACATCTTTAAAACATTTCGGAGAGAGGGTGCTAAATGCTTTATAAGTAGTATATATATGTGTAATATGTATAAAGTTAAATAAATAATCACTTTTGAATTTACATCTTTGCATCATTTGTTTTAAAAAATTGTCCTGACGTTTACAAAAAATCGTTTTTTACTTTTGTGGTTAATTTTATTTAAAATAATTAAAAATTTATTTAGATTGGTTCGCGAAAAACTCATACAATATAATAATAGTTTTGAAACTTTGTAGTTTTGCATGTATTTTAAAATCATATTCATTTATATGTGCATTTTTGCATTAAAACTAAACTAATTCAAAAAGAAATAATAAATGAAGCATTAAAATGTTGTGGAAGATATATTAGCAAAAGCTATGTATTGTGTACATTATGCATTAAAATTTGTAATGATTAAAAAACACATTAATGACATCTTAAATTTTTTTAGGAGAGAGTGTCTTTGAATGGTTTATAAGTAGTATATATATATGCGTAATATGTATAAAATCAAATAAAATATCACTTGTGAAATTACATCTTTGCATCTTTTGTCTTAAAAATTTGTCCCGACTTTTACAAAAAACTGTTTTTTACTTTTGTTGTTAATTTTATGTAAAATAATTAAAATTTTATTTAGATTGGTTCTCGAAATACTCATGCAATATAATAATAGTTTTGAAACTTTGTAGTTTTGCATACATTTTAAAATCATATTCATTTATATGTGCATTTTTGCATTAAAACTAAACTAATTCAAAAAGAAATAATAAATGAAGCATTAAAATGTTGTGGAATATAAATTAGTAAATGTTATGTATTGTGTACATTATGCACTAGGGTTGAGCATTCCGACCGTTCGGACCGGACCGACCGACAAAACCGACGAGCGGACGAAATCGACGGACGAAGGACCCCGTGTCGGTCTCGGTCCCGATTACCTTATTCGGTCACGGTCTGGTCCGGTCGACCAAAAACCGAAAATATTGCCTATTGGACGGACCGACCACATTGATTGTCGGTCCGGTCCCAGTTTTGGTGGTCTGGTTTGTGGTGGGGTCCGTCGGTTTGTACTGTAATTGTAATGCTTAAAAAAACATTAATGACATCTTAAAAAAATTTAGGAGGGAGGGTGTTAAATGCTTTATAAGTAGTATAGATGATCAATCAAAGTTTAAGATAAACAAATCTTTATTTCTTCTCTCTATATATTTTTTAAGGAGCTCGCACACGCTAAAAGTAGTACATTATCCCGATACAACCCCTAACTGGGTCGTATCAATTGGTGCTTTCATTTAGAGTTCTCGTTGAGAGGGCTATCAAATTAGGGTTTCAATTAAAAAAATAAAAAATAAAATAAAAAATTTACGGTACTGTTCATCGCACTATTCATCGTACTGTTCAAATGTAGGTTTCATAGATCTAAGCAAACACACATGTAAATTAGCCGGACATGTTAAACATGCAATCATACACACATTCAATCGAAGACATAATGAAATCAAGGGAATAAATAACTTATCTCGATGTAAAATAGGGTAAAAATCTGTCAAAGCGGGACTACAATCGTTTTAGGTTTTACTCCACAATCTATAAAGCTGAAAATGAATTCTATATATAGTTTTAGAACTGCGACGACGTCATATTATGGTGGGGCGCCGTCTTATCGCCGTCATTAGGGTTTCGTCTTGGCAAGTCATCATTGGGAATCCGCGTTGTGGTTGTGATGCGTCTGTCTTCAACGATAGCGTCGTTGAGTGCGGATCTAGGCCGTGCGAGAAGAAAAGTCTTCGTGGCCCTTACTCTTAAGCCTGGCCGTCGGTGTAAAATAACAAATTCTCTCTCTGAGTCGTCACAAAATAGGGTAAGCCCCCTCTGTTTGGGGCAGGTAGAATGTAATTCAGCAGCTTGAGTGTCTTGATCTTGACTTAGCCATTTTCTTCACATATTCACTCATTTTAGTCAAAGCCATCATTGACATTTTGCTTCCAAGAGACCTAAAAAGTGAAAATGAATGAAATTAAGCGGCGGATATAAAGTGGACGATTAAGGGCTTAAATGACCCCTTAAAAGTGTACGTTTAAATCCTTATCAAATATCCCTACACTTGGTATTTGCTTGTCCTCAAGCAAATGTGCTTTTCAACCAATCAATTTATAAGCTAGGGGGCATAAAGCAATGGTTTAACATCATTCATAACAAGTATAAGCCCCACAATAGTCATAACAAGCACGGAAATTATATACTAGCACCTCACAAGTGGTGTTTGGATACTCTCTCATCTCTCGGGGTTATAGAAAATATAGCAAATGAAAATGGAAGATAAACACACATTAACTGGTCATAGTACATAGATTACCATAGGCTTGAGACTAGATCGATCCTCCACCGCTTTGGCGTAAGCACCTAGGAGCAACTATCTAGAGGTCTTTTAAGGGTTGTAGCGTTGACTTTGGTAAAGAAACAAATGGTTTTGTTGGATAGGCGATTTAGTGGTGTGAAGTAAAAAAATCTTTATGTTACAAGCATGAGAAGAATGGCGTTGCTAAGCCAAGACTCGACTCTATAAACTCTAGATAACTTTGAAACAAACATACATAAATATAAAGATAGATGTAGGATGGTAGCCCGTAGGTTTTTTTTCAAATTTTTATTTTTTTTATTTATTATTTTTTTTTCAACGCTCTTTTTTTTTGATTTTTTTTTTGCATACACTTTTACTCTACCATCCTCTACGATAACATCAAAATATATAGGATTTATAGGTACATCCCTACACTTGAGTTTTTTTTTACTCTAACACTAATTTGACCCGAATTGAAAAGATCAAAACACTTGGAGTACATTATTACGTAAATAAAGGGAAGAGTAAACTGCAAAATCATCCATGTGGTTTGTGTATTTTCGCAAAAATCATCCCTATCTCAAACCTTTAGCATTAAACATCCCCAAGTCCACAAACCTCTGGCCTTAATCATCCCTGAGCACTAACGTCGTTAGTTTTACCCGTTAAGTGTTAAATATTATTTGCCCGTTAGTCCCACTGTTAATATTTTTTGCACCGTTAGTCCTCATTTTACGTTTTTGCATTTTTTATGTTTTGTCGTTTTACTCGTTTTAGATCCGTTTTATATGTTTCGTCCGTTTCTATCCGTTTTGTCGTTTTATATGTATTGATCCATTTTTTTTTTTTTTTTTTATTATTTAACGTTCTCCGTATTACGTTTTTCGTTTTTCGTTTTGTCCGTTTTACTCATTTTGTCCGTTTTATATGTTTCGGTCTTTTTATCCGTTTCGTTTTTTTTTTAACGTTCTCGTCCGTTTTTTACGTTTTCGTCCATTTTTTTACGTTTTCGTCCGTTTTAACTCGTTTTCGTCCATTTTTATATGTTTCGACCGCTTTTTATCCGTTTTTTAACGTTTTCGTCCATTTTTTTTGTTTTGTCCGTTTTTATACGATTTCGTCCGTTTTTTTATGTTTTTGTTCGTTTTTTACGTTCTCGTTCGTTTTTATAAGTTTGTTCGTTTTCGTTTTGTTTGTTCTTTCGTTCTCGTCGTTTCTTTTCGTTTTGTATGCATTTTCGTTTTACGTTTCGTCCGTTTTACACGTTTAAGTCCTTTGTTTCGCTTGTCGTTTTGTTTGTTATTTTACGTTCTCGTCCTTTTTTTACGTTTTCTTCCGTATTTTTATGCTTATGTCCATTTTTACTCGTTTTCTTTCGTTTTTATATGTTTTGTTCGCTTTCTATCCGTAAAAACGTAAAAATAACGGATGAGAACAAAGCGGACAAAAGCGTTAAATAACGGAATGAATATATAAAATGGATAAAAGCGGGGCGAAACTATATAAAAACGGATGAAAAAATGACAAAACTTAAACGCGAAAACATAAAACGAACAAAAGCGTAGCGGGCAAATATTAAAGCGTAAGCGGACGAATACATATTAAAAGGAAAAACAGATAGCGGACAAAACATATTAAAGCAGAGAAAGCGGGATGAACAAAAGCGTAAAAAGCGAACGAAAAAGTAGCGGGGCGAGCGTAAACATACAAAAGCGTAGCGGGGCCGAGCATAAAATGGACAAAAGCGTAAAGAAATGACAGCGTATATAAGTGGACAGCATAAAGCGGACGGCGTAAAAAGCGAATAAAGCCTTGAGCGAAACATATAAAAGGGCCGAAAACCATAAGCGAACAAAGCGTAAAAAAACATACTGGCGTAAAAAGCGGTGAAAGCGTAAAATAAGCGGGCCGGTACATATAAGCGGGGAAGCGGGATAAAAAGACCCAGAAACATATAAGCGGATAAGCGAGTAAAGCGTAAAAAAGGGCGAAAATGTAAAAAGCGGACCAAAGCGTAAAAAAACGGAAAAGCGTAAAAAATGGGCGAGAGCGTAAAGCGTAAAAAACGGGGCGAATACATATAAAAGCGGACAAAAAGCGGGCGAAACATATAAAGCGGAAAGCCTTGGTAAAGCGGACAAAAGCGCAAAATCTGGACGAAAGCTGCGGTGCAAAAATATTAGAGGGACTATGGAAAATAGTATTTAAACTTAGCGGGTAAAACCGCGGCGTTAACAAATTAATACCAAGGTTTGTAGATTTGGGGATGTTTAATGCTAAAGGTTTGAGATAGGGATGATTCTTGCGAAAATACACAAACCACAAGGATGATTTTGCATTTACTTCTTTCCGTCACTCCATAAAATTTAACACCCATGAGTCCCAATAAATCCCAAAAGCGTAACAAAGAGTATAACTTAACAACCATTCTAGATAAGAACTAAGGGTTTAAGTATGATAGCAATCACTAAAGTGAGTGCATACATAAATTTACATTTGGGGGTGGACTTCTTCATTGATATTTGGAAAAAGAAACATCACGAGAACGCTGATAGGCTCTAGGAGTATCCTAAAGATGATACATGCATCCCAATTTTGGTCAATCGGTACAAACATCTAAAACATACTCCAATGCGTGTACAAAAATTATCAAAACAAATGAAAAACGAACAAAGTTTGCATAATTGGACTCGGCAGTAGTCCACAGATGCGTAGCAACCATGCAAGTAACTAGATAAGGAACTAAGTCATAAACAATAATGCACTAAAAGGTGAAAAGGTATTTCAAAAGTTTCATTGAGAAAAACGAAACATCCGAGAAGCTAAAAGGATAGGCTTTTGAGGGTTAACTAGGGGTATCGGGATGAGTACATCGCAAGGGTGGGGGAATGATGAACTGATAACTCATTTTAGTCAATCGAGTACTGAAAACATCTAAAACATTGACAAGTTTGATCAAAATTATCAAAAACAAATGAAAAGCGAACAAAGTTGGGCGTTTAGGTCCCCGATTTCCAAAATTAATGAAATAGTCCACGATGCGTATTAAAAAAGTACCAAAGAAGTTGTCATAATTAGTCTTGATTATTTTTCAGGTTTGATCCACGTTTTTAAATTGACAGTTTTCATTGGATCACTTTTAGAAGTTACTTGATTGGCCCTGAAGTTTGCGATTTGGTCCTATGTTTGCCATGGATTCAATATCTAATCCTTTGTCCAAATATTAGGCTACTTTGGCCCAAACACAACTAACCCATTAACCTTTGTACGGTCCAATATAACACCACGACCCGGCGGTCAACCCACCAGTCATATATACAACCCATCTCCCCTTCTTCTCCACTTCCCGCCAAATCAAAACCAGAACCCTAGATTCCTCACCCTTTACACTCCCCAAAAACCTACTCCTTCTTCTCCCCAAACACTCCACCTCCAAACTCCCTATTACCCACCTTCAACCTTTTACCCAGTTAACCTCTAATCCCAATCCCACTATCCTATTCCACTTCCCCAAGACTTGCCCTTGTGGCAATCCAAGCTCAAAAGACAGGAATGGCTTCATTCATTTTCTCTGTACCACTTAATGGGCCGGTGGATTAAGCTCAAAAGAAGCACAAGTGAAGACACTCAAGAGATTGAAGACCAAGTAGTTTTTAGTATAAAAGGATGATGTAGCTAGTGTATTATGGCACCCCTAGTCTTAGTTTTTAACTTAGTTTTATGTTTATTTCAAAATTGTATCTGTTTTTTAATGAAAAGTAGTTTTTATAGGCTTGTTCCTACAATTTAAATCACTATCAATTACTTATTTGTGTTCAAACTCTTAAGTTAATCAACACTTTAAGTAAATCATGCTCAAAAAGTAATATTTTTCATTGAAATCAATTTCTGCAGGGTGTTTGGATTTGCATCTTGGGTCAAAAACAAATTCTACCCACGACTTTGCAAGTCAAAGTGGTTTTAATCTAAGCAGTTTGAGTTAGATTTAAAAAGTGATTCAAGTCCTTTTAGTAAGTTTTGAAAAGAAGAAAATTGTTGTCTGCATAAACGATAGCGTGGTAGCTGTTCATAAACTCTTTAGTGGCTTAAAATTGGTGAAAGAGTGTTTTCTCAAGTCTTGATGTTCTAACTCAATGCAGGGTCAGTTAGATGCATCAAAGAGTTCTTGACTTTTAAAATTAGTGTAAAAACTTGTCCATTTCATTTTTTTTTGCATCGGCATACAAAAGTCAAAGCATTCTTGATCTCGCTTATTTCAAACTAAAAATAGCATGTTCTTGGCCTCTCTTGATTTCCTCCACTATGCTAACTTTGTTTGTTAGCTTTTGATTGTCTTGGAGCTCGGTTTCGAAAATAAGTGAAATAGGCCCACTAAATTTCGGGCACACTTTTATGTGGATCTCAGAGTCATTCATTTTTTCTTCTCTTTCTTTTAGCGTTTTAGGTTGGTAGAACTGCTTATTTAGGCTTGTTAGTGCTCATAGGTTTCAGTTAGATCATCTCTTAGCTTAGTTAGTGCTTATTAGGACAATCGGTGCTTATCTCTTTTATCTAGTTCCTAGATTTCCTATGTTCACTTCCTAGATACTGTTTCATTTTGTGTGCTAATTATTTAGTTTATTCGGATAAGGTGCCTCTGCTTTAGCTTATTTGCCCATTCCCAGGTTGCTTATTTAGTGGTTTTCTTGCTTATTTGTGTTTTGACAGTCAACAAAAAGGTGTGTGTTGGTTTGAAATCATCAAAGAAGAAAAAAAAAAAAGTAGATTGTTTTGTAATTTGGTAGCTGGAAATGCGATTCAAGCTGCTTATTTTGAAGCTATTTTGCTAAAAGATTTTCATTAAAAAGCTTATTTTGATTGTGATTTCAAGTCCCAAGTGAAAAGAAAAAAATAAAGTTTTTCAAAATAAGCAAGAGGTGGGATTGAACCCACGACCTCTTGCCTATTAAAACCTCAACACAACACCTCATAACCATTCGGGTCTTGTCTCGTTGAATCTTACACAAACAAATTACTTAAGAACTTGGCGGTTTGCTTATAAGCCAACTTTATTTTGAGCTATTCCAAAGCAACTTCATTTTTAAATTTTCCTAGAGATTGGTAGCATTAAGGACTTTCTGTGATTTTTCACATTAGTTTACTATTTAATCAATTAATTAGTGTAAAATCATTTTAATTAAGTAATAAATAATTTAAAAGTCAAAAAATTCGGCTTCTTTCTAAAATTATTTTTAGTCAAATAGAGTAGGAAAATTGATTTCACACCGTAGCCCCTAAATTGCAAAACTTTTACGTTTATGGCTTACAAGGTGGTTACTTGGTACGTTTTTGCATTTTGCCTAGGACTTAGTGTAGCCGTTTATCATTCCTTGGGCAGTGATAGTTTATTTTTTAGTTTATTAGGGTTCCCTTGCTAATTACCTTCCGTTCATTAAATTGTAGAATCGTTAATCAAATCAACAAATCTTTAAAAACCAATTCAAGTTCAAATCACGAAACTCAACGAATCCTTCCATTCACACCTCGTTGGGACACGACCGAGAAATCACTTTTCGGTATCACTTTATCACACCCGTGAGGTTTGTTTTTTCCTAAAGGGTTGATTTGTGGATTTTGATTTATATGATATCACGTTGATATTGTGCTTTTCACCACTCACTTCTGCTTGATCGAATCGGGGAATTACTCAACCGATGTGGAAGAAGTAATTATATCGGTGTCAAACAAGGGTTATATCCTAATGCCTCTTATCATTTAGTTATTCCTAACTACACAAGTGTAGTCTCACTAGCGATCTCGGAATGCATCACAAAACAAGTTCTAGAATCTATTATACTACCGGTACACTCTCGAAGCATTAAAGATGAATGCTTTAATTCCTATAGATCTAAGGGCGAACCTCACAGTTTTTGGGGTGGAATTTGAGTAGTAAAGGGTTTTTTTTTGCTAGTCATATAACTTACTATCCATGAGGCGCTTTATTAAGACTAAAGACCCATTCGTACAAGTCATGAAAATTTTTAAATTTGGTGCTAAAATTACCCTAACCGATATTTCTCATAGCTTATTACACAAATGAAATAGGACAAGACAAATAGTCAAGGATAAGCATAGTTTCAAAGTTCCCGTTTTATTCTACCTCCGTACACTTAAACTGAACATTGTCTCCAATGTTCCCCGAAAGTATCAAAGTTATGATAACGGAAGGTAATTAAAAGAGAAAGAAACTAGTACTTCCCTGATTAGCTCGGTAGGATCCGTGTGAAGTAGTGGTTAAATCCTTTTCAAGAAGAATGTATGCGTGAAAAGCTCCATCCAATCTTATATTTCTTCTTCTTGATAAATAAAACCTGCACACTTTAAGAAAATAGATGAAACTTTCGTGTAAAATCGGCGGTAAAACTACATATGACTCTACTACACTAGGATATAATGCTTGTGGAATGGATGTTTGCAGGTTTTCTTGGAATAAGACGAGAATTTCCAAAATTTATAAGTAACAGAGAAAATGAGAGAAAGTTAGATAAGCGTTTCGCTCCTCACGGCGTCGTCGGAGTTGTAATCTGGCTTAGCCGGCGGGTTATCACGTGGCGGTGCTGCGTTTTTCTGGAAAAATTACACCTTTAAAATCGGAAAAATTCACGCAAAACATCCATTGTGACTCGATACAAGCATTTGACTCTAACAAACACACATATATATCATTTTCAATAATCGTAATTCTCATGTTCACGTTCTTTTAAAAATGTGTGTAATCCTCCCTACACTTATCCTTTTTGTAAAATACCTTTATATGTAATTAAGACGAGGTTAAAGGCAAAATAAAGCATTTTCACAAATTCAAACATGAGAATAAACAATCAATGATAAGATATATGACACACAAACATTCAAACAATTAAGCATGGGTTGCCTCCCACGAAGCGCTTTTCTTTATTTATGAGTCTTGTAGCTAGACTCGAAGTCGTGCTCCTACGAAACTTCATCGCCGTCACCTTCTTCCTCATGACGGTCTGTATTGGGGTTTTCCATGTTATAGTAATGCCTTATTATGCATCTTTCTAAGAAGTCACCTTCTCCCCAATCGGTTCTATATTCCGGTCCTAGTTTCAAGCAATCCTTATAGAACCCAAAAATCTTATTCATCACATAATCTACTCCTTTCTCCTTATCCTCCTCATTCCTATAGTAGACCGATAGCTTAAGTTCTTTTTCATCATTGTAAAGTGATGAAAACTTCTCAATCTTAAATGGCATTTGGTAAGCTACGTCATCGGTCTCATCTTTAAATCTAACTATTCCTAACGACGGATCATAAGTCATCCCGGTGTTCTCTGTGGAAAACTAGAAGGGGGGGTTGAATAGTTTTGCCAATTAAAACTCGTTTTAAACTATTTAGATCGACTTATGTCAATCTATTTGGATGTGTGTTGGATGTTGATAAACAAACATATAGAAATATAACTAAGTAATGAAAAGATAAAGAGTAAGAAGCACAAAACCACAACGCGAGTATTTATAGTGGTTCGGCTACAAGGACACCTTCCTTGCCCTACTCCACTCCCCTAGTCACCTACTCGAGAGTTCGTAATCACTACACAACACCGAATCCTTATGGTGGAGAAACCTTCACAACGTTGCTTACTCTTTTTACGGTACTAGGCTAACCACCAGGTTCTTTCACACCAAGGTGAACCACACCTATCACAACATCGCCTACCCTTTTTCCGGTACTAGGCTAGATACCGAGTTCCATTACAATGGAGGAACTACTACCCAACACTACACCAACGACTAATCCCAAAGGAGACCAACTCCTTACTACAACATCATCAAGGATATCAATATCCTTGGATCTAATACTAATCTATCTTGTACATCGAAACACATCATATCGAATGTGCATCTAAGGCACCTTTCACTAATGCCTTTAACTAGATCTTCAAGACACCCTTCACTAATGTCTTGTGACTTGACTTCTAGGCACCCTTCACTAATGCCTACAATACGGACGATCGACACCTTTCACTAATGTCTTTGTCTTGACACTTGAGACATCTTTCACTAATGTCTTCAACACTACACTTCTTAGAAGAAGGAAAAGAACCATCAACAAGAGGACTTCAGTAGTCTTGATGATGAGGAAGCATGGCAACTCATGGACTTGAGCTTGCTTGACTTCAAAGGTGGTGATATCGCCTTTAAGAGGAACCTAGAGAATCACACAAAAACAAAACTACAAACATAGATCACTTGGATCTGGGGTTAGAGAGTTTTTAACTCAAGGAGAAAGTATGTTAGAAAGGGGTGAGAAACAATGAAGAAATGGCTCACTATTTATAGAGAAAAAATGCCTACTGTTCCCCGGACACCATGGATCCCTTCCACAAGGGATCCGGCTAGCATAAAGCTAGGGATCCGCGGGAGGCTCCTCTTTGCCCATGGGTATTTTGGTTATGGGTCATGAGTCATGGGTTATGGGTTGATCCATGGGATTCTTACTAGATACAATGTATCTTATGAGTGCAATGCACGTAGTCAAATGAGTATGGGTCAATACCATGGGTTATGGATATTATCCATATATGATATAAGCATGATGTCATGCAATGGGTTATGGGTCAAGCTCCATGGATATGGGTCATGGACTTTGGGTTGTACCCAACTACATTCAATGTATTTGGTCAATGGGTTATGATACTTAAGTTTCTACCCATTTAAATTACCCAATATACTACATACTAGTTATGTGTATATTTTACCCAAATATATAAACACTAGTTGTTGTACATATGTAATACTAAATCATAAACTCACTTATACTTGTTTTAGTGTTTTATGTGAGAACGTAAGTATGTTAGAAACTATTAATTCAAACCATTTACGTATTTTATTTGTTTCGTTAAAATGATTTTACGTTTGTTATCGACAAAACATTACAAGATCGTAAAATATAAATAAACGTTTTTACTGGCTTATTTGTATTAACAATCTCCCCCTTTTTGTTGATGACAAAACATAAAATTATTTTAAGGAAAAGCTAAAATTCGTAAAAGTTTGAATTTGTAGTTTTTACTTTCTTCTCCCAATTTTTGTCGAAACAAAAAGAGCTTTGAAAGGAAATTAACACATTGTTTTAAGAAAAACATGTGAAAAATAGAAAATAAATAAAAAGTAGAGAGCAAGTAACGGGAAAGGATCTCGTCTTAACTCCCCCTTGACGAGTCCATCCCTATGTGAGGGCGTCAAGAATAAAAGTACTAAGCTAGTTTGTTTGCAACTAAGTTTGCAAAAGATTTCGTCTATGTGACGAATGTGCTCCCCCTTGATGATTGCAATTTTGCAAAGGGATGTCATGAGATGCAATCCTAATATTGCAAGTAATTTTGCAATGTATTACTTTTGACACAAAGCTCCCCTAGCTTTAGGGTATCAAAGTCTTTATGTGTAAATTGAATAACTACAAAACAAAGGTTAGAAAACAAGTATAATTCATAATTCATGCAAATATGACTCAAGTTAGTAGAATAATAGTTTTCTTTCTCACGGATCCCACGGTTCCCTCCTTGTAGGGATCCGTCTAGGCAAATTTAAGGGATCCGCCTGGCTGATGATTAATTTCAGCAATGGTGATATAACAACTAATGTTAATTATCAAAGTGAGATATGTATTGTACAACATAATCATATACTCAGAAATATAGCAAGTAACATGTATTTTTCATTTAATAAAACTAGAGATATGATATACATGACTCTAAAAACTAAGAAAATGATCGATACATGACTTGGAATTACTAGACTTATCTAAGTAACGCTTGATACTAGGACACCACTAAAATCCTCTAGCTCAAGTTTGTTTAGGTTTAATCTCGTCGAAGCGTTCGAGGAGATGATAAAACATGAAACGTTGATCTTCCCGTACTTCATGTATCAAACTTTCAACATGTTGACAATGATAACAATCTTTGTCATGGCTAGGTAGTGGTGGTAGAAGAAAAGTTGCTTGATGTAAAGGATCAAGTGAGGCGGGTTGGGGAGCCTCAAACGACGGAGGGATTGGTGGAGGCACATTTGAAGATGGCTCGACCAAGAATGATGGTGGTGGTAGAGAAGTGTCAACTTCCATATGGTGGGGTGGTTGACTTTGATAATTTCTCATAATCCAAATGAGATTATATGATAGTGACGGCGAAAAGGAATCCGGAGCTAATGTTGACTCAACACCTTGATTTTGTACCATTATTCCTCCTAATGAGGAGAATGTTGCCGGTGGAGGAGGATGAGACGGCCTAGGAGGCAAATCGTCTAAATTGTAGAGGTGTGGTGATGATAGTGGATTTGTGAATGAAATAGCTCTAGGAACCAATGGTGATGGTTTAGTGGAGATGGGATTGTTTGGCCTATGAGGTATGGTGGTGTTTGGCATAGGTAGTTTTGTGGGTACTATCCTTTTAGGGATTTGTTTGATTGGTGGAGGGGAAATCCTTGCAATTGTGGACTTGACCGGAGATGATTCGGTTGAAGAGATTTCGTGTATAACAAGAGCAATTTTCTTGGGTGGTTCTTTGGTGGATAAGTTGCTACTTTGAGTTTTCCTCATGATGTGATGATTTCAAGAGGTTTGTAAAGGTTTCTAAGTGCTGAAAATGAGGATGAAGATGATGACTTTAGAAGTCCTAACAATGTGGTTTATAAACTAAGGGATTTGGCAAGTGCATTCAAGACTTAAACCACTAAAATTCAATGAAATGCGATGATTAACATGCACAAGAGTCAACTTCAGAGTTGTACTGATCTAGGAACTCATTTAAGATGAGATGGAGTGTTTAAGTTAGAAAGATGAGCTTGAAATGATTGTTCTAGCTAGAGTTGGCATGAGTCTGTCATACGGATCCCACGGTTCCCTCCAACTAGGGATTCCACCTAGGCTAATCCTAGGGATCCGTCTATCAGCAATTAAGAAAAGATAGCAATGATGTTTGTAAGATCTAATGCCTATTTCTTCTTGAGTGTTTCAGTTTACCTAAGTTTCTTAAATGAAGGGGTGCTTAAGTACTTGAGGGTAATGAGTTATGTAGCTAATGATTGCCTTTTATGGAAGAAATTGGAACTTTCATGAGTACCAATGAATGAACAAAGATGACACTAAAGATTTTGAGAGTGTCAAGTGGAGCTAAATGATCCTAGAGATCAGATAGTGACTTAGGATAATGTTTTGGAGAATATCCTAAAGGCTTAAAATGGAAAAACTAGAATTTGATCAATTTTGACCAATTTTGAGGTAAGGATGATTATGATCAATTTTGCCATAATCGAAAGATTTCCAAAGCTAGATATGAGGGATCATGTAAGAAATGATGAGTGAGCTTGAGAGCGGAAGTGCAATGGGTTTAAGTGAAATGATAGATCTACAAGCGTCTTGAGTGTGATCTAGGTGAGTTATGTGTGAGTAGGAAAGATCTACTTAACTTGATAAGGACTTAATTTGCTTTAAGGCACTATGTCTAGCTTAGTGTGAGGTGTTCTAAGGACATGTTTGAAATACAATGATTGCAATTGCAATTTCTGTTTGCCGGATCCCACGGTTCCCTAAGAGTAGGGATCCGTCTAGTACAACCTTTGGGATCCGTCTATCTTACTTCATGAACCTTTACTAAAGGTATGCAATGATTTTGAAAATGCATTATATTTCAAGGTTAGTTAAAGATGTTCTAACACTAAGATATCAAATGTAAAATGTTTTATTTCATGAAAGAAATTGGATTACATTGATAAAGCATGAATACTAAAGATTGATCCTATTTGAAAGATTACTAAGTTCCTTGAGCGTTTTCGCTAGAAGGATCATCAAATGGTTGAT
The DNA here is from genome assembly GCA_910596185.1 of Chrysanthemum makinoi. Taxonomy (NCBI): domain Eukaryota; kingdom Viridiplantae; phylum Streptophyta; class Magnoliopsida; order Asterales; family Asteraceae; genus Chrysanthemum; species Chrysanthemum makinoi. The sequence goes on along the minus strand of OU343219.1, from coordinate 233,206,584 downwards.
GAGTGTTTGCTTATTCAGGAATGAAGAAAGTCTTCATGAGAGATATATTTAGAGGTTCCATCATCTTGTTCACAAGTACGTACAACAGACTTTGAAATTGAGGGTGGAAGTACATGATGTTATGATAAAGGCGCGTCAAGAACATTCCATAAGGGATGAGCTTGTTCTTGGAGCCTTGAAGATTTACAATTCGCCTTGCGAAGAAGTAGGCGAGATTGTATGGTTGTTGTGTTAGCAAACAATACAATATGTAAGCACAACAAGCGGGAAGGATTTCTCGATTTACCCTAAGACTCCAAACATTTTCCCGTAGGATGAGTGCGAGAGCCTTGTACTCTTCTCGGATATCCTTTGTACAGATAATATTTGGATCGGAGTAATAGGGTCGAGGTTTGCAGATTGTGCGAACCAGGTCTTGCGAGGAAGGTATGTGTGAACAATATGGACTATTTTCTTCACAAAAGTTGATGAGAGAATCAAGAGACCAATCTTCGGTGAAGGCACATTGTCCATGATTTGGAATTCGGAGAATTTGAGCAAATTGCCCAAGAGTTAAAACAAACTTTTGGTTTTTGATCCAAAACCAAAGAGATAGAAAACGATCCTCGTTACGAACGAGTTCGACTTGACGGAAGAATTCCAATACAAATCTTGGACATATTTTCTCGTTAATTTCGAGAAGACATTCCAATCCTATGGTTCGGAAGGAGGTATTGATACCTTCTTCGAATTTTAGAGAGGTGTCTACAATAAGTTCATCGTGGAAGTGACGGTTTTCGAGATTATTGAACCCACGGACATGATTGCCAGGTGTGTTGGGCTCAAGGGAGATATTAGGAGTGTAGACGCTAGTAAGTGAAAAATCAAACTCATATTTATGCGACATAGCGAAACCTATAGGAAAGACAAGTTAATAGGTTGTGACGTATTATGGGTAAAACAATGATTACCTAACGTTTTTACAAGATGTTTATTAACAATGACATTTAACTAACCTAATGTTTGTCATTCTAGTAAAACATTTCTTTTAGGAAGAAAGTGGTTTTTATTTTTGCATGAAAATCTGTTATCCAGAAGGACGGTTCCCACGGTTCCCTTCTATAAGGTATCCGGCTAGTATACTTTCCGGGATCCGTGGATCTGTAGTAACAGAAGCATATTTTTGATAAAAACATACGTTTAATAGTTTTATACCAAGATATGTGTTTTAGCCTACATTTTCTTTTAGCATGCATTCATGGTTTCTAATGTATCACGAAAGAATACGAAAGATAAAAAGAAATGATAAACACATTATGATAATAATAACCTAGATAAACTAGACTATTAATAATATTTCATTTCAATGCTAAGAATGATACAAAGGATTGGGTATATAACCCCAATGTAGATTAACAACACAAAGTAAATGTCTCCGTATGTGAACTTCATCATAGGGAACACAAGAGCGAAGAGTGTTAAGGCGATGAGTACGAGGGCGATGTAAACCATGTTGATGATGAACCTTCTTGATCTTGGTTTGAGATGAGATGAGATGAAGAGGAAGATGAAGTTTTGAGTGATAGGTAATTTTTGAAAGTGGATGATTTGAAAAAGTGGGGATTTGATAGAGTGAATGACGATGGGTTTATTTATGGGGAAGGAGGAATTTTTGAGATTTGTGTTTTGTTTTATTATTAGAAAGATATGATTTTGGGATTAAGTGAAATAAAACACACGTTTTATATACCACGACTTTAGACGAAAAGTAACGTGTGAGAAAAGGCTTCCTAATGAAGCTATATGTAATACATGTATATGCACAAAAGATAATCATATAAATACCTGTGTAGTCATACTTAATTATCAACCTAATGTCATTTAGAGATAAGTACAAAATCATACCTCTAATACACTTAGGAATGTCTTTACAAATGACACAGCAAATGTCAGTAGACAATTCCGGCTCCTTTGTGTTTAAGATACCTTCTTAGGGAAGGTATTCTTGTTACCAAACGATTCCTTATGGCTTGGTAGGTATGAGCTTTGACTAAGCAATATGACAAAGATGATTAGTGCAATTAAATAAAAAATAAATAATAAGAAAAATGTTGTCATCTAATCAACATCCAAACAAAGAGTTTAAAAAGACATGGTGTTTGTTTTTATGAAAGACCTTCTTTGTAGTTTTCAATTAACCATGGATCGTATCAAGTTTTTAAAGTACAACATACTTCAAGAAACTTGGTAACGAAGCTCTGATGCCAATTGTGGAAAACTAGAAGGGGGGTTGAATAGTTTTACCAATTAAAACTCGTTTTAAACTATTTAGATCGACCTATGTCAATCTATTTGGACGTGTGTTGGATGTTGATAAACAAACATATAGAAATATAACTAAGTAATGAAAAGATAAAGAGTAAGAAGCACAAAACTACAACGCGGGTATTTATAGTGGTTCGGCTACAAGGACACCTTCCTTGCCCTACTCCACTCCCCGAGTCACCTACTCGAGAGTTCGTAATCACTACACAACACCGACTCCTTATGGTGGAGAAACCTTCACAACGTTGCCTACTCTTTTTCCGGTACTAGGCTAACCAACGGGTTCTTTCACACCAAGGTGAACCACACCTATCACAACGTCGCCTACCCTTTTTCCGGTACTAGGCTAGATACCGAGTTCCATTACAATGGAGGAACTACTACCCAACACTACACCAACGACTAATCCCAAAGGAGACCAACTCCTTACTACAACATCATCAAGGATATCAATATCCTTGGATCCAATACTAATCTATCTTGTACATCGAAACACACCATATCGAATGTACATCTAAGGCACCTTTCATTAATTCCTTTAACTAGATCTTCAAGACACCCTTCACTAATGTCTTGTGACTTGACTTCTAGGCACCCTTCACTAATGCCTACAATACGGACGATCGACACCTTTCACTAATGTCTTCATCTTGACACTTGAGACATCTTTCACTAATGTCTTCAACACTACACTTCTTAGAAGAAAGAAAAGAACCATCAACAAGAGGAATTGTTATTCTTGATGATGAGGAAGCAAGGCAACTCATGGACTTGAGCTTGCTTGACTTCAAAGGTGGTTATCTCGCCTTTAAGAAGAACCTAGAGAATCACACAAAAACAAATCTACAAACATAGATCACTTGGATCTGGGGTTAGAGAGTTTTTAACTCAAGGAGAAAGTATGTTAGAAAGGGGTGAGAAACAATGAAGAAATAGCTCACTATTTATAAAGAGAAAATGCCTACTGTTCCCCGGATCCCTTCCACAAGGGATCCGGCTAGCATAAAGCTAGGGATCCGTGGGACGCTCCTCTTTGCCCATGGGTATTTTGGTTATGGGTCATGGGTCATGGGTTATGGGTTGATCCATGGGTTTCTTACTAGATACAATGTATCTTATGAGTGCAATGCACGTAGTCAAATGGGTATGGGTCAATACCATGGGTTATGGATATTATCCATATATGATATAAGCATGACGTCATGCAATGGGTTATGGGTCAAGCTCCATTGATATGGGTCATGGACTTTGGGTTGTACCCAACTACTTTCAATGTATTTGGTCAATGGGTTATGATACTTAAGTTTCTACCCATTTAAATTACCCAATATACTACATACTAGTTATGTGTATATTTTACCCAAATATGTAAACACTAGTTGTTGTACATATGTAATACTAAATCATAAACTCACTTATACTTGTTTTAGTGTTTTATGTGAGAACGTAAGTATGTTAGAAACTATTAGTTCAAACCATTTACGTATTTTATTTGTTTCGTTAAAATTATTTTACGCTTGTTATCGACAAAACATTAGAAGATCGTAAAATATAAATAAACGTTTTTACGGCTTATTTGTATTAACATTCTCTATGAAAGGTTTTCCTAGAATTACGTGGGACAAGCTAGGATCTATGGTCGTACTAATATCCTCCACAATTATGAAATTCGTAGGGTACGTGAAACTACCTACATAGACGGGCAATCCCTTAACTCTACCAAGGAAATTACAACTAACTCTAGGATTATCGGGATCTTGCCTATTTAAGATAGGTGTGGAAAACTAGAAGGGGGGGGGGTTGAATAGTTTTGCCGATTTTAAGTTAGTTTCAAAAACTTTAGATTCGATATTATGTGAAATCGTATGGATGTAGAGAAAGTATAGATCTAATGATAAAGCAAGTAAATAAAGTAAAGCAAGGTATAGAAATGACACAACCGATTTATAGTGGTTCGGCTACAAGGACACCTTCCTTGCCCTACTCCACTCCCCGAGTCACCTACTCGAGAGTTCAAGCACAGTGTCAACAAACTCCTTCAACTTGGCGGATAAGCCTTCACAACGTTGCTTACACCTTTTTCCGGTACAAAGCTAAATACCTAGTCCGTAACACGGTGGAACAAACCAACACGGCGATTACACAACAACTATGTGAAATATCAAATACAAGATCTTTGATACAGAAATCTTGTGGAGGAACAAATCAATCAAGGACCCCTTGCTTGGATGACTTGTAGAATGCTCGTGATCTCGCCTTAGAGAAGGACCTATATGAGAATCACTAGAGAAAGAAAGAAGAACAACTCTCAAGATCAAGTGATCTTTTGTTAGAAGAGAATGAGAGTATATGAGAGAATTAATAAGAAGAGGGGTGAGTTAGAATGAAGAAATGGCTCTCTATTTATAGGCAAAACTTGCCACTGTTCCCCGGATCCCACAGATCCTTCCCTTAAGGGATTCGTCTAGTGTAAACCTAGGGATCCGTGTGACGCTCCTCTTTGCCCATGGGTTTTTTGATTATGGGTCATGGGTCATGGGTTGGTCCATGGGTATATTTTTAGATACAATGTATCTAATGAGTACAATGTATCTAGTCAAGTGGGTATGGGTCAATACCATGGGTTATGGATATGATCCATGGGTTGTGATTTTTTACCCATCCTAATAAACTATTACAACAAATGATTTATTACAACAATTTGTATTAAGTTACTATATGTAAATGCTTTACAAAAATAACATGTATCCTTATAATTTTACTTATGATAACATTATATTTGTTATCAACAAAATACAAAGAGATCGCAAAATATTAATAAACGTTTTTACTGTTTATTTGTATTAACAATCTCCCCTTTTTGTTGATGACAAAACATAATGTTATGATGAGTAAAACTTAAAAATAGATGTATGTTTTGAAAGCCCCTAAGTTTTACTTCTTCTCCCCTTTTTTGTCGAAACAAAAAGTTAACCCATCGAAGAAATAAAATGTGGAATAATAGTCCACGTATCGCTTACTCCCCCTTGACGGTAGCTCCCCCTAGTTTGGGGCGTCACGTGAAGAAAATAGAAAAAAAAATCCTACAAAGAAAAGGTTAGTAGTAACATGCATAAGTAATCTTGTGATTGACAAGATTCAAGATTGGGAGCCAAGGTATGTAAACAAGGCCTTGTAATAAAACAACAAAATGTAGTGGTATTTATGCCACATACAAGCATGTAAAAGTAAGAACAAGACTTGTTCTTAAAAATGACTCAAAAGAAAAATACTAAAAATAGAAAATAGTAATAATGATTCCTTCCATTCTTGCATAAGGTTATGGATGGAGGTTTTGACTAGTAATGGTATTGATGCGATCAAGAAAGAGGTTGAGTATGAATCGCATTTCGTCCCTAACTTCTATTGCAATATCCCTAGTGGATTGGCAATGTTCACAATGTAAGTGATGTGGGTAATGAGTGCGGAAGGTTTCTGGGTTGTTTTGATTTGTGAGATGCGGAAGATGTGGTGGAAAAATAGGAAAATACGGATCAAAGTCCAGAATGTTTGGAAGTGGTGGTGGAAAAGAACCTAGATGTTCTTGTAGCTCAATGGGAGCTAAGGGTGGTGAGGTTTCAAGGTCTTTGAAACTTGTGTTTGTAGAAGTGGGAGGTGTCAAAAAGGCTATTTCTTTTTGTTTTGGTTGTTGAGATCTTGTTGGAGTCTTAAGGAGTTCCAAAAGAGTAACTTTAGGTGGTGAGTTGATGGGTGATGAAGTTGGTGTACTTGTTGGTGATGAAGGAGGTGCTATAATGGAAGCATCTTGTGGTGAATTATTTGTTGGTGATAAGCCATTCGATGATGGTTTTGCTAAGCAACAAGGCCGGATGCTAATCCGTGCGGATATCCTAGAGTTTGATTGTGGTATTTTGGAAGGTGGGAGGACAAAAATTTGGGTTTCATGAAAATGATTGTTTGTACTAGGTGATTCATCTAAGTTGGAAGATCTCTTGGATGACATGGTGTTGTGTGTTTGTGAAGATGGGATGAGTATGCAAGCATTTTGGGAGTCTTATATATAGAAAAACAATGCATTGTAATGAATGCTTGACCCAAAATGTGGATTAAAATCTAATGATTAGATATGAATTTAAGGCATGTGATCATGAAAACACAAGCATTAAAGAACATACTCCCAAAAAATGAAAAGATATTGGAGTTTTCATCCAAAGTGAGAAAAATAGAAGATAAAACTAGCTTCTGTCTCACGGATCCCACAGATCCTTCCCTTGAGGATCCGATCCGGCATTAAAAGGGATCCGTGGGGCTGATGATTAGGCAGCACAAAATTCTCCTTTTGGAAACATTTTTGCCTAGTGTGTGCCTATATGCAAACTATTTGGAGTTGGTTATCTACTCCTAAAAAAGAAAAGAAAAATAAACTAGAAGTGAAAAAGCGTATTATTATGTGAGATAACCCGAGTGCTCCTAATTCATTGTTGCTTAAATGAACGTACCCGAAAACACATATTAGTTATGTGTCCTCTTTAGCATTCAAAAGACATGAGATGTAATGAAAACGAGTTTAATTTGTATTAATAATGAAAAAGCGGTTTGTCCTAGACGTGAGAAATTGCTTTTGTGAAATTGATACGGGAAGAGGTATCATCTTTAGAAAACGTTTCAAAAAGAGGTTTCTATGTGCGAATAAAAATCGTTTTATCCTTTGAAAAGAAGATGTGTATGTACTTATATGTTTGCAACTTGTACTTATTTTGAAAGAAAATAAGAAAAACTATGAGTTATAAGTGAAAAACTTATCTTGGGTTTTGAAAATTCCTGTATTGCTTGTGAGTTGTGCGTGAAATAGAGATCCTAGACTCAGAAAGAAGAGGGCGAGTGTTTACATACCTTATAGAGAGAAAAAAAATAAATTACTTAACGATTGTTCCGTGAGACCAAGACCAAGGCAAGTAGGTTGAATTGTTCCCGCTTCCAGCGGTTTGGTGAGGACGTCGGCTATGTTATCTTCGAATGCTACCTTCTCAATAGAGATGTTCCCCTTTGAACATTGTCTCTTAAGAAGTGATGACGAATCTCTATATGCTTTGTCCGAGAATGTAATACCAGATTCTTGCTTAAATCGATGGCACCTTTGTTGTCACATAGAATGGCTATATCACTTAGATGAATGTCGTAGTCAACTAACGCTTGTTTTATCCATAGTGATTGTTGGCATGCTTTGCTTGCGTGAGCGTATTCGACCGGTTGTTGATATTGATAGTGCTGTTTGTTTCTTAGAAAACCAAGATGTTAAACAACATCCCATGAAAGTACATACCCCACTTGTACTTTTTTTGGTCAACATAATCACCTGCATGGTCAGAATCTGCATATACAATTGTTTCTACTCCCGTGCCCTTAGGATACCATAATCCTAATTGTGTTGTACCCTTAATGTATCTAAATATCCTTTTTACGGCTTCTAGGTGTGATGTTTTAGGACTTCTTGAAACCTAGCACATAGACAAACACTAAACATGATATCCGGCCTACTAGCCGTGAGGTAGAGAAGACTACCAATCATGCCACGATATTTTGTATTATCAACGGATTCGCCGTCTTCATCTTTTGTGAGTTTGGGGTCGGATGACATTGGTGTCCTAATTGGTTTTGACTCTTTTAAACCGAATTTCTTTAACATCTCCTTTATGTATTTAGATTGATTAAAGAAGATACCATCTTCTACTTGTTTTATTTGTAGACCAAGAAAGAAACTAAGTTCTCCCATCATACTCATCTCGAACTCGTCATGCATGATTTTAGAGAAATCATCACACATCTCTTGACAAGTGGATCCGAATATAATATCATCTACATATATTTGAACTATGATTATATGTGACTCTCTTTTCTTAGTAAAAAGTGTGTTGTCAACTAACCCCATGGTATAGTTGTGTTTCATTAAGAATGACTTGAGTCTATCATACCAAGCTTTTGGAGCTTGTTTAAGACCGTAAAGGGCTTTCTTTAACTTATACACATGTTTAGGTTTTTCAAAATCGATGAAGCCCGGAGGTTGAGCTACATATACTTCTTCATTAATAAAACCATTTAGAAAATCTTTTTTGACATCCATTTGATAAAGCTTTAGATCATTAGCACAAGCATAAGCAAGAAGTATTCTTATAGACTCTAATCTAGCCACGGGGGCATAGGTCTCATCAAAGTCTATTCCTTCTTGTTGGTTATACCCTTGGGCAACGAGTCTAGCCTTGTTTCTAGACACTACTCCGTTTGCATCTAACTTGTTTTTATAAACCCATTTGGTTCCTATTATGGTTTGATTACTAGGTGGAGGGACAAGTGTCCAAACATCATTAGAAACAAATTGATTTAACTCTTCTTGCATAGCCATTACCCAACTTTCATCTTTTATGGCTTCTTGTGTATTCTTAGGTTCTATGGTTGAAATAAAACAAAATAGGCTACTTTGGTTTAGAACTTGATAACTTAAGGTTCTTTCATTTAACTTTCCTATGACCTTATCTACGGGGTGATCTTTGGACTCTTTAATATTTATGAGTTCATTATTTGAAGATTCTTCTTCTTCTTCATTTATCTCTTTCTTTATTACAATAGCTTCACTTTCTACAATCTCGTCATCGACAAGAGGTGGAGAGGGTTTGGGTGGACTTTCATCAAATTTTACATTTAATGACTCTTCTACCTTCATTGTTTCTTTATTTAGTATGACGTAAGCTTTGCTATTAGGGGAGTAACCTAGAAAGATGCCTTCGGTTGATTTAGGATCAAATTTTGTAAGGTAATCTTTAGTGTTAAGAAAAAAACATTTGCTACCAAAGACTCTAAAGTGATCTAACGTAGGCTTTTTGCCTCAAAGTAACTCGTATGGAGTTTTACCTAAAATTGGTCTAATTAAGACTCGATTAAGTATGTACGTTGAAGTATCAACGGCATTGCACCAAAACTTTTGAGGTATGGATTGCTCATTTAGCATGGTGCGACTCATTTCTTGTAGGGTTCTATTCTTTCTTTCAACTACCCCATTCGATTGTGGAGTCTTGGGCGAGAAGTTGTGAGTATACCATTAGCGTCACAAAAGGCTCCAAATTGCACTTCATTATCGAATTCCCTACCATGATCCGTTCTAATAGACACTATAGGACTTCCTAGTTGTCTTTGGATTTTCTTGCTTAATATTTCAAAATAATTAAACGTTTCCGTTTTGTTCTTTAAGAATTTTGTCCATGTGTACTGATAAGGTTTTAAAATGTACCTTTTTGAGGGATCGTTTAAGCCTTTATTTGATCACTTTTGTATCCGTTATTACTTAATATCGTTCCTTTTCACTTTTTAGGTATCTCGAAGGCAAATTGCTGGAATGACACTTATTCGGATTAAAAGGCACGAATATACGAAGAAAATGGCCAAAGTCAAGAATCGAGACACTCAGGCTGCTAGAACTAAAGGGGACGGAATCGGGTTCTACAAGTGACGACGTCAGGTTTTACTAGAGACGCTGTCGGAAAAATTTTGTGACGACTAAGTAGCCAAATTGCTCATTTACAAGTGACGGCTTCAAGTTTTAAAAGAGTAGAGGCGCAACTCGCACGCCTAGATTTGATCAAGACGACGTCCGAGATCGAAGAGGACGGCGTCACAGTCATAAGGTGACGCCGTCGCAATGCTAACGTGGCCAAGACAAAACCCTAATAACGTCGACCCAACGGCGTCACAAATTAAAGGGTGACGCCGTCGCATTTGTAATCTTATATATAGAATCCGGATTTTTAGTTTTCAGTGTGTAGTCTTTTGGAGTAAAACCTAAACCGAACCAAGGCTGTCTTGTACAATATTTTAGGGTTCCATACCCTATCTTACATCAAGATAAGTGTTTTACTTCATTAATTTAATTATGTCTTCCATTGATTGTGTGTATGCTTGCATGTTCCCCATGTCCGGCTAATTTATTTGTGTGTTTGCTTAGGTAATATGAAACTTAGTTATTGAATATTGATTGGTTGTCTCTTATCTTAGTTGTGATTGACCTAGTATTGCGATAGGTCATTCGTTGTGCTAATAATGCTTGATTAATCTTTGTTGAACCTTAGTTTATAATCACCTAGAGTAATTGTAGGCTATACATCCAAAGAATACCTTAGAATTAAAGTTTATAAATCCTAGAGATTTTGTAGTCATTAACCTTTGGTAGCTTCAAAGGGTTAGGGATAAACGCATAGGAGATAACTAGGGAGTAATAAAGCCTAAGCAAATACATTTTTAACTATCATACGAGCACACAACAATAGAAATAGACTACATACACCTTAGTTTAGATAATTAGATAAGTAGAAGTAATCGGTAGAAATACCAACCCCCAAATCCAAACCCTGAGATTCGTACCTTTCCATTTCCTAAAAAATATAAAAAAGATAAAAAATAATCTTCCTCAACCCCAACCTTAGCGTAGTAACTTCTCACTAGCATTCCTATTCCCCTAGAGAACGATATCAATTCCCGTGGCTTACCCTAATACTACACTACAACGATTAGGTTCACTGCCTAGGGTGTTTAAAAACTTGCTCGATGAAAAGGAAGTTCCTTTGACCCTGAACGCGCTGTGTAAGCGTTATCAAGTTTTTGGTGCCGCTGCTGGGGAATAAAATAGCTAGCTAGGAGTCCACCTCGTTTAGGTTTCCTTGCTTGATTCCTATCAAGTAAGCTTTTTTCCATTTTTAGCTTCCTTGTAGTCTATCCCCCTTCTTTGTGCTTGTGTTCGTAAAACCCTTTTCATTTGTCACTATGGCAAGTGAAGTTGCATTTGAATCATTAACAAACGAGGAACAATTGAATTTCGCAGATTGGATAGCTTTTTATTGTTCTAATGAATTTGTGAGTGATCTTAGAGATATCCAAAAGGATACGGGTGTAAGGTTGGATGGGTTTGATAAATTTTGTGCTTGTGTGGCTTCTATTCAACGATCATTGTTAGAATCAACTCCTTTTAGTGAGACCCTCTGGAAATTTTTTGAGAAAAGCCTCCTAAGCATAAACCATCAGTTGTCACAACTTGAGGAAATAGATAAGGAGGATTTATCCAACCTTAGGCATCATGATCAAAAAGACCTAGTTTTTAAGAACATGGAACCTAAACCCGAACAAGATTGTGAGATGGTTATAGTTGAACTACATAGTTGCATGCGTGGGATAGATTTCAAAACATATGACACGCGTGAGGAATCCTTTAGTCAAATAGAACATAATGATCAAATTTTTGAGAATGATTTTATATGAATCGGACCAAGAATTTGAAATAGCTAAAGAAGGATTTGAGATACTTAGGAGTGTATTTGGGTTAGATCATACTAAAAAACATGATGAACATTTAGGAGATCTAGATATAATGGAGAATGAGGTGGAAACTCCAAGCCCACAAGCCCTACCATCACTTGAGGAACACACATCGCTTATAACTTACCCGGAAGAAGTAGAAGAGACTATAGGAACCCCGATTGATATAGAACCTTTGGATCAAACGCCACTAGAGAATGTAGGTTTAGATGCTTGTTGTCATGACCTCTCTCTTAGTCCTAGGGAAGTTCCTAATTTTGATGAACAGGAGCCTCAACCAAAAACCTTACCCAATTTTTCGTCTTTATATGTGAATCTTGGAATTGAATTAGGCCCCAATCCACCCATCAAAATAAATAGTCCGGGTAGTTGCTTGATAAAGGTGGTAGACTCTAGGCCATGTAGAGTGGAAGCTAATATAGGAGTAACCCATGACCTTACACACTTATATCACCCATTCATGGTTGATAATAAGAAACATTATGGGTTTAAACTGGGTTTATTAGGTCAAGATGGATCCTTAACTAAGAATCTTTTGAAGTTGATAGAAGATGATCCATTTTTAGGAGAGAGATTTGATTCACCCGCTACACCAATAGATTTAGGTAAGGTTATAATGAATGGAGCACACTCCTTTGAGCATATAAATCACCTATCACACTCTCCTCACGTAGCAAATTTCCACCCTAAGGGTGTGTATCGCTACTATCACCCGCACTTAAGCTTAAGTGTAGGAAAAACTTCCCCTTTATCCGTTAAATAAGGGTAGAGTCAAGCTCGTGACTTGAACAAAAACAAGCGCTTCTTGGGAGGCAACCCATGTGTATTTGTTTTTCATTTTTATTTGTGTGTCGTGTATATTTTATTTATTGTTTATTCTCATGTTTAAATTTGTAAAAATGCTTTATTTTGTCTTTAACCTCGTCTTAATTACATATAAAGGTATTTTACATAAGGGTAAAGTGTAGAGAGGATTACACACGTTTTCAAAAGAAACGTAAACATGAGAATTACAATTAATTAAAAGATATACATGTGTGTTTGTTCGAGTCAAATGCTTGTATCGAGTCATAATGGATGTTTTGCAGGAAATTTTTCCAGGTTCTAAAGATGTAAATTTTCCATAATTTTTTCCAGAAAATCGCAGACCAGTTTCTGTCAGGATAACCTGACGGCGTCAGGAAGGAGCAGAAACAACTGATTACTTTTTCTCGTTTTCTAAGCTACTTATAAATTTTCGGAATTTTCCAGGTCTTAATTTTCCATAAAATCTGTAAACATCCATTCCACAAGCATTATATCCTAGTTTAGTAGAGTCATATATATATTGTTACAGCCGATTTTAAGCGAAGGTTTCGTTTGTTTTCTTCAAGTGTGCAGGTTTAATTTACCAAGAAGAAGATACATAAGATGAGAAGGAGCTTTTCACGCCAACATTCTTCTTGAAGAAAGATGTAACCACCACTTTACACGGATCCTACCGAGCTAATCATGGGAGTATTAGTTTCTTTCATCCTTTATTACCTTTCGTTATCATAACTTTGATACTTTCGGGGAACATTGGGGACAATGTTCAGTTTAAGTGAAGGGAGGGAAAATAAAAAGGGAACTTTGAAACTATGCTTATCCTTGATTATTTGCTTTGTCCAATTGCATTTGTGTAATAAACCATGAGAAATATCGGTTAGGGTAATTTTGGCACCAAATTTAAAATTTTTCATGACATATAGGAGTGGGCCATTAGTTTTAATAAAGCGTCTCATGGATAGGAAATTATACGACTAACACAAAAACCCTTTACCACTTAAATTCCACCCAAAATGTGAGGATCGCCCTTAGATTAGTAGGAATTAAAGCATTCATCTTTAATGCTTAGAGTGTGAACCGGTAGTATAATAGATTCTAGAACTTGTTTTGTGATGCATCCCGAGATCGCTAGTAAGACAACACTTGTGTAGTTAGGAATAACTAAATGATAAGAGGCATTAGGATAACCCTTGTTTGATACCCGTAATATAATTACTTCTTCCACATCGGTTGAGTAATTCCCCCACACCTTTGCGTGGTACTCATCTTTAGTACACGATACCTAGTTAACCCCTCTGAGCCTATCCTTTTCGCGGTTCTCGTGATGTTTCGGTTTTCCGGAATATCAATAAAGAGTATTGTTTACAATCCACCCCCAAATGTACACCCAAATCGCCTTAGCCTACCTTGTATGCACTCACTTTTAGTGCATCATTGTTATCACACTAAACCCTTAGTTCAATTATCTTGTTGCTTGCATAAGTTGCTAAGTCGAGTCATATCCTTTGTACACAGTTTTGGGACGATTGGGACTCATGGGAAAAGTTAAATTTTATGAAATGACGGGAAGGGAACGTTAATTTCAAATTCCCTTTATTTGCATAATAATGTACTCCAAGTGTTTTGATCTTTTTAATTCGGGTCAAATTAGTGTTAGAGTAATAAAAACTCAAGTGTATGGATGTGCCTATAAATCCCTATCATTTTGATGTTATCATAGAGGATGGTAGAGTAAAAGTGTATTGAAAAAAAAAAAATCGAAAAAAATAGAAAAAGAGAAAAAGAAAAAATAAGAGTAAAAAAAATAAAAAAAAATACGGGCTACCATCCTACATCTATCTTTCAAAATTATGTTTGTTTGTTTCAGTTATCTAGAGTTTAGAGTGTCGAGTCTTGGCTTAGCAACGCCATTCTTCGCATGCTTGTAACATAAAGATTTTTGACTTGCCACCACTAAATCTTCTATCCCACCAAACCCTTTGTTTCCCTACCGTAAGCCTATCATTACAACGCTTTAAAAGATCTCTTGGATAGTCTTTCCTAGGTGCTTACACCAAAGCGATGGAGGTTTGATCTAGTCTCAAGCCAATGGTAATCTATGTACTAGGACCGGTTAATGAGTGTTTATCTTCCATTTCCAACTTGTTATATTTCATATACACCCGAGAGATGTGAGTATCTAAACACCCCATGTGAGGTGCTAGTATGTAATTTCCATGCTTGTAATGACTTTTGCGGGGCTTATATGTGTTGTGGATCGTTCTAAACTAGTGCTTCATGACCTCTAACTTATAAATTGATTGGCTAAAAGCACATTTGCTTGAGGACAAGCAAATACCAAGTTTAGGGATATTTGATAAGGTTTTAAAATGTACCTTTTTGAGGGGTCGTTTAAGCCCTTATTTGATCACTTATGTATCCGTTATTACTTAATATCGTTCTTTTTCACTTTTTAGGTATCTTGAAGGCAAATTGCTGGAATGACACTTATTCAGACGAAAAGGCGCGAATATACGAAGAAAATGGCCAAAGTCAAGAATCGAGACACTCAGGCTGCTGGAACTAAAGGGGACGGCGTCAGGTTCTACTAGAGACGCCGTCGGACAAATTTTGTGACGACTCACTAGCCAAATTTCTCATTTACAAGTGACGGCTTCAGGTTTTAAAAGAGTAGGGTGTCGCAACTCAGACAGCCTAGATTTGATCAAGACGACGTCAGAGACTGAAGAGGACGGCGTCACAAGCATAAGGTGACGTCGTCGCAATGCTAACGTGGCCAAGACAAAACCCTAATAACGGCGACCCGACGGCGTCACAAATTAAAGGGTGACGTCGTCGCATTTGTAATCTTATATATAGAATCCGAATTTTTCAGTTTTCAGTGTGTAGTCTTTTGGAGTAAAAACCTAAACCGAACCAAGGCTGTCTTGTACAGTATTTTAGGGTTCCATACCCTATCTTACATCAAGATAAGTATTTTACTTCATTAATTTAATTATGTCTTCCATTGATTGTATGTATGCTTGCATGTTCCCCATGTCCGGCTAATTTATTTGTGTGTTTGCTTAGGTAATATGAAACTTAGTTATTGAATATTGATTGGTTGTCTCTTATCTTTGTTGTGATTGACCTAGTATTGCGATAGGTAATTCGTTGTGCTAATAATGCTTGATTAATCTTTGTTGAACCTTTGTTTATAATCACCTAGAGTAATTGTAGGCTATACATCCAAAGAATACCTTAGAGTTAAAGTTTATAAATCCTAGTGATTTTGTAGTCATTAACCTTTGGTAGCTTCAAAGGGTTAGGGATAAACGCATACCCTACGACCTTAGAAACACAACGCGATTAAGAATAAGGACGTGACAATTCAACCACCAATAGGAGATAACTAGGGAGTAATAAAGCCTAAGCAAATACATTTTTAACTATCATACGAGCACACAACAATAGTGTAACACCCCCAAAATTTCACAGCGGAAGCGTTCGGGTCATGGGGTGCTACTAAATCAATAATCACAACACAAGGTAATAAAGAATGGAAACTCTATTCCATTTTCAAAATATTGATCAATTTAAGAAATAGTTTTACATCATTGTTTCAAAGTGCGAAAGTAAAGCCCATAAAAATATATGTTGTCCCATTAAAAGTTGTATTAAATATGCTTGAAAACACTTCGGATGCCAGTCTTCAACGAATCCCTTTGCCAATGCCCACGCCAATAAGTAAACTTGAGAAAAACATGCTAAAATGTCAACACAAAGGTTGGTGAGTTCATAGGTTTAAGTTTAAGAAATCAAGTTGGACCACAGTTGCACATATAGCATCTCCGTGAATGACACTATATGCAAAAATGCTATTACGCTAATACCAAGTTCATGCGACCGAAACTACGACAGTGTGTATGCATCTAGAAGCATGATAAATAAAAGCCCAGCAAGTATATTTCCAGTACACTCAATCAATACGATATGGTATACGCCCGACGTTTGCGTATCCGGTCAAACTCGAACGGGGGTGTCATCCCCAATAGATCTATTCATAACAATCGCGCCTTCCCAAAGGGAGCCAACGGTAGCATATTTGGGATTCAAGGTTGTTTCACGTAATAGTGTTTTCAGTTTCAGGTATGAAAAGAGTTTTGCATGTTTCTCACCACATAGTTTTATAAAGCAAGTAAATAAGAGTAAAAGTGGGGCTATAAACTCACCTTAGCAGTTCGGTGAATAAGCACAAAGAGATCGATTGTGACGAAGCAGTGGCTCCTACCCGGAACCTAAGAACGAGATGGCAAGTCTAAGAATAATGATATACATTTGGTTTACGACCGAAAAAATAGAGCATTGAATATAAAATTCAATAGAGTGTTATTAGCGTTGGTTTATAAATATGACGATGTTACCGAGAGTTTTGTTTGTTTACTTTAAGACGTGTCGATAATTTATAACGGTTTCATATATTTATATACTTATAAATATATATAGGTTTAATTAGTTATCGACTTAATGATTTTCATATATGAACACTAGGTAGTCAAAATACTCATTTTTATAAAGTCGTTATAAGTTTATGAGTTTCTAAACATTTTCCAAATTTACACTTTTTACTCTCAAGTTATAAAATGTACGAGTTTTGCCCTTATATTTTGGATAAATGACAATTTGTACCCAAAATATTTCATATTCAAAGTTTCCGGGATTGTCAGTTTTAAAATATACCAAATATTTTAAGTTTGACTAAAACGTAATAGAATGTGTTGAAAACATAAATTTAAACATTTTTATCATTAGTTATAAAACTGTATTAGTTTAGGGTAAAAGTAAAAATAAAAATGTCAAAAAGGTAATTTACGGGATTCGAACTTGAGAACTCTCGCTTAGAAAGCGGCATGTTACCCGGTGGGCCAAAGCCCTTACCAGTCAAATACCTCCACTGTTATTTACTTAAAAACAGTTTGGGTTGTTTTGTAAATGGGCTTATAAGTTTCTTTAAAAAATAAAATCCCCAAAGTGACACTAGAAGGATTTGAACACGGGTCTGTTGTGTACAGTTGAACGACACGCCCAAGTGAGCCAAAGGCTCTTTCTTGTCATTCTTTACATATTAAAGTTACTTAAGGGATATCTTTTCTGTTTCATTTTTGCTATAAATCACACTCAGTATATTCTGAGCGTGAGTTTTGCATGTGTTTCATTGTTTTTGTTTTCATTTCTCCTAAAGTGTTTGCCATTTTTAAACAAGCATGTCATGCTTTGCATACGCATAAAGGGTTTACGAGATTGTTTTTCTTTTTAACGAAGCCTATATAAATGTTTATAAATGAGTTTTCAAACAAAGTTGTTTAACAACAAATGATACGTAACGAGTTGAGTTCGAGTTACTTACGAGGATGAGAGGGGTACATAAGAGGGGCGAACAAGAACCAAGGAAACCCGATACGCCAATTAATTTTCAAATGTTTATACCCGAAAGGAAACTTAACCAAAATGACCGCTTAGCTTATGAAATGAAACCCGAAACCTTTCTTGTTGCTTATTCCCACATTTGACGAGTTAAGTTGGAGGGGAGAAAATGGTTTGAAGTGTGAGCAAATGTGAGGTCTTAGGAGTTGGTTATATAGAGGAATATGGGTATTGTTCACCCATAAGGTTCCAAAAAAAAAAGAGATAGAGTTTGTCTTGAGCTTGGAGCGTGTATGGTGAAGGTAGAGAGAGGGAGAAGCGACTTTGGAGGTGAAGAGTAGCAGGGGGCGTGGGTTTGTCTGGTTTTCACGTGGGATCACAGAAATACATGCACATGTGGTAGCATAATATTAGTAAAGTTGGTTGGGTTGCCTTTTTTTGCTTGTACTCGTGACTGCACAAGGGAAAGGAAAACAACTTGTTTCTCCTTTTGTTTACACATACACACACAAGACATGATGACCAAAGAGTTATTTATATTTTGGTTGGGTCTCGACATTCCTCACAGAAAGTTAGGAACAAGAAACATTTGACATATTTTTGCTTACCACGTTTTTGAGTTAAAAATAAAGAAATAGGGTGCTTGGGTTATTGTCAAATACAGGAGGAAGAAACATAGGGGAATGCATGCCAACTTGCATGTACTCATGTTTGACCAAGAAATTTATATTTGTGTTTTGCTTGTGACTAGCCGAAAATAAGGAAAAGAGAGGGTGGCGTGGGTTTGATTCTGTTGTGTTCGACTGGCAGGGAACAAGAAAGGAAAACATGGGAAATTATTGTTAATTTATGCTAGTAGGATGAGTAGAAAAAAAATATATTATATAGGGTGGTGTTTGTTCGAGTTGCAGCAGAACCAAAAGAAAAGCAAAGGTGCAAGTCAAATATGTGATTTGCATGATTTTGTGATTCTAATTTGCATTTGAGAAAAGTGTGTTGGTATTGCATTTGAGTGACAGTGGGCAAAAGAAAGAAGGAAGGAATAAGGAGTACATTGATCACATGGGTTAGCTTGTTTTGTGCTTTTGGCTTCTGATCATATAGGAACAAAAGAAAAAGAAACATTGACTCTTTACTTGTCTCTTACATGCACATGCATATATTAAGACCAAAGGTTGATGTTTTGCTTTTGTGTTGGGGCCTCGTTGAGATCACAGAAACATGAAACACAATTTATAAATATTACTTTTACAATTACAAGTATTGTTACCAATTAATATTAAGGGTGCACTTGGGTTAAGGATTTGAACATGGATTCGGTTGGGTTAGGCCCAAAGGAAAGATTAAAGAGTGGTCTTGGGTTGGTTGTTCAAACGAGAGCCCAAGAATGAAAATAAGAGTTGGGTCGGGTTGGGCTTAAAGGCCCGGTAAAATGTAAAAGTTTATTATTTATATGTTTTATAAAATTTTCAAAAGTAAAAATACATTGTCGAGGTCGAAGTAATTTTCATAAAAAAAAAGTAACCCATAACTTGTCGTGTTTATAGATCGAAAAGAAAGAAAAAAAAATATAGTCGCGAAAAATCGGTAGGGAAATTTACGAGTGGTTACAAATAGAAATAGACTACATACACCTTAGTTTAGATAATTAGATAAGTAGAAATAATCGGTAGAAATACCAACCTCCAAATCCAAACCCCGAGATTCGTACCTTTCCATTTCCTAAAAAATATAAAAAAGATAAAAAATAATCTTCCTCAACCCCAACTTTAGCGTAGTAACTTCTCACTAGCATTCCTATTCCCCTAGAGAATGATATCAATTCCCGTGGCTTACCCTAATACTACACTACAACGATTAGGTTCACTGCCTAGGGTGTTGAAAAACTTGCTCGACGAAAAGGAAGTTCCTTTGACCCCGAACGCGCTGTGTAAGCGTTATCATGTACCTAGAGTAATCATCCACTATGGATAGCCGATAGACCAAATAAATCCGTGTGTAATAATTCTAGACACTTAGTTGTAGATACCATGTTTTTAGCTTTGTGACTAGAATGAACTTGTTTTCCTACATTACAAGCATCACAAAAGTGATGTTCATATTTTAACTTAGATAGATCTCTTACTAGATCTTTGGATGATAGCGATTGAAGAAGTCGCATATTGGCATGACCCAATCTTCGATGCCGTAAGGTCGAAGTATCATCCATAGAGGTAAGACAAAGTTTGTCTTTAGGTTCATTACTAATTTTAATGACATATACACCGTGTTTCCTAATTCCTCTTCCTATGGTTATGCCATTTTTTAATATCTTACTACCGGTTTTGGTAAAAAGTACATTGCACTTTTTATCACATATTTATCCTATACTTAAGAGGTTAAAGTTTAGGTTTTCTATGTGACACACATCGTTAATAGTTAGAGATTTGTTAGAATTCGTACCTTTACCGATGATTTTACTTTTGCTATTTCCAAATACCACATTTCCTCCATTGAAGGATTCATATGTGGAGAATAGATCTTTATTGCCGGTCATGTGCCTCGTGCACCCGCTATCCTTGACCCATTCATCCGGATCTAGGTCGACCTTTAAGCGCACCTAAGAAAACAATTAACTCAAAAGTTTGGTCCCCGTTTGTTCATGGGTCCATTAGTGTTAAAAATTCCATTCATGTTAGACATGTATGTATAAGGTGAATATGCATTCCATGGTGCAAAGTTTTGAAAAGGAAAACCATTTTGCATATTTGGGTTCCATCCCATTTGATGGTTACTTCTCGGGTAAACATTATTAGGTCTCCTAGATGGATTAGGTTTCGAAAAAGATGGAGCTTTGTTTCTTGCAAAAATAGGATTATATTTTGGAGGTGGTTGTCTAGTGGTAAAATGAGTTGGTTTCTTCTTATTAACAATAACAAAATTAGTTCGAGATGAAGAAGCTATGTTATTACCACTGTTTGCTTCAGCAGACCCACGGATCCCTGGCTGTACGCTGGCCGCTTCTCGGGCATCATTGAAAGTCCTAGGTCCGAGTGTTGTGGGGAATCTTCCTCCCATTCCATTGGTACGCGAGGATGCGTAGTCAACGGAAGCTTGTTAGGGGAGTCTTGTGCAAGTACAAGTGTCATGGGGACCACTACATAGCTCACACAAGGAAGAGACTTTGTTCACTTGGTGTGAAGACTTAGGATTTTCGTAGGAGCTCATTAGGAATTTGACTTGATCTTCAAGTATGAGCATCCTTCGATCGGAAGTTTGTGAGTTAATGGGAGGCAAGGAGATTGCCTTTACGGTTTTGGGCAACTCACGGGGGTCATTCCAACTTTCCTTGTCATAGAGGGCAAGGTCCTCTATTGTACCCCACGATTCTTTCGCGGTGAGATCACTAAGTTTACCACCAGCCGCTTGGTCGATGGATTGCTTAGTTGGGAAGTTGACATGATTGTAAAAGATTTGGACTTGAAGCCAAAGATCAATGCCGTGATGAGGGACTTTATGGAGCAAGTCCTTGAATCGAGTCCATGCTTCGTAGAGAGATTCACCTTGACGTTGTTGGAATATCAAGATTTCATTCCTAAGCTTAGTAGTTCTCCCCGGTGGGAAAAATTAGGCAAGGAAACGAGTAGTGAGATCATCCCAACTTGAGATGGAGTCGACGGGAAGTCGCTCAAGCCAATTACTAGCTTGGTCCCGTAGAGAGAATTGGAAGAGACGCAAGCGCGTGGTCTCCCGTTTGGTAGCATCAAGGTCGATGGAATCGACTATTTTAAGGAAATCCTTAAGATGCTGGTTAGGATCTTCGGAACGAAGTCCATGGAATGCACATTCGTTTTGCACCAACCAGATGGTGTCGGATCGCAGGGCCGTAGTTTGAGCTTGATCGGGGAGCTCAATGGTGTTCCTATAGCCTTGGTGGCTTGATCAAGAGTATTCACCAAGAGTGCGGCCTCTTGGCGGGTCATTGATTGGTGGATCGATGAGTGGTGGCGGGTTATCACCTTCCATGACGAAAAGTGATGGGATTACTAACAAAGGTCATGAAGAAGGGGGATAGACTACGAGGAAGCTAAAAAATAAGAAAAAAGCTTACTTGATAGGAATCAAGCAAGGAGACCTAAACGAGATGGAAATCTAACTAGCTATTCTATTCCCCGGCAGCGGCGCTGATAAGGATTTAAAAGGTACACTTTTGAGGGCTCATTTAAGCCCTTAATCGACCACCTTTATATCCGTTACTGCTTAATTTCATTCCTTTTCACTTTTTAGGTCTCTTGAAGGCAAATTACTGGAATGACACTTATTCGGACGAAAAGGCGCGAATATATGAAGAAAATGGCCAAAGTCAAGAATCAAGACGCTCAAGCTGTTGGAACAGAAGGTGACGGCGTCACATCCAAATGGCGACGCCGTCGCAACACGCTTTGTGACGACTCAGTAGCCAAAATGCTATTTTGCACTTGACGGCATCAGGTTTTAAAGAGTAGGGCGTCACAACTCAGACGGCCTAGATTCGGATCCCGACGGCGTTATAAGATGAAGCCGACGGCGTCACAACCATAAGGTGACACCGTCACAAAGTTGACGTGGCTAAGACGAAAACCTAATGGCGGCGATCCGACGGCGTTTCAAATAAAGAGTGACGCCGTCGCATTCTATATATAGAATTCGAATTTTCAGAATTTTAGGAAGGTAGTTTTGTGGAGTAAAACCTAAACCGAACTTTGGCTGTCTTGGGCAATATCTTAGAGTTCCATACCCTATTTTACAACACGATAAGTGATTTACTTCATTAGTTCAATTATGTCTTTAATTGTTTGTGTGTATGCTTGCATGTTTTCCATGTCCGGCTAATTTACTTGTGTGTTTGCTTAGATCTATGAAACCTAGGTATTGAATATTGATTGGTTGTCTCTTATCTTAATTGTGATTGACCTAGTATTGCGATAGGTCATTCGTTGTGTTTTTAATGCTTGAGTAATCTTTGTGAACATTAGTTTATAATCACCTAGAGTTATTGTAGGCTAAACATCCAAAGATAACCTTAGAGTTAGTTTATGAATCCTAGAGATTTCGTAGGCAATAACCTTAAGGAAGTCTCAAAGAGTTAGGGAAAAACGCATACCCTACGACCTTAGAAGACACAACGCGTTAAGAATAATGACGTGACAATTCAACCATCAATAGGAGATAACTAGGGAGTAATAGCATCAAGGTAAACACATCTTTAAATCATCATAAGAGCACACAATAATAGACATAGACTACCATCACCTTAGCTTAGTTAATTAGATAATTAGATAAGTAGAGTAATCGGTAGAAATACCACCCCCCAAATCCAATACCTCGATATTCGTACCTTTCAATTTTCTAAAAAATATAAAAAAGAAAAAATAATCTTCCTCAACCCCAACCTTAGCGTAGTAATTTCTCGCTAGCATTCCTATTCCCCTAGAGAACGATATCAATTCCCGAGGCTTACCCTAATACTACACTACAACGATTAGGTTCACTGCCTAGGGTGTTGAAAAACTTGCTCGACGAAAAGGAAGTTCCTTTGACCCCGAACGCGCGTTGTACGCGTATCAAGTTTTTGGCGCCGCTGCCGGGGAATAGAATAGCTAGTTATGAGTCTACCTCGTTTAGGTTCCCTTGCTTGATTCTTATCAAGTAAGATTTTTTCTCAATTTTAGCTTCCTTGTAATCGTGACCTTTGTTAGTAATCCCATCACTTTTCATCATGGAAGGTGATAACCCACCAAATAACAACCTACCACTTGATCCAACTTTTTCCAACCAACTCCGAGCTCGTATTGTTAGTGAAATTGGAGAGCTTAAGAAACTGAATAGGATAATTGAGAGTACACTTGAGGAAGCCCTTAGGGAATCCACTAGCACTTTAGATAGTAATTCAACCTCAAGTGATTCAGATGATGAGTTAGAAGAAGGAGATTATAAGACATTAGAAGTTATGGAAGGATGTAAGGAGGAGAAAGAACTTAGGGAGTATTTCGATTCATACCCTAATGGGAAGGAAACCGCCTATCACTATAACGTAGTTAACTTCCCGCATCCACCTTTCGAGCCTTGCATTAGAAGTGGTGACCCTAAAATATTAAGATACCGTGCATGATTGGATACTTATATAGGGATCACACTTACATTGACTATAAGGCACCCATGAACATAATGTCTAGGATCTACTACAATTGAATCAAGAGCGAAAAGTTAGGACCTATGAGGGACCCCTTTCACCCTAGGAAAGTGAGTAACTATGTTGGGAGGGCCAAAGGATTGCATGTCTTCGTAGGTAACTTCACATATAGGTGTGATTTCATGATCTTAGAGAATGTTAAGGGCATCATTGATGGGTTTTTAGGAGATGTGATACTTGGGAGACCATTTATTGAGGAATCTAAGATGGTTTATGATCAAGAGGAAGGAATAGCCAAGTTCTCAAACGGGACCGAATGTGTTAAGTATATAATGCCCTACAAAAATAATAAGTTTGAGGGTATTGACGATCTAGATGTAGACACCATTCAGGCCTTTGAAGTAGATTGGGAGAACAAGGTTTACTACACCGCTTGCCTAGAATTAGGCCATGAGTATATTCGTGATGAGAGAAGAGTGAAGGAAATCGAATGGACCTCTAATATTAGGAGAACGTAGGGGCACGACTTCCAGTATAGCTACAAGACTCATAAATAAAGAAAAGCGCTTCGTAGGAGGCAACCCATGCTTACTTGTTTGCTTGTTTGTGTGTCGTATATCTTTTATTGATTGTTTATTCTCATGTTTGAATTTGTAAAAATGCTTTATTTTGTCTTTAACCTCGTCTTAATTACATATAAAGGTATTTTACAAAAGGGATAAGTGTAGGGAGGATTACACACGTTTTCAAAAAGAACGTGAACATGAGAATTACGATTATTAAAAAGATATACATGTGTGTTTGTTTGAGTCAAATGCTTGTATCGAGTCATAATGGATGTTTTGCAGGAAATTTTTCCAGATTCTAAAGATATAAATTTTCCAGAAAATCGCAGACCAGTTTCTTTGTCAGGATAACCTGACGGCGTCAGGAGGAGTAGAAACAACTTCTAACTTTTTCTCGTTTTCTGTGCTACTTATAAATTTTTGGAATTTCTCAGGTCTTAATTTTCTAGAAAATCTGTAAACATCCATTCCACAAGCATTATATCCTAGTTTAGTAGAGTCATATATAGTGTTACCGCCGATTTTACACGAAGGTTTCATTTGTTTTCTTCAAGTGTGCAAGTTTTATTTATCAAGAAGAAGATACATAAGATTGGATGGAGCTTTTCACGCATACGTTCTTCTTGGAGAAGAATTTAACCACTACTTCACACGGATCCTACCGAGCTAATCAGGAGAGTATTAGTTTCTTTCGTTTTTAATTACCTTCCATTATCATAACTTTGATACTTTCGGGGAACATTGGGGACAATGTTCAGTTTAAGTGTAGGGAGGGAAAATAAAACGGGAACTTTGAAACTATGCTTTTCCTTGACTATTTTCCTTGTCCAATTTCATTTGTGTAATAAACCATGAGAAATATCGGTTAGGGTAATTTTGGCACCAAATTAAAAAAGTTTCATGACATGTAGGAGTGGGCCATTAGTCTTAATAAAGCGTCTCATGGATAGGAAGTTATATGACTAGCACGAAACCCTTTACCACTTAAATTCCACCCAAAATGTGAGGATCGCCCTTAGATTTGTAGGAATTAAAGCGTTCCTCTTTAATGCTTTGAGAGTGTATCGGTAGTATAATAGATTCTAGAACTTGTTTTGTGATGCATTCCGAGATCGCTAGTGAGACTACACTTGTGTAGTTAGGAATAACTAAATGATAAGAGGCATTAGGATAACCCTTGTTTGATACCCATTTTATAATTACTTATTCCACATCGGTTGAGTAATTCCCCCACACCTTTGCGTTCATCTTTAGTACACAATACCCCTAGTTAACCCCTTAGAGCCTATCCTTTTCGCGGTTCTCATGATGTTTCGATTTTCCGAAATATCAATGAAGAGCATTGTTTACAATCCACCCCCAAATGTAAACCCAAATCGCCTTAGCCTACCTTGTATGCACTCACTTTTAGTGCATTATTGTTATCATACTTAACCCTTAGTTCAATTATCTAGTTGCTTGCATAAGTTGCTAAGTCGAGTCATATCTTTTGTACACAGTTTTTTGACGATTGGGACTCATGGGAAAAGTTAAATTTTATGGAATGACAGGAAGGAACGTTAAATTCAAATTCCATTTATTTACGTAATAATGTACTCCAAGTGTTTTGATCTTTTCAATTCGGGTCAAATTAGTGTTAGAGTAATAAAAACTCAAATGTAGGGATGTGCCTATAAATCCCTATTATTTTGATGTTATCGTAGAGGATGGTAGAGTAAAAGTGTATGGAAAAAAATCGAAAAAAAGAGAAAAGAAAAAAAAATAGAGTGTTGAAAAAAAAATAAAAAAATAAAAATAAAAAAATAAATAAATGAAAAAACATACGGGCTACCATCCTACATCTATCTTTAAATTTATGTTTGTTTATTTCAAAGATATCTAGAGTTTAGAGTGTCGAGTCTTTGCTTAGCAACACCATTCTTCTCATGCTTGTAACATAAATATTTTTGACTTGCCACCATTAAATCGCCTATCCCACCAAACCCTTTGTTTCCCTACCGTAAGCCTAACGTTACAACCCTTTTAAAGACCTCTTGGATAGTCTTTCCTAGGTGCTTACGCCAAAGCGATGGAGGTTTGATCTAGTCTCAAGCCTATGGTAATCTATGTACTAGGACCGGTTAATGAGTGTTTATCTTCCATTTCCAACTTGATATATTTCATATGCACCCGAGAGATGAGAGTATCTAAACACCACTTGTGAGGTGCTAGTATGTAATTTCCGTGCTTGTTATGACTATTGCGGGGCTTATACGTGTTGTGAATTATTCTAAACTAATGCTTCATGACCCCTAACTTATAAATTAATTGGCTAAAAGCACATTTGCTTGAGGACAAGCAAATACCAAGTGTAGGGATATTTGATAAGGATTTAAAAGGTACACTTTTGAGGGGTCATTTAAGCCCTTAATCGACCACTTTTATATCCATTACTGCTTAATTTCGTTCCTTTTCCCACTTTAGGTCTCTTGAAGGCAAATTGCTGGAATGACACTTATTCGGATGAAAAGGCGCGAATATATGAAGAAAATGGCCAAAGTCAAGAATCAAGACACTCAAGCTGCTGGAACAGAAGGTGACGGCGTCACAGCCAAATGGCGATGCCGTCGCAACACGCTTTGTGATGACTCAGTAGCTAAATTGCTATTTTGCACTTGACGGCGTCAGGTTTTAAAGAGTAGGGCGTCACAACTCAGGCGGCCTAGATTCGGATCCCGACGGCGTCAGAAGATGAAGCCGACGGCGTCCGAAGATGAAGCCGACGGCGTCACAATCATAAGGTGACGCCGTCACAAAGTTGACGCGGCCAAGACGAAAACCAAATGGCGGCGATCCGACTGCGTCACAAATAAAGAGTGACGCCGTCGCATATTGTAACTCTATATATAGAATTCGAATTTTCAGAATTTTAGGGAGGTAGTTTTGTGGAGTAAAATCTAAACCGAACTTTGGCTGTCTTGGGCAGTATCTTAGGGTTCCATACCCTATT
Source organism: Chrysanthemum makinoi (assembly GCA_910596185.1). Taxonomy (NCBI): domain Eukaryota; kingdom Viridiplantae; phylum Streptophyta; class Magnoliopsida; order Asterales; family Asteraceae; genus Chrysanthemum; species Chrysanthemum makinoi. The sequence continues at coordinate 233,179,007 of OU343219.1, read as the reverse complement.
TTACACCAAGATAAGTGATTTACTTCATTAATTCAATTATGTCTTCAATTGTTTGTGTGTATGCTTGCATGTTTTCCATGTCCGGCTAATTTACTTGTGTGTTTGCTTAGATCTATGAAACCTAGGTATTGAATATTGATTGGTTGTCTCTTATCTTTATTGTGATTGACCTAGTATTGCGATAGGTCATTCATTGTGTTTTTAATGCTTGAGTAATCTTTGTGAACATTAGTTTATAATCACCTAGAGTTATTGTAGGCTAAACATCCAAAGGTAACCTTAGAGTTAGTTTATGAATCCTAGAGATTTCGTAGGCAATAACCTTAAGGTAGTCTCAAAGAGTTAGGGAAAAACGCATACCCTACGACCTTAGAAGACACAACGCGTTAAGAATAAGGACGTGACAATTCAACCATCAATAGGAGATAACTAGGGAGTAATAGCGTATAGGTAAACACATCTTTAAATCATCATAAGAGCACACAACAATAGACATAGACTACCCTCACCTTTGCTTAGTTAATTAGATAATTAGACAAGTAGAGTAATCGGTAGAAATACCACCCCCCAAATCCAAAACCCCGAGATTCGTACCTTTCAATTTTCTAAAAAAATATAAAAAAGATAAAAAATAATCTTCCTCAACCCCAACCGAGATTCGGGGTCAAAGGAAACTTCCTTTTCGTCGAGCAAGTTTTTCAACACCCTAGGCAGTGAACCTAATCGTTGTAGTGTAGTATTGGGTAAGCCTCGGGTATTGATATCGTTCTCTAGGGGAATAGGAATGCTAGTGAGAAATTACTACGCTAAGATTGAGGTTGAGGAAGATTATTTTTTTATCTTTTTATATTTTTTAGAAACTAAAGGTAAAATCTCGGGGTTTGGATCTGGGGGTTGGTACTTCTACCGATTACTCTACTTATCTAATTATCTAAACTAAGGGTAGTTTATGTCTTTTTGAAGTGTGCTCGTATGATGATTAAAGATGTGTTTACCTAGATACTATTATGTTGGGAAATTCGCTTTTGGGAGTTAATACTAATAGTAGTATAGTTAGTACTGATAGTGGAAATGTTAGTATTGATAGTGTTAAAGTTTGTACTGATCTATGTTAGGAATGTCGTGTATGGTTTATAACAGCATATCTTTTATTCCAATAGAAGATATGATATACTTAATGCATAGTTATCTCTGTAAGGGATCTCCTTAGTGTATAAAAGGAGGTCCTAGCTAGGTTAAACATATACCAATTCTCTAGCCGTCTTAAGAAAAGCTTCAAGGTTGTAAACCCTAGTACGATGAGAGTACTCGTATTATTGCTTAATCTTCTAAAGTACATTCAATTAGATTCCGCATACTTGTGTGTATCCACAACAAAGTTTCTCATTGTTGTTTTGGAACCATCTAAGGCAATTAACACGTTTACAAGCTAAGTGTTCTAGATCCAAGGTTTGGGACTCCACAAGTGGTATCAGAGCTTGTGTCCTGAAGCTTTGTTTTTAGAAGATCCCGTGTGACAAATCTGAAGAAATGGATTTCGACTCAAACAAATCCAATGTTGTTAACATAGTTCCTAAGTTGCAGCCAAATGAATATGAACTCTGGAGAATGCGCATAGAGCAGTACTTCTTGGTACTTGATTTCAAGCTGTGGAACATTGTGCTCTATGGAGACTCTTACAAATCTACTGTCACTGAAAAAGTTGGTGGTAAGACCTTTACTAAAGAAAAAGGTGATCCTATCACTAATGAAGAAATGGCTCTAAGAGGCAATGATCTCAAGGTCAGAAGTCTTTTACTCATGGCAATACCTGATGATCATCAACTCACCTTTAACAAACACAAAGATGCTCAGAGTTTGTTCAAAGCCATTGAAACCAGATTTGATGGAGATTCTGTCACCAAGAAAACTCAGAAGACTCCTTTGAAGCAAGAATTTGAAAACTTCATTGTTGGTGCAACTGAGTCCATTGACTCAGTTTATAATAGGCTTCAAAAACTTGTTAGTCAACTGGCAGTATTGGATGTGGAGCTCTCCAAGGAAGATGTCAACCTCAGGTTTGTTAGAAGTCTTCCATCACCAAAATGGGACACTCATGTCATTGTATGGAAGAACAAGCCAGATTTTGAAACCATGAAGTTGGACAATCTGTTCAATAGCTTAAAGGTGATTGAACAAGACATGAAGAGAAAAGCAGCTGCATCTTCTAGTTCTGGGTCACCAAACATAGCCTTTGTGGCTCACCCTGTCACTAGCAATGATATGGACAGTTTTGATGTTAGTACTCCTAGTACTAATGTTAATACTGATGGCTCTGTAACCACTGCAACAAGCATCAATGAAGGTACAATCTATGCTTTCATAGCTGAGCAGAGTCAAGGATCCCAGATCACTCATGATGATCTGAGACAAATCCATGAAGATGACATGGAAGAGATGGACATCAAATGGAACATTGCCCTGATAAGTATGAGGGCAAGAAGGTTCATGAAGAAAACTGGAAGGTAGATTAAGATCAATGATGGAGATACTGTTGGGTTTGACAAGGGAAAGGTTGAATGCTACAACTGTGGCAAGCTTGGGCATTTTGCCAGAGAATGCAGAAGTCCTAGGAGCAAAGGGAGACACAGTGATGCTGACAACTCTTCTTCAAAAGCAATGGTGGTTGTTGATGGTGCTGGATATGATTGGAGCATCATGGCTGATGAAGAAGAAAGTCCAATCAACATGGCTTTAGTGTCTGAGGTACTTAATTGTTCATATACATGTATTCCATTAAGCAAATATTTAGAGCTGAAAACCATGTTTGATGATGTGTCTGAAGAACTTGCTAAAACTAGTTATAACTTAGCAAATCATAAAAGAGGCTTAGCAGTTTTAGAAAAACAAAATGTGCACTAGAAAGAAAATGAGTCAAAGTTTACTGAAACAACTGCTGTGCTTAATAGGGAAATATCCTTTAAAGACATCACCATAAATGTGTTAAAAGAAGAACTAGAGAAAGTCACAAAAATTAAAGATAACATAGAGCTAAGTGTAGAGCAACTTAAAGACACACAACATTATAACTCTGAGAGAGTTGATAGATACCTGGAAAAAGCATTAATTGGCAAAGCCAAATCAGGTATGGGGTATAAGACAACACCACCACCATTCAGAGCTATTTTTAGGTAGAAAGCCCACCCTAGACTTTCTCAAACCTTTTGGGTGTCATGTCTCTATTCTCAATACCATTGACCACTTAGGTAAGTTTGATGGAAAATATGATAGTGGATATCTGGTTGGCTACTCATTAAATAGTAAAGCCTTTAGGGTTTATAATTCTAGAACCAAAAGGATAGAGGAGAATCTGCACATAGAGTTTCTTGAGGACAAACCTAGTGTAGAGGGGCAAGGACCAACATGGCTTTTTGGTATTGATATGCTAACATAATCTATGAACTATGTGCCTGTTTCTGTGGATTCTAACATGATTGCAGGAGAAAAGCAAGGTCCTGATGCAGATTCTGATGATGATGATGGCTGCATCCTATTGCCCATTTGGAATGACAACTCAGTTGGAAGCACTTCTTCAGGGGAAGCAAACAAAAATGATGATCAGCCTCCAAAGACCAATGATTCTAATGTTGAAGGAGATGCGACCAATACAGATGAAACAGTGATAGATCCTCAAGTGTTCAGTACAACTGTGGTTAATATTGATAAGCCACAAGTTAGTACTGGTGAGCCAAATCTTAGTACTGATGGTCCTCATACCACTCCATCAGTCAATGCAAAGGTTCCTGATCCCTATGGTGAAGCTGATGAGATTGATTTTACAAATATAGCTTCATATTATGTTGTTCCTGCTACACCACACAGAAGAATCAATCAGGATCATCCTTTGGAAAATATTATTAGGGATGTCAATGCTGAAAGAACTACAAGATCTAAATTTCAGCATAGTGAGACAGGATTCTTTAGTGCCATCTATGAAGAAAGAAATCATGGTGCCTCACAGACATGTCTCTTTGCTTGTTTTGTTTCCCAAGCAGAACCAAAGAAAGTCTACAAAGCTCTTGAAGATGAAGCATGGGTAGAAGCAATGCAAGAAGAGCTTCTCCAGTTCAAACTTCAGAATGTATGGGTTCTTGTGGATCTTCCTGATGGAAAGAGAGCTATTGGCACCAAATGGGTTTTCAAAAACAAGAAGGATGAAAGGGGTGTGGTAATAAGGAACAAGGCTAGAATGGTAGCTCAAGGTTATACATAACAGGAAGGGATTGACTATGAAGAGGTCTTTGCTCCAGTGGCAAGGATTGAAGCTATTAGATTATTCCTGGCCTTTGCATCATACAAAGACATCACAGTATACCAGATGGATGTGAAGAGTGCTTTCCTTTATGGAAAGATTGAGGAGGAGGTTTATGTATGTCAACCTCCTGGCTTTGAAGATCCCAACTTTCCAGACAAAGTATACATGGTTCAAAAGGCACTCTATGGTCTGCATCAGGCCCCAAGAGCTTGGTATGAAATGTTGGCCAAGTATCTTTTGGGCAATGGCTTCAGAAGAGGGAAGATTGATCAGACTCTATTCATCAAGAGTGTGAAGAATGATATCCTGTTGGTTCAGATATATGTTGATGACATTATTTTTGGCTCAACCAAGCAGGATCTATGTAGAGAATTTGAAAAGTTGATGCATGACATGTTTCAGATGAGTTCTATGGAAGAACTCACCTTCTTTCTTGAGCTACAGGTCAAGCAGAAGACAGATGGCATATTTATCAGCCAAGATAAATATGTCAAGGAGATTTTGGTGAAGTTTGGCTATGAAAACACAAAGATTGCAAGTACTCCTATGGAGCATAATAAGCCATTACTTCCAGATGCTGATGGTGAAGAAGTTGATCAGCATCTCTACAGATCAATGATTGGCTCATTGATGTATTTGACCCTCCGGACGGATATTATGTTTGCAGTATGTGCATGTGCAAGATTCCAAGTCTCTCCAAAGCTTTCTCACTTGCATGCAGTTAAAAGAATCTTTAGATATCTGATAGGCTATGCTCAACTAGGCCTTTGGTATCCTAAGGATTCTCCCTATGATCTAGTAGCTTACTCTGACAGTGATTATGCTGGGGCAAGTCTTGATAGGAAATCAACCACTGGAGGATGTCAGTTTCTTGGTGATAGGTTGATTTCATGGCAGTGCAAAAAGCAGAGCATTGTGGCAAACTCTACAACTGAGGCTGAGTATGTAGTTGCTGCAATTTGCTGTGGTCAAGTTCTCTGGATTCAGAATCAGATGCTTGGTTATGGGTATAATCTCATGGGCACTGTCATTTATATTGATAACAACAGTACTATATGCATTATAAAAAAAACCAGTTTTTCATTCTAAAACTAAACATATAGAGATAAGACATCATTTTATAAGAGACTGTAATGAAAAGAAACTCATTCAGGTTGATAGAATTGATACTGAGTTTAATGTTGTAGATCTTTTAACCAAAGCTTTTGACTTGGGAAGGTTTCAGTACTTGGTCACAAGTATTGGGATGCTTCATCCATAATATGTCTTATCTCTCTCTATTTTGTAAAGTTTTGTAAACTGGTGGTTAGTACTGATTGTTATCCAATTAATACTGATTGTGTTAAGTTAAAATGGATTGGCTAGAAAATTTCTTGGATTGTATTTTCTTGGTCTTGAACTAACTTTTCAGGCATAGCACAAGCAATATGGATATGGTTTGGTGACTCAATGTTACAGCACATGTGGTTCTCTTTCTTATGCTCATTCTGAAGCCACTACATGATGGAACTTGCTGTACCTATGGACTGTGTGATGCCAAAAGCATTATGTGGCATCTTGTGATATTAATGAACATGAATTGATGGTTTTAGTTAGTCAGATTCATTCTGCACTAACCTACTCTTTGTCATTCTATCTGTTTACAGATAGTGTGACTAGCCTAAGGGCATCTGGCTTAGAGAATAGCGAGCAAACGTGAATCCAACACTTGTGTTGGAGGCAACACCTGCCACGAGCTGGAAAACTTGTCAGGAAGGCCCTCTTAATGGGACTATCCATCACAGGAAGTGCTATGCACTGAAACCATTGGTTTTCACCAAACCAGAGGCCATGTAAGGCTAACCTTGATTAAGTGTCTGTCACCACACTTAATCCCTTCAAAATTGGGGTTTCAGTATTATAATTTCCAAACTTTGAGATAATACTTATGGGTAAAGTTAATACTGATGGTTATAAGTTAGTACTGATACGCATAGTTAGTACTGATGAACTAGCCGTTAGTACTTATTCCAAAAGTCTGTTATGCAATGATTACTTTTGCAAGTAGAGTTGTTACCGTCTGTTTCCTTATAAAATGGTTTTCTAATTGGTTTCTCTTCACTTATTACCATAAATATTTATAAGGCGGTTCAACTAAAATTCTTCAAATCTTTATATATTGCATAACTTTCCAATTGTTTTCACCACAATTCACTAAAGGCTTTTGCGATTAAATCCCACCTTACTAACCCTTGTTCTAATCATTCATGGATCCTCTTGATTTTGTCGACAAGCATAACATGGTGGCGTGCTTGGAATTGCCAGAAGGTCATGATGAATTTACTGAGATAGTAGCTTTTCTAAACAGAAGCAGCATCAGGTTTGCTTTACTCTTAAAGCCTATTATCTTATGTACCCCTGTCAGAAAGTTTTTGCAAACTGCAATTGCCTCAACAACTGAGGAAGGGGTACAACAGTTAATTGGCACAGTGGATGGCACTCAAATTGTTATCTTGAGGCATATCTAAGAGAATATCTTTATCTTAGAGATGCTGAAGGTATTAACACTTTGCTAGGCACTGAAATTTTTGAACAACTCTCATTGATGGGGTATAGACATGATGACACTTTCAATTTTCACAAAAGTCAGTTTTCCCCACAATGGGGATTTCTAATCCATACCCTCCTACACTGCTTGAGTCACAAAAGGACTAGCTGGGATGCTTTTACCACAAACATAGCCACAACCTTGATTTGCCTTGCAACAGGCAAGGTGTTCAATTTTTCAAACTATATTTTGGAGGGTATGCTTAAAAATGCAGTAAGCAAAACCAAGTTTCTGATGTATCCCAGGTTTATACAAATATTTTTGGATCTTCAGAAACAAAACCTACAGCCTCACAGAAATATTTATCCTTCAAAACTACTCACAGCCAAAGTGTTTTCAAATATTTTAAGGGTTGTGGTAGGCTATAATGGGGTTGTAGTGCCTTTGTTTGCTAACATGCTTATTGCAGAGGGTGAAGGACCATCAAGCACAGGTGGCTCCCAACACACACCCATAGATCCTGAAAACTCTCCAAATAAACCACTTTTATCAACAAGTAGGCAATCCAGATAGGAGAGTGGGACATCTTAGACCCATTCTCCTCCTATTATTAAAGCAGATGAGCCTATCTCAGGTGCTGGAGGGGATAGAATGGTAAGGGCTGCCACTACTCAACCAGGCTTAGAAGCTGGTGAGGCTAGTGATAACATAAATAAGACCCAATCCATGCCAACACCTAGTGAGCACTCCTCACAGGGTGGACCCAGGCAAAGGCTTAAAAGGGGGGGTGTATCTGATCAGGCTAGGTTTGGGAGTGCATCTCAATTGCCTAGTGACCCACCTCTCTCAGCAGGTAACACAGCTGGAAGTGGTGAGGGCAGCTTATCACTTCATGAAATGACGGATTTGTATAGTTTCTTATGTAGCAAAGTTAACACTCTGGAGATTGCTTTGGATGAACACAAGTAAGTTGGTTCAAAAGTTCATACCAGGATGCTCCTTAAGATGAAAAGGCTAGAGCATCACGTCAAGCTTCTTTCTAAGCCAACTGCAAAAGCATCTCCAGTCACCACATCTCTTAAAAGAAAGGCCTAGTTCAGAGTTTCTAGTACTTCAACAGAGGATTCTTCCAAACAGGGGAGGAGTTCTGACATTCAAGGTAGAAGAGAATTTGGTCAGTGGCAAGGTGGTCAAGAGTTTCAAAGTCCTTTTCTTGATGAAGAAGAAGAAGTACAGGTCATCAAACATGCAATATCAGTACTATCCCAGTTAGTACTGTTAGTGTTGTAGTTAGTACTGATAGTACTATAGTTAGTACTCCTGGTGTTCTGCAATCAGTACTAAGTCCAATCATCCAAGTAGCTGCTGAATTACAACAAGCATCAACAACAGAGGCCACTCTCATCACTACCACTCCACATGAAGACAGTGATGAAGAAAATAGAGAGAAATATGCAGTCTTGGGACTTCAAAGCTTGAAGAAATCAATCCCTATCTCTCCAACTTACAAAAAGCCTCCTGTTCTGTATCTAAGAAAGAAAACCAAGTCAGCAGCCAAGCCTAAGGAAAAGGGAGTCACTATCAAAGAAGGAGGTGCTCCACCATCACCAACCTCTTCTGCTCCAAAGATAGATCCTAAAGACAAAGGCAAGGGTATATTGGTGGAAGTACCAAAGAAAAAGAAGGAAGTTGAAAGATTGAATGAAGAAGTAGCAAGGAAGCTTGCAGCTGAATGGGATGAGCAAGAGTTGCAAAAAGAGGTTGATGAGAAAGAAAAGCAAAAGATGGCTAAATTAGATGAAGACTGGTAAACATGGGATGACATGAGAGCCAAAGTGGAAGCAACTCAGGAGGTACAACAAAAGCTGCAACAAGATCAGGGAACAAGTGTCAATGAAGCAGCTCAGTTGTTCAGTGAGATCTTGGCTAGAAGACAGAGTCAATTCAGACAGCAAAGAGAGATTGAAAAGGCCTCAAGACCTCAAAATAAAAGTCAGCAAAAGACGTATCTCTGTAAGTATATCAGGTATCAAGGTGAAGACAGAAGAACATTGAAGCAGCTTAATCAGTTATCTTCGGAGAATCTTCAAAGACTGGCTGATCTAACTCAAAGAAGATTTCTGAACTTCAAACCTATGTCAGATGATGATTTTGTTAAAAGGTCACAGCCAATTGGAAGCTACAAAAGACCATAAGAAGAAGGAGTTTCCTCAACTGCACCTAAAAGATTGTTGGGAATAATTGTTACCACTGATAAGTTGTGGAAGACATTGCTAAGAATTGCACTAGCAGTGGAAACGTATTACCACTGCTAGCACATTTGTTACCACTGCTATTAGATAATTGTTAAGTAATCGTGTCTAGATAAGTATAGAAAAGATCTTATGTATATTCTATATTGTTAGCTTTATACTTATCTTGTAAAGGATTCCTTGTGCTATAAAAGGAGATTCTAGGTCATTGTCTTACACACACGCATAACGTATTATTCGTATAAGCTTCAAGGTGTAACCCTAGTGATAAAGAAGATCACTCGTATTATTTCTTAATAATATTGGAGCTTTATGTTAAACTGTTCTCACTTACAATACATCATATAATCCATCTTCTAAGTATTACTAAGTATATTCCGCGTGCTTATTAATATAAATCAAAATATCATTGACACAAGGTGTGTGTCTAGATCCATCAAGTGGTATCAGAGCGAAGTTTCTGATATTTTGATTTAGAAGATCCAAGGAATAAGCTTAACCTACTCACTCAATTTAATGGAGATGGAAAACAATCAGTCCAACTCTACTCCAAGGCTTCCTAAGCTCAAACTCAATGAGTTTGAGATGTGGAGGATAATGATTGAGCAATACTTTCTCATTCAAGACTATGCTCTATGGGAGATCATCTTAACTGGTGATTCTTTCAAGTCTGTTACTAAGACTGAGAAAGTTGGTGACACAGAAGTTGTAACAATTTCTATACCTGAGACTAATGATGAAAGAGAAAAGAAGAAGAATGATCTGAAGGCCAGAATTTTGTTGCTAATGACTCTTCCTAGAGACCAAATCATTGCTTTCAGCAAGTTCAAGACTGCAAAAGAACTTTTTGAAGAGATTTGCTCAGTGTTTGGTGGCATGATGCTACAAAGAAGACACAAAAGACACTGTTGAAGCAAAGTTATGAAAACTTTTTTGCTTCAAGCAATGACTCACTTAACAACATCTTCACCAAACTCTAGAATATTGTCACACAACTGACTGTGTTTGGCATTGAGGTAGAAAAGGAAGACCTCAATTTGAAATTTCTAAGAAGTTTGCCCTCTGAGTTTCATACAAATGTTACAGTCTGGGAAAACAAACCAGAGATTGAAAATATGAAGCTTAATGATCTTTACAATAACTTCAAACTCATTGAACAAAGATTGAAGAAGGCAGGGAAACTTGGTACAAGCTCTAGTAGCTTGGCATTGTTGTCAACCTCTGTTGACTGTGATGATTCTGAAGACGACAGTGATGATAATCTTGCCACTGCTGGTTCTACAATTTCCACTGGTAATATTAGTGTTACCACTGCAGGTTCAAAGAAGAAGGTTGATGGTATTGGAGATCCTACCTTTTATGCTTTTATCTCCACTCAAGTTAATGGCTCTATATTAACTCATGAAGGCATAGAGCAAATTGATGAAGATGACGTGGAGGAGATGAACATAAAGTGGCAGATAGCTCTTCTTAGCATGAGGGCTAGGAAATTCTACAAAAAGACTGGCAAGCCAATTCACATTAATGGTAGTGAAACTGCAGGGTTCGATAAAAGGAAAGTGGAGTGTTTCAACTATCACAAGTTGGGACATTTTGCTAGAGAATGCAGAAGACCAAAGAAGCAGGACAACAGGTCTACTTGGTACAAGCAAAAGAAAGAACCAACTGTGGGAGAACCAAAGGCAATGCTGGCAATTGATGGTGTGAGCTATCACTGGAGTTTTATAGATGATGGATAAGAAGAACAACCTTCAGATGCTGATCTTGTGGCTACAGAACATGCTCTCATGGATTTCTCTGACTCAGAGGTACAAAACTTTGAAAGTTGTTCTAAAACATGTAGGGCTTCTAGAGAATGTGAAAGGCTTAATGAATTATTTGATAACCAAAGAACAGAGTTATATGCTGCTAATTATACTGTGTCAAACCTTAGGAGAGGCATAGCTGTATTAGAGAAACAACTAGAGCACTATAGAGCTAATGAGTCAAAATATAATGATGATATTATTATCCTTAGAAGAGAGATAGATCATAAGACAGCAGTGAATGAGGCATTATAAGAAGAGTATGAAAAACTCAAAAAGATAAATGAGAATGTAAATTTATCTGTTGACACCTGTTATTATCAGTCTAAGTCAATTGATAAATTTTGAAATGCTCAAATCACTAGTAAAGTTAAGTCTGGTATGGGTTACAACACTACTCCTCCACCACTAAGGGGTGTTCCATCACCTCCTGGCATAGATTTAGCTCATACAGGCTTAGAAGAGTTTCAGGATCTTGTATGTGAATATGGTCCTCTAAAGGACACATTTGTGAAAACTGAGGAACATGTTAAGCAGGAAACTGATGTTTTTGAAAGTGCAAGTGACTCATCTGTTGTAGATGAAAATGCTACAAAGAATGTAGAGGCTTCTATCCCAAAAGTTGTAAATACTATTACAGAGGAACCTAGGAAACAAGCTAATAAACCTAGACCAACTATAAGGTATGTTGAGATGTATAGGAATAAGTCATCAACTCCTAGGGGTAACCAGAGGAGTTGGAATCATGTTAAATCTCAACAACTAGGTAGTGATTTTGTGATGTACAATAAAGCATGTTATATCTGTGGTAGCTTTTATCATTTACATGCTAATTGTGACTATCATTTTGGGAGAAGGGAAGTCCATGGGAATAAAAGGGTGGAATCTAACAAGTTTCAAAATTATGTACACCCTAATTCACACAGCAAAATGGTCCCAAGGGCAGTTCAACTAAGAAGTGGACTTAAAACTTTGGCCACTGCAAAAACTGTTAACACTGCTCACCCTAAATCACCTGTTATAAGTGCAAAATCTAAAACAACTTTTGCAAAATCTACACAAACAGGGAAAAGGTCTTTTCAAACTAAAAGGGTTCAAAATAACCAACAGTGGGTACCTAAATCTAAACCAGCAGTTACCACTGCTCAACCAAAAGTTCCCACTGCAAGGGTTGTAAACAAGACCAGGGGTAACATGGGAAATGTTGTGAAGGCCTCAGCACGTTGGGAATGGAAACCTAAAGTAATTACCTCATCAACCAATCCCAATGGTGTATCAATGACCTTTAATAGATATAACTATATTGATACACGAGGCAGATCCAATTCAATCATGGCTTGGGTCCCTAAAGGAAACTAACTTCTTTCTTATATGTGCAGGAACATCCAAGGACAAAAAGATCAGATCAAGGCTACACAGATAATGGATGTTCAAGGCACATGACTTGCAACAAGTCCTATCTCTCAGATTTTGAACATTATGATGGACAGTATGTCAGCTTTGGAGGTGGAGTTAATGGAAAAGTCACTGGTAAATGAGAAATAAATGACAACCAGTATGATGCAAGAAATCTTAAGCAAATGAAAAGCATGGATTATTATTATTATTATTATTATTAAACAAATCTGCACACAGGGTGCATAGGGTACATCCATCAGGTTCATACAACCAACATCATTACATAACAGGAAAAACTAAAAACAACATACAACAACCTACTACAAACACAAGCTTCACATTCTACCCCAACCACCAACTATCACCTAAGGCTTCTTAGGGAAGGCCCACTCTGGCATCACTTTAGGCGCCATTTGCCTATCTATCACCTTGTACACCTCTGGGCATGCTAGCCCCATCACCACTCCTCCAACAGGTGGCGAGGATGATGAAGGACCCTCTGGTGGTGGTGTCTGCAGCTCTCCTGATGGTATGATTGTAGCAAGGGGAGGAACCACAAGGACTCTTTCACCTGTTTCATCATCAATATCTTCATAAGGAGACACATAGGAACTTATGTCTGAGCTGTCCCCTTTGATGATAGCATCCTGAGGCATTGGTTGAATTGATGAAGGACCAACAGCAAAAGGGTTTGTCTTCACAGTAGCACCTGAATGTGTTCTCTTTCTTGAAGCAACCTCTTCAAACACCTCTCTCTTAGTTCTACCTAGATTGTTCAGAACATAATGCTAAACACTTTCATCCCAAACAATATCAGCAAATGAACTATCAGATGAGACATTGATAGGGTTTGAGTGACTTATGGTGATTTTTGGAGAGAAGCAAGTTTTTGAGAGAGAAATGTCTTTGGAGTATGTGTGATATGAGTGGCTTGTGAGTTATTGGTTCTTTAATACATGTTAAGTTGGATTTAGTAAGTTAATGTGGGGAAGGTATAAGTTGTTGAGGAGTAAATGAAGTCTTTGACCTTGGTGGCATGGTTAATGACTTGCAGTTGACTCGTTACTGGATGGTTTTGTACTATTTTAACCACTGCCAGCCGAAATTTTATTCACTTCAAGTTATTTACTAATTACTACTAACCATAACAATGATTTCAGTGTGTATTTTATGTTTGTGATATACAGGTTTGAAGGATTCTTTGTATACATTGGAGTTGTTACTGTTTAGTGCTTGTATTTTTTTGTGTGTCCACTAATTTTTATGCAAAAAATAAGGTTAACAGTGGAAACCACACTGCAAGCAGTGGTAAAAGGTACTCTCATAGTGGAATAATTATAACAAAGAAACTTCATTGCATTCAAGATGGAGTTCATTACATTCAAAGAGAAAGTGCTCACAACCACAATCAAAACACAAAAGAAAACAACCTATCACATCCTACATTCCTACTCCCTACACCAGCTACTCCATTGGCTTCTTGCCCTTGCCCTGATAGTCATGCTTGTTCTTCTGTGTTCTTTTCCTCTTGTTCTCAAAGGTTGACTGCATTCTTGGACAAGCAAGACCAAGAACTTGTGGAGGAGGCCTTGGTAATCTTGCAGGCTTCTCTGGTATGGATATCTTCTTTATGTTTGAGAGAGTTGTCTCCAATGCTTTTTTCAGAGCCCTTGGTAACTCTTTAGTCAAAGAATAGGTCTAATCATCAGCATCATCATCTGATGAACTGGAGTAGAACTCAAGAGAAGGTGCAGGTTTGGCATCTGGTGCAGAATTGGTAGCATTCTTTGTTGACTTCTTGGAAGAAGTACTTGCAGCCCATGGTGGAAAGTAACCTACCCACCCTGAGGCCTCTGAAGATGATTCAGAGCACGCAATCACAAACTCTGTCTCAGAATCAGAGGAGATGTCAATGATATTGCAAGGGTTGCTCATGGTGATGTTTAGGGATTTTATGAGTTCGAATGTGTTTTGATAAAGATTATGATGTGCCGAGTCTCTTTATATAGGCAAAGTCGATCTCAAGGGTTCATTAAAGAATATATTTATTTTTCCTGTTTTGGTAGGTTAAAGAGTAAATATAGATATTATCGGGTTGACTTTGGGAAGATATTTTTAGATAGTGGCTTGGTTAAAAGTAATTATGGTTAAATCAAGTTGGTTATTCATATTCTTTGTATTATGCTAACACATGCAGGTAAATAACCAATCTTGGTTGGGAGTTGATCTTAAAAGGTGTGTATCTGAGACACATAACAAATGGTTATTGATTCACCATGTCTAATCCACATAAGAATCAACTAGTCCAGAGCAAACGGCTACTGGTAAAGACTCAACAAATTTGTTTATGGTTGATAGTTTACCAAAAACTATATGGTTATCAACTCACCATATTCTTTATGATTAAGAGTTGGCTAGTCCATAGCAAACGGCTCATGGTAAAGACATATCAAATCCGTTGATAGCTGGTAGTTTGCTAAAAACTATAATGAGAGCAGTCCAATTTTCATATGTTTTTCTTTACCACTGCTCTTTGAAAATCTTTGTGAAAAATTCCCACTGCTAGTTCACATTTTCCACAGACAGTGTTATTTTTACCACTGTTGTTCTAGCCGTTACAACTGTTGTGTCAGCAACAAATTTTTTACTAGACGTTGAGAGTTATTTGCTTTCCATATATATATATAGGGTAAATTTTTTTTTAAGATTATCTACTTTCCTTATTGCTATTTATCCTCTAAAGATAAATCCTTTCCTTAGATAATCTTTCTTACGCAAAACCCTTAAACCTTACCACTATATATATTTCTCTTTCAATTGGCTAGTTATTTATACAATTCATACTGACACAATATATTTTTCATCAAAAGATTTTATGGCACCTATCACTTTTGTAGATGAGCACAACCAAGTGGCCTACTTGGAAAAGTCAAACAAGAAGAGTGGCCCTGTTTTTCATCAGATTGTGGACTTTCTAAATACTACCCATATAAGGTATGCTTTACTTCTTAATCCCACAATCTATATCTCTCAAATCAAACAGTTTTGGACTTCTGTTCAGTCCATAACAATTGAGAATAGAGATACACATGAAACAATGGATACTCTTAGAGCCACTGTGGACGGGGTAACTATTGATGTTACTGAGGCATCCTTGAGGAGAATTCTCGAATTGGATGATCTCAATAGTATCATCACATTACCTATGCCAGAAATTCATACACATCTCTCTTCCATGAGGTATGATACCACTGACAAAAAGGCTACTTTCAAAAAGAGTGGTTTATGTCCCCATTGGAGATTTTTGATACATACTCTTTTGCATTGCCTAAGTCCTAAGAAAACTTCTTATGAACAATTCAGTTCAACCATGGCTTACCCTTTGGTTTGTCTAGCCATTGATAGGACTTTTAATTAGTCAAAATATATTTTTACAAGTATGCAAGGCAATGTAAAGAGTTCAACAAAATTTTTGATGTATCCAAGGTTTGTGCAAGCAGTGCTAAATGAGTTTCAACTGCAACCCCATCAAAGAGTTTATAAAATCCGTTGCCTTAAGCCTAAAGTTTTTCAAAACATGAACAAAGATGGCAATAGGAATATTACACCTCTTTTTCCTCAAATGCTTGCAAAGATTTCACCGGTACAAAACTCACCCATAATCACTGTTCCGAACATTTATTATACTCCACCTGTTTCTCACACCTATGAGAGGAGGCAAAAACAGCCAACTCCTCCCATTACAACACAGCATGTCCCTGATCCTTTTGGTTTAGGAACAAGCAGTGGTGGTTCTAGACTTCAACCTAGTCCAACTAGGGAGGAATCTGAGCCATTGCCCCATAATTCACCTCTCCCAACAGGTCACACTGTTGGAAGTGTTGAGGGCAGTGGGCAACAAATGGAATTGATGGATATGTGTACCAAATTAGCCAAGCAGGTTGAATCTCTACAACAAGACCCCACACAAGTAAAGAAGCAGCATGCCAAGGACATTACACACTTAAAAGAGGAGATTCAGACCTTGAAAGAAGAGTTGCAGGGGTTGAAAAGAAAGAGGAAAACTGCAAAGATAGTGATATCATCTCCATCCTCACCTGATGATGGTGATTCATGATTTTGATAAATATTTGGGAAATTCTCCCAACAGGGAGGAAACAGATCTGAAACTCGGGGAGGAGAATTGATTTTGAAGATGAAGGTGTTTCTAGCAAAGGTGCTGAGGAAGCTGATACTCAAGAAGAGCAACTAGAGCAAGATATTTTTAGTTTGCAACTGCTGATTTTACCACTGATCCAATTTCCACTGTAGAGACAAATGTTCCCATTGCTGAACATGATGTTGCCACTGCAAGTGAAGAAATTGATAAACAGAAGAAAGACAAAGGTAAAGCTGTTATGCAAAGCAAGGAGAAAACAAGAAGAAAGATTTCAAAGAAAGAACAAATTCAGATTGCTCATGATGCTGAAGTTGCAAGAAAGATTTATGAAGTTGAAGTTTCTGAAAAGAAAAAGCTTGAAGAATTGGAGATTGCAAGCTTTATGGAGGCTAAAAGGTTGGATAGAATGGAAGATCCAATGGAAGATCCACTTTCCACTGTTCCACCTATGAGATTCAGTGAGAAGACTCCAGAGTTCAGCTATGTACCTACTGATGATGAAATTGATTTCTTGATTGCAAATGATCCAGTGATCAAGAAGAAAGCAATTGACCTAGTGGCTGATAAGTCTTTAACTGAAGATCAAAGAACAACACAGTTAAAGGACTTTATTCATATGAAGAATAATCAAGCACTTCAAGATGCTATTGTTTCAGTCAAGAAGGGCCAAAAGAAACCAAGACAACCAACAAAGGCACAGGTGATTTCAATGATGAAAGATTATTGTTGCAAGGTTGGTGGCTGGAAAAGACATCAATTCAAAGGAATGCCTGATGATAAAGTTGAAAGTATCTACTACAGAGTTCAAATACAAGATAAAGATTTTATTCCAATGGAATCTGAAGAAGAAGCAAGAAGGTATCCTAATTTGAAGAGAAAGGCCAAAGATAGTGAATCTCAGACATTTAAGAAGACAAAGTTTGCTGAAGAACAAGAAGTTCCAACTGAGAAATTCACTAAAGAACAACTGACTGAAATGATTGTGATAGAAGAAGAAGACTTTTATCCTGAACCACTGCAAGTCAGACATCCTATCATTGATTGGGAAGTGTTTACTGCTAGAAACTTTGCTCTAACATGGAAGATTACAAGGCTAGGTGTTGAAACTTCATCATTCATTCAATTTGAAGATCTCATCAAAGCTTGTGACAGAGATGATCTTGACACATTATGGAAATTAGTTCAAGAAAGTTTTGATCTTTGTCAAGATCTCAAAGATACAAAGGAGATGCAGTTATGGGTTAATCTTAGAAGGCTCTATGAACCAGATACTAATGATGATTTCTGGAAATTTTCATGTTTATGTCCCGGTACTAAATGGTTTTATTATGATTCATGTGAAGTTCATCATGTTTCTACAGCAAATGGAGTAGATGCATTCATGCTTGCTGAGAAAGAATATCCACTCAGAGCTGGAACTCTCACTGTGATGCTGTGTACTACTATAAGAGTTCATGAAGATAGTGAGAAGGTCAGAGCATTGTTACTCAGGCTTCAAAATCAATGTTCAAGAGCTATTCAAGCATTGAGAAGAAGATGAAGTGTTTGAAAGAATTCCCCAAATCCTTACTGAAGATGCAGATTGAAGAAACTTATTGATTTGCAGAGAAATCATAAGTTTAGGGGAGGATTGTTGGGAATAATTGTTACCACTGATAAGCTGTGGAAGACACTGCTAAGAATTGCACTAGCAGTGGAAACGTATTACCACTGCTAGCACATTTGTTACCACTGCTATTAGATAATTGTTAAGTAATCGTGTCTAGATAAGTATAGAAAAGATCTTGTGTATATTCTATATTGTTAGCTTTATACTTATCTTGTAAAGGACTCCTTGTGCTATAAAAGGAGATTCTAGGTCATTGTCTTACACACACGTATAACGTATTATTCATATAAGCTTCAAGGTGTAACCCTAGTGATAAAGAAGATCACTCGTATTATTTCTTAATAATATTGGAGCTTTGTGTTAAACTGTTCTCACTTACAATACATCATATAATCCATCTTCTAAGTATTACTAAGTATATTCCACGTGCTTATTAATATAACTCAAAATATCATTGACACAAGGTGTGTATCTAGATCCATCAAAGATTGAAATCCTCTAAAGAAGAAGGTGGACTCACTGAAGAGGAGCTCAATCAGATGATGATTATTGAAGCTCCTGAAGAAGCACTATACACAGAGCCTATCAATACCAGATATCCAATCATCAACTGGGATATCTACACTGAAGATGGAAAGAGGCATTGGAGAATTCATAGAGCTGGTGGAAGGACAAGTGCCTATTTGTACTTGGTAGACTTATTTGCATTCATTGACAGGGAGGATCTACTCAAGCTTTGGGAGTTAGTCAAAAACAGCTTTAAGAACAAAGATCCAGATAATGATAAAGATCTGGAGTTACTTTATGAAATTCAAAATATCTTTGAACCTGATCCAGCAGGAGAGCAATGGAAGTTTCAACCTTGTGATGAAGCTCTTAGCTGGAATCTGATTGATTCTTGTGGACTGCACTAGGTAACTACATGCAATGGGACTGATATCTACATGCTGATTGAAAAAACTTACCCACTTGCATTAGGAACTCTTCTACAAATGTTGACAGCAGGGCTAAGGATGGGTAATGCTGTTGACATGGCTAAGGAGTTGCTGATAAAGATCTTTGACCAAGCTGGAAGACCTAGCAGAGGAAAGTGAGTTTGAAAGAATCCTCAAAGACTGAAGAAACTTGTGATTCTGAAACCCAATCACAAGTTTAGGGGAGGATTGTTGGGAAATTCGTTTTTGGGAGTTAATACTTATAGTAGTATAGTTAGTACTGATAGTGGAAATGTTAGTACTGATAGTGTTAAAGTTTGTACTGGTCTATGTTAGGAATGTCGTGTATGGTTTGTAACAGCATATCTTCTATTCCAATAGAAGATATGATATACTTTATGCATAGTTATCTCTGTAAGGGATCTCCTTAATGTATAAAAGGAGATCCTAGCTAGGTTAAATATATACCAATTCTCTAGCTGTCATAAGAAAAGCTTCAAGGTTGTAAACCCTAGTACAAGGAGAGTACTCGTATTATTGCTTAATAATATTGAAGCTATTGATGTTACATTGTGTTTACTTTAATCTTCTAAAGTACATTCAAGTAGATTCCGCATACTTGTGTGTATCCACAACAAAGTTTCTCATTGTTGTTTTGGAACCATCCAAGGCAATTAACACATTTACAAGCTAAGTGTTCTAGATCCAAGGTTTGGGACTCCACATATTACTCCCTAGTTATCTTTTATTGGTGGTTGAATTATCACGTCCTTATTCTTAACGTGTTGTGTTTTCTAAGGTCGTAGGGTGTGATTTTATCCCTAACTCTTTCAAACTACCTTAAGGTTAATGGCTACGAAATCTCTAGGATTCATAAACTTAACACTAAGGTTATCTTCGGATGTTTAGCCAACAGTTCCACTAGTAACTATAAACTAATGTTCACAAAGATTAATCAAGCATTAAAAACATAACGATGGCCTAATGCACTCCTAAGCCAATTACAATTAAGATAAGAGACAACCAATCAATAATTAATTACTAGGTTTCATAGATCTAAGCAAACACACATGTAAATTAGCCGGACATGTTAAACATGCAAGCATACATACATTCAATCGAAGACATAATGAAATCAAGGGAATACATAACTTATCTCGATGTAAAATAGTGTATGAGAACCCTAAAATACTGTCCAAACTGGACTACAATCGTTTTAGGTTTTTACTCCACAAGTCTACCTCTCTAAAAACTGAAAAATCAAATTCTATATATAGTTTTACAACTGCGACGGCGTCGCCTTATAGGTGGGATGTCGTCTGATCGCTGTCATTAGGGTTTTTTCTTGGCCAAGTAATCATTGGGACGACGTCACGTTATGGTTGTGACGCCGTCTGTCTTCAGCATTGATGTCATCTAAGTCTGGATCTAGGCCGTCTGAGAAGAAAAGTCTTCGTGACACCCTTACTCTTCAAAGCCTGACGCTGTCAGGTGTAAATAGCAAATTCGCTCTTGAGTCGTCACAAAATAGGGACAACGTCGCCCTTTGTTTGGGACGCCGTCAGGTGTAATTCCAGCAGCTTGAGTGTCTTGATCTTGACTTAGCCATTTTCTTAACATATTCACTCTTTTTTGTCCAAAAATGCATCATTCCATCATTTTGCTTCCAAGAGACCTAAAAAGTGAAAAGGAACGAAATTAAGCAGTAACGGATATAAAAGTGGGCGATTAAGGGCTTAAATGATCCCTTAAAAGTGTACGTTTTAAATCCTTATCATTGTTCCATAATCATGGCCAAGTGAAGAAGTTCCATATGTGATTAAAGAGTCCTTAGATGCTAATGAAGATATTTGTGTTGTTGAGGTTAGTAGCGCGATAAACGATGTTTTTGATATTGGTGAGAGTAATGTGGAAAGCATGGAAGTTCGTAGTGAGTTTAGCGAATTTTCAGAAAATAAAGAAAGTGTGGAAGATGTTGTTGTAGGTGGTGGTGAAGCGTGTAGGGTTGACGAAGATGACTCGAATATAGTGATATCGCTACTTGGAGGTGGTATATCGGATGATAGTATAGATGAAATAAATTTGGGTTTAATCAAGGATTTTGTGATTAAGATGTTGGCGGGTAGAGATGTTTCCGGTGAGAGTTTGGTTGTTTGTTTGAAGTGGGTATATCGCGAGAAGAGTCGTGGGGCAGCAAAAAATGGAAGAATGGTGTTGTGTTATGTCCAAGGAAAAGGAATACAGAAGAAGAAAAAGGCGAGGGCTGCAATTCAAAGAAGATTATGGGATCCCGGAATACGCCAATGTTGCAGGAGGACGGAGTGCCCAAATGACTCAAGAAGTCCAAACGTATGGCATAAAGATTATGTCATATACTACATCTATCTTTATTTATGTGTCTTTGTTTAGGACTGTTTTCATGTTTATTTAGGAAAGTCAATTAAGAATGTTTTAAGACAACACCTTAAGGGCAAGGTGGTTTTGAAGGAGTGAGGAATGATGCGCCTGGGCCCTAGCCCATGACCTATTTAGGTCTTAGGGTTTTACCCTACTTTGTCTTATAAATACTCTTGTAATCAATTATTATAATCAATCAAAGTTTAAAATAAACAAATCTTTATTTCTTCTCTCTATATATTTTCTTAAAAGGTTCGCACACGTTAAAAGTGGTGCATTATCCCGATACAACCCCTAACCGGGTCTTATCATACTTTGTAATATAAATTACAATAGCTTGTATGAATACATGAATTGGTGTGGCATAAATTGTAATATAAATATATGTCACTAACACAAAAGAATGATCATGATCACTAGTAATTCAACTGGTTAATAAATGTGGCACAATTTAATTCATATTTATTTCAGGTATGTTCATGCTAGAATTGATTTTTATCTACTTGACGAACACATACTAGAAAACTGAAATCAAGTCATCAAACAAGGAAAATCATAGATGAAGAAATCATAAATAAATCACAAAGAAAAGGATAAGTTATCAACAGGTTTGAAAAGGTGGAGGACATTGGTCGTTGGGGTAACTGTTGGTGGTCATGGAAAAAAGAAAGCAAGTGGGTAATGAATTTTGATTCCTCTCAAAATTGGGGGTAATAGGGTATTGGTCTAATATGAGGTAATGGATGATTGCATTATGTCCAATAAACCATCAGTTATCATTTCTTTTCTCATTTCTTACAACCTTTAACCTCTAACCAAACATGCCATTAGTCATTAAAAGGTATTGTCTTACAATATTTTAGTCATTCGGGAATAATATATCACTCATATTTTTATAAGAGTAAATTACATATTTCGTTCATGAACTTGTACCAAAACAACTTGTTTGGTCTTTTCTTGAAATAAATATGCAAAGCATCCTCCACATCTCCATTTCCTAACCCCGAGGGTACTTTCACAAACGACCATTTAAATCTAGATGCTTTTTTCGGAGAGGGGTCGGCGATCGCTGTTGGGTTACTCAAGGCTATCTCTGTGGTGGTTAATTTATGTTTGGGGGGAGGTGCCCTAAGGTTTTGGCGGAGTTTGTTGCATCTGCGCCCCTCACACCGTTACTCAAACTGGACAATGGGATTAGGCCTATTGCCGTGGGCACGATTTGGAGGAGGCTGGTATCCAAGGTGGCTATGAGGGGTGTCAAGAAGGAGATGTCCAATTACCTTGGTGATTTTCAGTTTGGAGTGGGAGTCCCTAGTGGGGCAGAGGCCGTGCTCCATAGCGCGAACAGATTCTTACATGAGTTTCATTCAGATGGGTCGTTGGCTATGCTTACTGTTGACTTCTCAAATGCCTTCAACTTGGTGGATCGGACTACCCTTTTAAATGAGGTTCGAACTCGATGCCCGTCTATTTCCCTATGGGTAGATTTTTTATATGGTCGTCGGGCGAGGTTATATGTGGGTGACGACCATATTTGGTCCACCATTGGAGTTCAGCAGGGGGACCCTTTAGGGCCTCTTCTTTTTGCCTTAGTTTTGCACCCACTTGCCCACCGGATTAGGGATTGTTGCAGACTTCTTTTCCATGCTTGGTATTTGGATGATGGTATGATTATCGGTGACACTAAAGAGGTAGCTAAAGCCTTAGATATTATCATGGCTGAGGGCCCCCACCTGGGCCTTGAACTCAACATTAAGAAAACAAAAGTGTTTTGGCCTTCATGCAATGGGGTGAAGGTACAGGATGGTTTGTTTCCCCACGGGATTGGGAGGCCGACATTGGGTGTGAAACTCCTTGGAGGCGCTGTTAGCTGGGATGCAGGGTTTATTAGAAGTTTGGCTGTGAAAAGGGCATCTCGTCTTTGTGGAACTAATGAGTTGTCTCACAAGTCTGCGCGACCCTCAATCTGAGCTCCTTTTGCTTCGCTCATGTATGGGCGTCGCTAAGCTGATGTTCGGTCTCAGAACGTGCCAACCGATGTATATAGGGGAAGTTGTTTCTATTTTTGACAATGGCCTTCGGAAGGCAATAGAGGCCATTGTGGTTTGTGGGGGCCCTTTTTTGGGGATTTTCAATGGAGGCTCGCATCCCTTTCGACTCGGTTTGGTGGGTTGGGTTTATGTTCGGCTGAGGATGTATCTACTTATGCTTTTGTGGCCTCTTGGAGTTTGCAGGATCACATTCTTCGGGGATGTGGTATTGATGGGGTTGACTCTGATTATGGGTATGCAATGGATGACTTGCGCATGTCCCTTCCTGATTTCGATCTTAGCGGTTTCTCTAACAAGGACACCGCCCCACCTAAAGCCCAAAATGTTTTGGCGTGTGCCCTTTTTAGTGGAATCGTCCGGAGTTTGGGAGAGAAGTTCGATTTATCCCCTCGGCAAAAAGTGGTGTTTGAATGTCTCCGAGCTCCTCATCTTTGAAGATTTCTTGACGGTTATCCCCATTGAAGGGCTAGGCCAACATATGTCGGCCCCGGAGTACCGGACTATCCTTAAGTACCGGCTAATGATCCCTCTATTTCCGGTTGATGAGCCTTGCCCAGTCTGCCGCAAGATTTGTTTAGATTCCTTTGGTGGGCATGCGGTCCATTGCAAGGATTTACCGGGTTTCAAATACAGGCATGATTTGGTTAGGGATGTTCTGTATGATGTTCTTAAACGAGCAGGAATTTCTTCTAAAAAGAGGCCCCCGTGAACTTTCTGACAGATCCGCTTGAAGGGAGGTCTACTTTACGGCCAGTTGATATACTTGTGTTTGGATGGGCCGGGGGGAAACATGCTTGTGTGGATCTTACCGGAGTGTCCCCTCTTGTTGGACTAAGGGACAATGGGTTTGTTGCGGGACAAGCGGCGTTAAAAGCGGAATCGAGCAAAGTTGCTAAACACGAGAAAGCTTGTTTAGATAATCAACACGTATTTACCCCTTTTGCTTTTGATACATTTGGGTTCCTAGCTTCGGCAGCTGTGGAGTTTTTGACTAGGGTTCAACGGGTTGTGCAAAGTAATTTTGTGACCCCTAAGTCACAAAATTTCATTTTTAGTAGAATTGGTTTTGCTATTCAAAAGGGGGTTGCGGCACAGCTTGTTGCCCGTTTGCCTGCCATCTTATTGTAATCCGTTATTTCAAGTAATAATAGAAATTCCGATTCGAATTAAAAAAAATTGCTCTTTAACAAAAAAAGAAATCTAGAGAAATGATTGTCATATTTAAAGGACACTATTAATTTTATGCTTAATCCATTAATATATATGACAAGTGGAGTATAAAGTTTCTCTCTTATTATGATAGCTTTTGATTATTCCAAATATTTTGATCTAATTGTTAGACATAAAATTAAGGATGACAATTAAACATGTCAATCATCTCTTAAATCTATCATTAAGTCATGTCACATGTACTTTGTCACTTCACATAGCTTAATGGGAGGTGATTTGCACACTCTTTAAATTGATTGGTACACTCTAAATTAGGGCCGAGCATTGGGCCGAAACCGACCCGTCCCGAACCGATCCCGACCCATCCCGAAACCGACAAGGCTAAAAATTCTAACTGAATCCCGACCCGATTCTAGTTCGGGTAATCCCGAATCCCTACCCGAGTCCCGAATCAAACCGGTTTGTATGGTTTTCTTTCTGTTATCCCGAAACAATCCCGAGTCCCGACCCAACCCGAGTCCCGACAAGGCTGAAAACCCATCCCAAGTCCCAACCCGAGTTAAGGTCGGTTTGTGTCGGTCGTTGTCGGTCGGAGTCGGGCGTCGGTCGGTCATCGGTCGTCGGTCGGGATTGCTCAGCCCTACTCTAAATTAGAGTATTTGAACATTTATACCCTCATATCACTTTTACATATTTTCACACTGTAAGAGTATATATATCAAACACTCTAATTTAGAGTGTCCCAATCAATATGAAGAGTGTGCAAATCATCTCCCTTTATGTTGAACCTTTAATTTACTCGTAGAGTTTTTTTTCTGCTTTCGAATTAAATGTATTCTTGTCTTCAAACTTAAAATAAAATCCAAACATAAACAACAATTTGGAAATTGATAGATAAAGAACCTAGCAATCCTTTATCTACAATCAGTTAGCACTTTGTTATTTCATTACCGCTTCAAATTCACTAGCTCAGTTAGCCCTTCACTATTTCATTAAAGGAAAATGGTATTTCTTCCTACAAATTGTTTTTACTTATCCTCCTACTCACAGATCCTAAAAAGTGTTAGAATTAACGGCTTGGAGACAGAGAGAGAACGAGTGAAAAAATATATATAATATTATTTTGTGTGTAGGAAGATTAGTAAGATGATATTGTATGAGACTTTAACAATGTCATTCATTAAAACGTCCACCATCATTTACCATCTCATTCTCGTATTAATACACTCAGCATTCAATGCCCATCTCAAACAAATATCATCATAATATTCAAAAATTAAAACACTTGCTATCCGCACTTCCATACCAAGAACCCAATCTTAAAAAACACACAAATTTCAACAAACCTACAAAATCAAAATCCAAAAGAAAACCTTAGATATGTTTTTTGACAGCGTGGATGTAGTGGTGGTGGTGTAGGTGACGGAGTACCAGGTGGCGGTGGTAATGACATGGGGCGGCGGCCATGTGATTGTTAATTTGTTGTGCGTTTTTATGTAGGTCATGATTATGGATTTCACCAAAAGTCTTGATCGTATGTGGGTTATGATTATCGGTAGGGTGTCAAAAACCACTGAGAACACTCTTTTTTGGGAGGACATTTGGCTTGGAGAGACTACCTTGAAAACAAAATTTCCAAGACTTTTTGCCTTGGAATCATGCAAAAGAATTATAGTGGCTGCGAAAATGGGACATTCTTCCTTAATTCACTCTTTCAGAAGGTCTCCTAGAGGCGGAGTTGAAGACGAGAAATACAGGGATTTATGTTCCATCACTTTTGATGTTCTTCTCCCTAATATGCTCAATCGATGGGCTTGGTCTCTCAATGCTTCGGGTGATTTCATGGTAAGTTCTGTCCGTACTCTTATTGATGATGCTCTTTTGCCAAAGATGGATACTCCTACTAGGTGGATTTTTAGGAATTGGAAATTCCATTGTGAAGTGTCGGTCACCCCAAATGTTATCTAGTATAAGTTAGCTCGTAGACTTGTAGTTATTTACTTTATTTATTAGTTAATTAGTTAGTTTGTAGCGTAGTTTAGTTTAGTGTAACACCATGGAGGAAGGACGGGTTTTTACCCACTGTATACCTAATCCACAGGCCGTCAGGAGGTCGTGTAGTCTTGTAACTATAAATACCCCTTCCATCCTTGGAAGGGGTGTGGCTTCTTTGAATCTAACCTTTCATTTTATAAAGCAACTCTCTTTCAAGAAACCTCCTCTCTACTCTCTTCATCTCTCTAATGGCTTTCTTATTTAATCATTGTCCTAGACCACCCGAATCATCAAACAACATAAATATTCACGATCCTACAATTGGTACCAGAGCCCAGGCTTTGTTTTTTGTTTTGATTCTCGTGGTTCGACTCATGGTTTTATGCGGGTTTTCATGCGGGTTATGTGTGGGTTTGGTTGCTTCTTGACGTGCTTGTGATGAATATCTACTGATTTGTAGTTGTGACATTAACATGTCTTATACGGTTTGGAACCTGTTTTTGTATCTGTTTTGAATCTGGTTTTATGTGTTGATAAAACTGTTTTTTCATAAGTTGAAACTGCTGGTCTTGTTACAAAAGTGTTATATGATCTTTGTATGCGTTTTTGATGTGGTGTTGCATGATGGGTTTGGTCAGTTGGCTCATATGATCTCTGCTGCTGCTGATGTTCTACTATGCGAGTTGTTAGTATCTGTCTAGGTTCAATGTATCCTGGATGCGAGTTGACTATGTTAGTGCAAATATTACGATACTTAATCTATACAGTCTCGTTTGTTTTGATTGATGACAAACATGTAACTTGTAATACATAACGTAAAATGTACAAGTTACTCGTAATCACACTTTGTCTCAACATACATTCAACACCTCTCGATGTCTCAAGTCCTCGTATGTTACAACACAGGTTCGTACATGTTTGTTATGTGGCATTATGATCAAACCCATTAACAAATCATTTAGAATGTTTAAAATACGTTTAGAGTCACTAAGTATTTTAATAGGTTAACCATTCTATTTCGAACCTCATTTTACATTTTGCATTCACAAGTATTTCATACAAATACTAAAGTTTACTTACACTTGACAAAATATATTTTATTTTGACAAGCACTCTTTTACAAAAGGTAACTAGACATTTTATTAACTAGTTACATAATACATTTTACAAGTTTACCTTGATAAACTTTTTAATCTAAAAATGGAAATACATGTTACATCATGTCATGCATCATCTTTGAAATCCTTGGAAGATCACTTGAATATTTTGGTTAGATTGACACACAATATATCAAATGTGATCTTAGTAAGATTTGGTAATATCTTGGAAAGATTTGAAGAAATATTTTTTAGATTTTATAGCAGGCACCCACGGTACCAATTTGTATAAAGGACGGAACCCTTTAAAGGGCTCCTTGGTCCGTGGACGCTCCTGACCACTTTTGGCTATAAATAGAAGCCCATTGTTTTCCCATTTCTTCCCCACTTCAAATCACATCTTCTCCACCTTCTTGCATACATTTAGATCAATCATTAACAATGTAATAACATACATTAAACACCCTAATGATCATGATCATAATGCTTCTAACATTCATCTTTGTTGTAAGCATACTCTTTGATCAACCAAGGAAAGTTTGGAGATTTAGCCATCCCCACTCACCACAAGCTGAAGATCTATCACAACAAGTGTAGGGAACTTGTGATCTTCATCATGAAGGCTTCCTATCAATGGAAGTTCATTTAGAAGTAGTTATTCATATCCATTAGACATTTGTGTCATGGATCATTAGTGTAAACATCATTGCATCATAACAACACTTTCACCAAACTAGATTAGATGGTTTATGTGTTTGTGCCATAAAACACAAGGTTTATCATGTTGGGCCATAAAACATATTGGGAGTGGTTGTACCCTTGTAAAAGAACTCGACATCTAGCTTAGTGTCGGAAATATTGTATAGGCGACGTTAGGTTGGTTCTACCTCGAACTAGAACCCGGTATTTAGCTTTGTACCGGAAAAAGTGTAAGCGATGATTGTAAGGCTTTCTCCGCCGAGAAGGGAGCTTGTTGATTTAGTGAAGTAACTCTCAAGTTGGGTACTCGAGGAGTGGAGTAGGGCGGAAAGGAGATCCGTGACCGAACCACTATAAATCCTCGTGTTCGGTTTGCACTTTCCTTTCTTTATCTCTTTACTTTTATACTTGCACTATACTATTGTTTGTGATGTGGTTTGATGTTCATGATTGTGTGACAACTTGGTTTACCATACTTTATATTAGTCACAAACAATAATTGGTACTTTCATATTATAACAAGCTTCGTAAGCGATTTGATACTAAAGATCTAAAGTTTTTAAACGGTAACGTATTCACCCCCTCTACGTTTCCACAATTGGTATCAGAGCCATGTAGCTCTTATTTTCAAAACAAATGATTTTTAAAATAGAGTACGATCCATGTATCAAATTACCATTGAAGCGAAAAATAATATGAAAAATGTTTTGCTTGTTATACTTAGAAATTTTGTTGTTAAATGTAACTTTGTATACAAGCTTGAAGGTTTTCTTGAAAAATAAAATAAAAAGTTTGTTGAAAGAACTAGTAAGTATTGTATTGTGTGCTTATAGAAAATTTACGAAGAAATATGATTTTAAAGGAGTGTTTGGGATAACTATAAATTTAGTTGAAAAATCACCTCCGTAAATGTTTAAGATAAGTTACACAAGTAGATATGTTGTTAAATATGTGTATTATATGTTTACTATGAAATCTAGTAAGTCACACACGTTTTCTCTATGTCAAATACTAGTTTTGGTGAATCTGTCTCGGAGGACCACGGCACCAAATCTTATAAAGGGCGGATCCCTTTATTTGGTTCCGTGGAATCCGTGTGTACAGTATGCAGTTTATTGGGCAACTTTAAAAAATCATAACTAATTAACCGTAAGTCCGTACGAGTCGAGCTACCTATCATTTTAAAGGGAATTGAGTCTACTTTCATTTAAAAATACTCTCATAGCCTGAGTCTAATTTAAATAAGTGAAATATACCAAATACTATAGTATGTCTAAAATATTGAGTTTCACTTTAACATAAAAACTCAAATTTTTGAATCAAGCAATTTAAGTTGGTATTCTTAGAACTTTGATACAACTTCCTTTGAAACTAAATAATTTGGTAATATGTTTAAAGGAAACTAATCAAGCTTGGTATACATCGTCATATTTAAACGCAAAATGACGAAAAGTGTCTTTCTTGTTATGCTATGCTAAATGACCACTTGTTTATGTTGTTTGCATATATGTTGCTTGCTTACTTTTCAAATTGTTGTTTACACTTGTTTGTTTGCATAATATAAGTGTCAATCTTGCCATGTTATTTATTCGTTTGTTTGACGATTTCTTGTTTATGCACAATAGGTTATTTGATAGATTTTGTGCACTAAGTTGGAAAATTGTTTTACCATCGCTTGTAGAATTAGATCACTTCATTTGCATAGGTTTTACTAACATCTCGCATAACTTATGAAATGTCATAACTCACTTAGCAATAAGTACTAAGTAAATTAGTCAAGTACTTTGAAAAATGAAGGTTTTAAGAGAGTGTTTGGTACAAGGACAAAAACAATGTTGTATGATGTAATTTATATGTTTTCACTTTGTAGGATGATAAACTAACTTAAAACATTGATGTATGCTAACTGGTTCATGCAGGGGGATAACACACGGGTGTTATCAAATTTTACCCATTTTCACTTATATGTGAAAATCGTTAGCCCTTGGTCAAAGTCTATGCTCCACTATGTTTATATATGTGTTATTGACTTTTCCTAACTAGAAATGATTAATGTCACATGTTTTAAGCAAAAATTCAGGTTTCGAAAAACTCTCCGACACCTAAAAAATGGGTCTGTGAAGTTTTCTGGTGTCCACGGATTAGACGGCACCAAAAGTTTGGTACCGTCTGTTATGCATTTTGGTACCGCCGTTCATGCAGGCGGACCAGCGGCACCAAATTAAGGGTTCCGCCTGTGCAAAAATTGGTGCCGTGGATTCTACAGGTAAGTTGTTTAATTTTACTAAATCTAATTTACCAAATTTTGTTTCTAGGATAGTTGTTAATGCATATCTTTCATACCTCACTCAACACATCCTCAATGAATTAACTTAGGATGTTTGACATGATCTTAGACACTTCCATCTCATTAGAAACTACTATCTTTGTATGAATTAACATCAAGTGCATGAATCCTTAGTTCCATAAATCGACACATTCAGGATGGTCATTTTCACACCTTCACTTTTACTTTTCCTTAAGCTTAGCATTTCTCAAAGCAAAGTCAAAATGACTAAATCCTCAACCTCAAATAATTCACTTAAGAAAACCACTAGGATTAGCATTCGATCTTGTTGCTTCATTAACTTGAACTCTTCATCCTCAGACTCATTACCTCTCAATATCTCATCACCCATTCAAGATGTGAACTTTCTAAACTTAAGTACTCCAACTCCACCACCAAAATCACCCACCATCATCCAAAACACCTTCACTACCAAAGTCTCCAAAACTTGTACTTTGTGCAAACATCACCAACATCTCCTCACCCGTTTGCGGATGACTTAGATGACTTACCAAGACTAACAAATCTGGACTCATTACTTGCAAAGATATCATACACAAATCTATCATATGACTATAGATATTGTTTTGAATCTACATGTATTGCCTCACTTGGTTAAACATGAAAATAATGTGTCATCCTTCAAGACGATAAGTATTTACATAGAGTCATAACTCACATGTATGTTAAAGACATACTATCAAGTCTTGTTATCCTTGAGTTCAATCTAAGCTTTATAATCTCAACAAATTAGGATTGACAACTTAAGTATTTCATCCGAAATATTCAAGTATATGCGACTTACGATTGTAGTCATTAAAAGTCATATCCGAAAAATCAACACCCAAGTATTTTAACAACACATGTTGAAACACTTATCCAAAACAAACAACACACTGTGCCACTTATCCCTCTTTGACACCTACTATCCCTCTTCCATCTTTTGGCACCATTAAGCGTATTGCTCATGAACTTCCAAGAGCATCCTTTAAATCAAACGTGCCCTTTCAAGGTGAACCTATACCTCAGCCCCTAAGCTTCATAGACATAACCAAAGCTTCAAGCACTTCACCCACTAGTTGTAGCAACCAATGAACCATAAGAATTAGTATCCGTACTTTTTATGTTCAACATCTATGGACAATCAACCTAAGTATTCACATAGCACAACAAACCCCTACATCACCACATCCTTTTTTAGACACACTAGAAAACCTACCACCTAGATCAACCAATCCACCATCCTTACCATCATTTGAATTTGTTAAGTGTATTGCTCAAAAATCCCTTGTGTCCAACACTTGTACTGAATCAAATGCACGTTTGAACAAACTCAAACATTCTTTCCCACATATAAGGACTTAGATAATTCATTATGGCTAGAACCTCAACTATCAAATAAGCATGGTGCTCTTGGTAATTGTTGTCAATTTCCACTAGGTATAAGTAGTACTACCTTCACAAATTATCAAAGTATTAGTAATACTTTGTCATTAAACCTCTGCATAAATTTCGTTAAACCTCAAATCAACATTTTAACAACATATGTTAAAATGCATTCTCAAAGGCAACATCATACACCCCAAGCAACAATGACTCTTGAGGAGTATACATAAGAAACTCGAGTGAATTCATCTTGTCATCATCTACTGAATATAATCTTGAGACCAAGTTTATTTAGATAGGACTATCCAATTCAAACACCTTGGCTTCATATCTTCATTTAGGAAAACATGATGTTTTGAAAAACATTATGCCTAAGAAATCATGCGTTAAGTATTCATCTTATTAAAAGGATATTGTATATCCTATGCATCATTCTCTCCTTGCGATATATATGGTTATGTTACAAGAGATTTCATTACACCTCATTGGCTAAATGATCTTGAAACGAACATCCAAAAGTTCTATGAACTAGCATATCCAATTCATCTTGTCATACTTATTTTCATAAGCATGATAACTTTATCCCATGCGATAATCTCATTTGTTGAAAGATACTATTTGTATTCATTTCCTTTCAAGCGTACATCATAACCTAACCTTGCTCAAACCTTGTGCACATCCAAGGTTGAAACTACACATCTCTAGAACATACACATGATCTATTGAAGTTAGTAACCTTATTTAGATTCTTGTCAAATAAAGTTCCAAAGAACTTTCTTGAGAACATTCTTAATTTAACATATTCCATTCCCTAGTCTTAGATAATCAAATCACTTTTAAAGTATACACTTCAATATAAAAGATGTCATCCATTAGATCATACAATTAGCTTTGTAATTTGAACAAACCTTAGATTCTAAATACAAGATTAAAACACATTGTTTATCAAACACACCATTGTTAAAATTCATGTGTATAACATGACGTCTTCATCACTTTAGTTATATTGCATATTAGTTAAGTCACATTAAGCTAAGTATTGGTAAACTATAATCTTTTATGCACTTTAATATGCAAAAGTAGGAGTTCCCATCTTTCTAACATGAGAATGACTACTAGAGAACCTATTGCACTAGAAACTCAATTTGACCTAACGGTTGAATTGCTTCCTGGAGAGAAGTTGGGTATGTGGAATCACCCTTAAAAATGGTCGTGTTTAGCCTTAATTGAGCACCGCTAGTAATAGTCTCATATTCATTCTCCAACTTGAAAAATCTGTATTCCTATACTTGCCTAAAGTAAGTGTTGAAACATTGATAGTTTGCCTCGCCTTAGGAATACTAATCAAACAAGTAGTATATATGACTTTTAAAACCACTTTTTGCACTTACATGTGTTGATTACATGTTCTTGTTTGATACGATAAGTTGATTTGACATTATCTTAGTGTTTGATAACTAGTCAAATGTATAAACCTTAGTAAAACCACTTGCATTGCACTTACATGTGTTGATTACATGTTCTTGTTTGATACGATAAGTTGATTTGACATTATCTTAGTGTTTGATAACTAGTCAAATGTGTAAACCTTAGTACGGTTTTATAATGCTTGTATCATTGTTTCATGCTACTAAACGTTTAAAACCTAAACTTTATTTGCATGATACTTACTTTTGAATTATCCTTAGCATGATTAACATGTTGCTTATGAACTCATAATATGTCATTTTGATATGTGATAATTTTGATATGATATATTTGTGTTTGAAAGCTATTAGTTGGCATTCATTATATCTATGTGTAGTACGATCTAAATGATACATGCTCCAAATTGTTATGTCTTAAACATGGCTTGCATGAATCTTTCATCTTGTTTCTTTTGCTTCTTGTCACATAATTTGTTTGCTACGTGTGCACATATAATATGTCAAAGCTCTTTTGGTATGACAAACTTTTAGAAGCCTTTTTATCTTACAAATTAATCACATAGATTGTTGTGTTAATTTATAAGCCAAGTATGCTTATACGTCTAAGTCTAACGACAAAACAATCTCAATATGAAATGTCTTGAATAAAGTTGTATTCTTGCATAATATGATTGTCTTGATGCTATCTTGTATGGTGATTTCTTGTCTACTTAAGTGCAATGTGTTGTTCTTGCTTATATAACATGTTATCATTTGATTTCTATCATGTTAACATCTTTTGTCACTAACAAATTTGTTTTGTGGGTTGATAACAAATTATTTGTTATCTCAATTGGTTTTAACTTTTGTATGCTCATTTTGCATAATCCCTTTTATTGCTACGTAGATTAGCACTATGCTTTATGGGACCCCTACACTTGCATATAGTTTAAAAGCATATAGAATTAAGTTCTAGAGGGTTGGCTTTGCATTTTTGTCTTTCAACCGACCTCTTTCCAAATCTCATTTTTGCTTCGCTTTCCAAAAATCATCTCCATCATTATTTAGTTATAACAATACTCTAATCCTCTTCACTTCCTATTAGGAAACCACATGCCTCATCATACGATCATCTCGTATTAATCGAGAAGAGGTACATGACTTTAAGGATGAGGTTCATTGTATGCTAACCATCATCCAGAAAAACATCACTAAGCTCATCTCTTTCGTTAGCCCGAATAACCTCCTAAACACTTTGTTGTCATTCCTTATTTAATACATTACACATTATGTTGGATGTTCACCAATTAAGGGGGAGAGAAATTCATTCACATAATTGTCTTTTGTCAAATTTTGTGTCTCTTAGAATACCAACACATAGGTAAACACCACTTAGCTAAAACCGGTTCATGAAACCACAACTAGTTCAACCTTTTTCGCACCAATACCTCATCAAGTGAAAAACGCATCATGTGTTTTTACAAACCGTCTTCATCTCCACATATAGGATTTTCCTTAAACTAGCACCTTACAACTTCACTATCTAAAACACCATCATAGGATCTTATCCTTTTCTCGCTTATCATGCATGTCCTTGTCAGTGCAAACAATATATTAATCAAAACAGCCATCTCCAACACGTTGGTCCATCCAACTCTCACTCATATGATGTCATTCTCATCCTCATATAGGTACTCATTATTAGTATTTTCCATATTGTCTTCACTTCTTTTCAAAGTGATAATCATCCATGTCGGTCAAAACCATGCTAATACTACCTTTCCCATTGTCACCTAGAATAGGTCATTTTTATAATTCGTGTCAATCAATGAACGCATTTATCTTCATCACTTTTATTTCTTTTGGTATCTTCATTTATATATTCTTAGATAGAACGCATTATTGATTACTCTTGGGTTGAAGCATATGAGAACTTGCTCAAAACAATAGGTTGTTAGCATCAATAAATCATTCAAATCATAACCCTTATGCATCATTGAA
The DNA here is from genome assembly GCA_910596185.1 of Chrysanthemum makinoi. NCBI lineage: Eukaryota > Viridiplantae > Streptophyta > Magnoliopsida > Asterales > Asteraceae > Chrysanthemum > Chrysanthemum makinoi. The sequence continues at coordinate 233,143,500 of OU343219.1, read as the reverse complement.
ATGCAATGTCCATTCATATTTCTCTTAGCTTTGGTCAAACGAAAGGATTGCATGAGTCCATATTTTTATATTTGCTATACATATGAGTTTCTAACTCCTTAATAGCTTCCTACCTAATCACCACCACCTTCCATCACCACTTTCACTAATCATCACCACCATGGATTAGCGAAAACTTACTTTTGTAAATCTCGAGTCATCTACCATCACCACATGAATCCTACTAGTAAACCGACACCAACACTAGCACCACTAGTGGCACACCCGTGGGAGACTTCATATATTCTTTCTAGGAACTATTTTGTAGGCTTTTATCATATTATATTCTCACTTTTCTTATGATTGTAATTAGGAGACTACACTTCATGAGATCTTTGATTATATCATTTATCACATATATACATCTTATTTTTCTTTGTGAAAAAGATGAAATATATTTCACTAATGTTCTTCATTGTAGGTTCATTATCATATACACTCGATTGTATATAACTTACTCATCTAAGGATGAAGTTTGCATCAATTATTTTTCTTATTTTAGGTGCTTCTTGACACCCTTGAACAAGGAGGAATATCCTTTAAGCACTCATATTGCATCGTCTATATACTTGGTTGTATATGACATATTTGTCTAAAGACAAAGCTTCTATTATACTAATATTTATTTTGAAGGTTCATCTTGACGCCCTAGAGCAAGGGAGCTTCCGTCAAGAATTTACTGAATGCATCTTATACACACTTTGTTGTATATCACTTACTCGTCCAATGACGAATATAGTTTTGCACTAATATTTGTTTTGTAGGTTTTAATCATACCTTGACGCCTCAAACAAGGGGGAGCAACCGTCAAGGGGGAGCATACACGCATTTAGCATCATTCTCACTTTTCAACAAGCATTTGTGCTTCGATAAAAGTGGAGAAAATAGGCTAACATTGCTATGCATTTTTCTTTTTCATATATTTCTCATAATTTTTGTTGCATAAAACTAACCTTGATGTAGGTTAAGCCTCTTTATTTGATCCATGGATCCGCTACCAAACAAGGGACGGATTGAAGTGGACGATTTAACTTCACTAGGGATGATGCAAGCTCGCCTTTTTGGGGAGAAATTAAGTTAAACTCCAAGGACACGCCCTTTTTGTTTTGACAAAAGGGGAAGAAGAGTGTAAACGGAGAAGGTAATGTAAAGGTAGTAAGGATACAAGTAACCTTTTACATTTTACTTTCTATTACGTTTACATATATTTGTCATCATCAAAAAGGGGGAGATTGTTAGTGCAAATATTACGATATTTAATCTATACAGTCTCGTTTGTTTTGATTGATGACAAACATGTAACTTGTAATACATAACGTAAAATGTACAAGTTACTTGTAATCACACTTTGTCTCAACATACATTCAACACCTCTCGATGTCTCAAGTCCTCGTATGTTACAACACAGGTTCGTACATGTTTGTTATGTGGCATTATGATCAAACCCATTAACAAATCATTTAGAATGTTTAAAATACGTTTAGAGTCACTAAGTATTTTAATAGGTTAACCATTCTATTTCGAACCTCATTTTACATTTTGCATTCACAAGTATTTCATATAAATACTAAAGTTTACTTACACTTGACAAAATATATTTTATTTTGACAAGCACTCTTTTACAAAAGGTAACTAGACATTTTATTAACTAGTTACATAATACATTTTACAAGTTTACCTTGATAAACTTTTTAATCTAAAATGGAAATACATGTTACATCATGTCATGCATCATCTTTGAAATCCTTGGAAGATCACTTGAATATTTTGGTTAGATTGACACACAATATATCAAATGTGATCTTAGTAAGATTTGGTAATATCTTGGAAAGATTTGAAGAAAGATTTTTAGATTTTATGGCAAGCACCCACGGTACCAATTTGTATAAAGGACGGAACCCTTTAAAGGGCTCCTTGGTCCGTGGGCGCTCTGACCACTTTTGGCTCTAAATAGAAGCCCATTGTTTTCCCATTTCTTCACCACTTCAAATCACATCTTCTCCACCTTCTTGCATACATTTAGATCAATCATTAACAATGTAATAACATACATTAAACACCCTAATGATCATGATCATAATGCTTCTAACATTCATCTTTGTTGTAAGCATACTCTTTGATCAACCAAGGAAAGTTTGGAGATTTAGCCATCCCCACTCACCACAAGTTGAAGATCTATCACAACAAGTTTAGGGAACTTGTGATCTTCATCATGAAGGCTTCCTATCAATGGAAGTTCATTTAGAAGTAGTTATTCATATCCATTAGACATTTGTGTCATGGATCATTAGTGTAAACATCATTGCATCATAACAACACTTTCACCAAACTAGATTAGATGGTTTATGTGTTTGTGCCATAAAACACAAGGTTTATTATGTTGGGCCATAAAACATATTGGGAGTGGTTGTACCCTTGTAAAAGAACTCGACATCTAGCTTAGTGTCGGAAATATTGTATAGGCGACGTTAGGTTGGTTCTACCTCGAACTAGAACCCGGTATTTAGCTTTGTACCGGAAAAAGTGTAAGCGATGATTGTAAGGTTTTCTCCGCCGAGAAGGGAGCTTGTTGATTTAGTGAAGTAACTCTCGAGTTGGGTACTCGAGGAGTGGAGTAGGGCGGAAAGGAGATCCGTGACCGAACCACTATAAATCCTCGTGTTCGGTTTGCACTTTCCTTTCTTTATCTCCTTACTTTTATACTTGCACTATACTATTGTTTGTGATGTGGTTTGATGTTCATGATTGTGTGACAACTTGGTTTACCATACTTTATATTAGTCACAAACAATAATTGGTACTTTCATATTATAACAAGCTTCGTAAGCGATTTGATACTAAAGATCTAAAGTTTTTAAACGGTAACGTATTCACCCCCCCCTCTACGTTTCCACAGACTATTTAGTCAACTGCGAGTTGGTCTGGTCAACTGCGACTTGGTCTAGTCAGATGCGAGTTGCTGATGATGCGAGCTGTCATAATGTCCAGATACAATGAACATAAAGCGAGTTGTTAAAAAGGTAGCATGCGAGTTGTGTTTTCAGTAAATTATGCGAGTTGATTACTAAGTCTAAAGCGAGTTGTTTCTTTGTTGACTTTTGAGTCAATAATGTCTAATGCGACCTGTGTGTACAGTATAGATGCGAGTTGTGTTAATCATAAGCGAGTTGTCTAAAATTTCTGAAAGGGTCAATTGCAGTTTATAGAAGAAGATGATTTAAGCATAAGCATTGAGATTAGGTAATCAACATCAGTCAACTACAATCAACAGGTAACTACAACAGACAGGATGTATGAAATCCACTTCAACAAGACACTTCAACTTACAAGCACAACATTCATACAAAAGCAGATTCAACGTCATGCATTCAACATCATCTTCAACTACCACTTCAACAAATAACTAACAAATTCATCTACATCAGTATTTACATCCATCATACCTCAAAGCTAAACCTTTCAATGTACTAATCAAGTTTACTCTAAGCATAACCTTTCACATAGTTTCGATCTCAGTTCCTACTCCTTTCATGATAATCTCAGACACACGGTCCATCTATCAAAGGAACTTAACATCATAGATTGATTTCTGAAGCTTAACTTCAATTATATTCGACTATAAGATAAAGCCTATAACTATAATCAGTTATATCTTTGTCTTAAGTCTCGGTATATGATTGAAAGACCTATGATCAAATCGAAAAATAATATTAAGGTTCTCTCATCAAGATTCAAGGTCGTAGTTATTCTATCATTTATCCACCTTCAATACGTTTCGATCTCAGATTTTCAATATTCATGGAACTCAATGGATATATCAAGACCAAAGGTCTAAAAGCACGAATATATGAAATCATCACTGATCTGGTTTTTGTTTGAAGACTATACTTCATTATTGATGTACGAAATAAGAAACGATATTAACAAGGATGTTACTCGTTTTCTTTTGCTCGTATTATCACTAAATTCATATACTTGAATCAAATTATGAACCTACCTTTGGTATTATCTTGAAGTATTTGTCAAAACCCTATCACCATCCCTGTGGCGTTAGTAACATGCTCAAACCATCCCTGTGGCAAGCAGATTCTTAAAAGAAATATACATGTTCCCGTTCTCGTTTTGTTGTTGTTCGTTAAGGGACTCAACATCAGGGTTTGTGTTGATAATTGATTAGTTGTGAAACTGCTTTCGTCTTGTGAAATTAAAGATAGGTGAGTTTTGATTAATAATACTTGGAGGCTTCTGAATATGAGGGGTTAGGGTTTGATGGTTGGAGATACATCAGGATGAGATTTAGTTAAGATAAGTTATGGATGGGGGCGGATACAAAGTGTGAGGTATTTTAGGGTTTAAATTATGTTGAGCTGTCTTAAATACCCTAATATTAGGGTAACGTGGGTTTCATGGATTGATACCATAGATTTCATGGGCTGAAAATGGTTTATTGATGGTAATTGGATCCGGAGTGAATATTGGGCCAGCAATTGAATCCAGTCGTGACATGATGCAGTATACCATTGTTTGTATTTGACAAGTCACATTATGGGACTAAACGAATTGTATTGAATCGGGTTATGACATGTAACGTGGGGTAAAACCTGTTGATATATTAATTTGATGATACTTGGCACACTAGTGATAATTTTTCAAGGATATCTCGTGATTATGATTTGGATCAGATGTATTATTGCTTCATAAGATGTACTTGGATTAATTTTGGAATTTCCTTTGGATCGGGTTTGTACTACCAATATGGAATTGAGCCTAAACCCTTCTAAACAAACCGGAACTCTGTGAATTGGTCCATAAGGTTATGAGTGAGCCTGATTTGAATACAATTTGGATTGGACTAGGCTTAATAAATTTTGGTTTAAATGATTATTTTTTATTATGAGGTTTGTGATTTAATGAGATTTATGAGATATGAATTATATGAGATTTGGTGTGATGATGAGTATGTGGTTTGGTACTTTGGTGAATGCATCTTCGCGAAGATTATTATGACATTCAAACGTCATAACATTTATTTCACGGCCTGAATTCATGTTTGAACTAAGTTGACTACGGGGTTGCTAGTACTCGGTATTTCTTATTTGGAACTGAAGTAAGGTTTTCCGGGCGCGCTTACTTATTTCGTCTTCTTTCTTTCTACTCTTCCGCGAAGATGACTTGTTTGGGCGTTTATAGAGGGTGATAAAGACTTGGCTATTTAGTTACGATTGTGATTCTTTCTCGCTTGACCCACAACGTAACTATCACTTTGGTGTCTCACACAGTTGAGGATACGTCAAGAGGTTCTGTACATTGGGTACACCGTTTCTTCTTCACAATAATTAGTACAAGTTTAATTAACAAATCTAGAGAATTTCACTTCATGATCAAGTTTGGCATATCGGGTTTGCATCACCATGTTGTCACTTCAATAGCCGACAGAATGTGTGAATGATGTGTTTACCGGAGTGTTTATTGGATGGTTGATGATGTTGATGATGTTGGATAATGAACCGTTGATGAACCGCTGCATGTTCCCCTAAAACAGATATTCACCGAAACCAAAGTTGTCATAACACATTCAAGCTGACATTGTTTATGGTTCTGTCTTGATTTTGTAAAATCCCGCGAAAGAACCTATTTCTCGGTTTAAATCATAGACTTGTAAAATCCCGTGACAATGGAAACATCCTGGTAATTGTAAAGTGCATTTCCGGATCTATCTTACGGTTTATTCTTGGTTTTGTAAAATCCCGCGAAAGAAACTATTTCTCGGTTTAAACCATAGAATTGTAAAATCCCGTGATGATGGAACCATCCTGGAGAAAGGAAAGTTTATTTCGAGATCTTATCTGATGCTAGTGCTACGGTTTCTGCTTCAAAGGGATAAAAGGGTGTACTTCATGAATTGGGTGATTGCTTGGATATTCTTCATGGCAGTTTGGTTATTACATGGTTTTACGGGGTTATGTGCTTTTAACCATGGTCCGGATGAAACCATTATCACAGTTTACTTAAAACGTCAAAAGAAGCTAGATTTGAGCTTTTAACTAAAAGATGTGACAACGGGGTTAATTCACTATTATTTATTTGAGGTTGAAGTGAAATATCACAGGCGAGTGTACTTAGTATCTGAAGGTATCGGGGATGGTTGGATGAAGATTCTTCAAGATCCTTGTTCGAGCTTATTATCAAAAACGAAGACTTGGAAATCTAGTTATTGTTGGGTGTCTTTTACCTTTTCTTTTACCACTTGGGGGAATTGGGCTCTTACCACCACAAAATAACTATCACTTTAAGGAGTTACGTTGTAGTGCTCAGTGTCACATTCAATTGTGGATTTTCAAGAGGTAATGTACGTTTATTACTTGATGGTTGGTTGGATGAAGAGTATAGAGTACATAGATATTCAATGGAGGATGAAGTCTCGTCACCGCTCTTTGTTAAATATGTGCAAGTTTAAGTCACGAGTTCGGGTTAGTTTACTTCGGGGTCAAATTCGTCATATTGGGTTTTCTCCATCAATTGTCATGACATTGATCATACTGAATGATAATTGGGTTGATTATAAGTTTGCCAAGAGAGGTTGAAAAGAGAGAGATTATGACGTATGAACACTATAGTTCATGCCCCGTACTCTAAAGAAAAGAAAAGTGTACGTTTCAGTGCGCGTTATCTTCCGAAGAAGAGAAATCTTCTTATGACGTTTGAACACAACAGTTCAAGCCTCGTACTCTAAAGAAAAGAAATGTGTACACTTCAGTGCGCATTATCTTTGGAAGAAGAGAAATCTTCTTAGTATGACCATTCTCATCAACATGCTTCATGTTTTTTCCATGCGCTTCAGTCATCAAGTGAACCGGACTACTGATAATTACACTTATTCCACTTGCTCAATATAATGAAGATGGCGACATCATGTGCTAATTTTGCGGGGGAGAAGTGTGAATAGAATACATTTGGATGAAATCATTTGTTTAATCAAGAATGACATCTCCGTATGCAATTCTTGAGGGGGAGAAGAAGTGTGAATTTTTTACATGGATGATTGATATTTGAGAATAAATGGTCAAACAGCTCCAAACTCATGTAAGAACCGAGCTTCTTATTATGGGGTCATCTTCACATGATGTTTCTTCTAAGAGCCGTTGGTTGACATCTTCTCATGGACTGATGAGTTTATCGACAAAGTGCTTCCGGTTAATGCTTCACGTGACATCAACATGATGATCCCGAACGACCTTCTGTTCTTGTTTGATGTGATTGATTTCTTGGTGTTACCATTTCGTGTTCGTATGGCTGATTGCTAATTTCCTTGATGAACATCTTTCTGTTCTTATTTGATTGGGAGGGATTTTAGTTAAGGGGATTTGCAAGATGTAAGTTAATTGGGATGCTTTTTAGTGTGATGAAGATGTTAACTATCTATTCCCCATTCGGGCAATCTTGAAGAAGGTCGAGTCTACAGTCGGTTCTACATTTTCTGCTACATGTTAGAAGACTAAAGACGAGTTGCATTTAACGATCTAAAGACTTCTTCTTATCTCGGGCATTTATCAACAGATTGTCGGTTTAGGGGAGAGCACTAATTGGGGAAAAGTGAAAATCCTGATTTAATCCCCAATTAGATTTGCTCACACTGTTCTTCAGCAGGTTGATTCTCACAAAGACTTCAAGCGATCTTCTCAAAAGATTTCTAGTACATGAGCTTACAATGTGTTGCTGATTCTGAAGTGTCTAAACCATCAAGGGGAAAGGAGACACACATCTAAAAGCACAACGAGTACACTTGACGAACTTAATTCTCCTAAGTGATTGAAGATATCCCGGGAAGACAAATGTCATGACCGCAGAGAAACTCAGTGTTTGACTCGTGGCTTCTAGAGACACACATCTAAAAGCACAACGAGTACACTTGACAAACTTAATTCTTCTAAGTGATTGAAGATATCCCGGGAAGACAAATGTCATGACCGCAGAGAAACTCAGTGTTTGACTCATGGCTTCTAGTGTTCTAATTCCAACTATGTGGGGGAAGAGATTGAAGAGTTAGTTTATGGGGATAAAAGAGGTACACAAGTATGACATATTCAGGGGAGATAAATGTGTAACATGAGGGAGGTGTTATCAGTTATTCTCTCTTTGGGAATGTGTGTACTTCGGGTTCTTGAGCTTCATACACGATCATCGGGGAAGAAAAATGTGAACATTGGGGAGGTGTTTTCATTCCCCTCATGATGTGTATTTGGGAGAGTTCTTGGGTATTGGTGTACTTTGGGTTCTTGAGCTTCATACTCGATCATCAGGGAAGAAAAATGTGAACATTGGGGAGGTGTTTTCATTCCCCTCATGATGGGTATTCAGGAGAGTTCTTGAGCATTATACAAAGAGACTGACTGCATCAATTCAACTACTTGGGGGAATTGTTCTCTTGACACCTTTTGGAATGGATCACTTCAGACTTCAGTGGAAAAGGAATTTGAGAATAAATTTAAAGAGTGGGATGATACGTTGTTGTTCTTGTTGATGATATAACCCCGAACGAAGAATCAATGATCATTCTTAAAAGGAGCAGCAAGATCGATGATAATGGTGTGCTTCTTTGTGCACCTGGCTAATGGAAGCTTGAAAGAAAGCTTTGAATCTGCTCAGCTAAAGGATTTTCGGTTTTGGGGGGAAGCTGCCAAAGTTTCTTTTTCTCAACGGCTCATGTTCTATCTTCTGTTCTTGAGCCTCAGAAGCTTTGGTGGTGGAAGTTTAAGAGATGACGAATTCTATCTTCTACGACGTACTGCTCGATATCCTTATCTCGGTACTCGTATCATCATCCTCTTAAACTATATCATCTACTCTATCTTTGTATATATTTATCAGAAAAGAAAATACAAAAATATAAAACCAGCAAAACAAAATAGAAAAATATAAAACCAACAAAATCCCATAAAAATCAGAAAATTTAAAAATACCAAAAATTTGTTTTTCTCAAGACATGTCTTCTGGTATCGATAACATCTACGGTCTTAGAAATGTCATTCAATAATGGCACGGGACCATAGATGAAGTTCGATCAGGAGGTGTAAATATTCTTTTCCAAAACATGTCTAAAAATATGGCTTACAGTTATTTCAGACTGTAACCCGGGCTTCAAACTATGGCTTGCTATTATTTCAGATAGCAACCCGTTCTTCAAGAAAGGAAAGTGCTGCGCTAAACGATTTTTCAAAATTCGTGCACTTATCCTAAAACAAAACAAGGAAAGCATGTCGTCAAAAAGACTGTTGTTTCTACACAAATGTTTTTCCGTCTAAAATTCTTCAGAAAAATATTTGCTGTTTTTCAAAAATGATGGAAAATGAGTTGCTTGAAAAAATCAATCAGTGTCGAGTATTCATAAAATTTGCAAACTCAATCTATGACTTTAGCACTTTTAAACTTTTCAAAAAATGAGTCATTGATTGAGGGGGAGAATGTTTTCAAATTTATATCATCTAACGGACTTTCTTAATTATCCTACGTGCTTAATTAAAAATGATATTTGCCTATGTCGAAGGACTAGGAATTTAGGATATGATTGTTAGGTCTAGATGATTAGAGTTTGATAAACACATAAATCCCATACCTTATATGAACTGATTGTTATGTTGAATTGACTTTTATTAGTCGATTGTTGTTTGGGTGATGTCGACCACCATATATCTGTATGTGTGTTCACTAACGTATGCGGGTATATTGGTATATAAGAATGTTCCCAATCCGGATCCCACAAAACATGATGATTGGATGCCGAAAGAAAAGGGTAACTATATCTTGGGTTGACAAATGAAGAAATGGAACTTAATTGGACTTCTATGGAGAGTTGACATGGAAAAATGCAACGTAAGAGGTCTCACTGCATCAGTAGATGGTTTTCTTCATCAGCAAATGAAGAAACGGAGCTTAATTTGACCTCAGTTGGCATTAAAATGCAACGTATGAAGTCTCACTGCATCAGTAGATGGTTTTTCTTCCAAGCCCTACAGCAACAACATAAGCGGCTCAACCACCTAACGTATCTTTGTGCAGGATTAATAGTGGATGATACAATTTTTCTAAAACTTTGATTAAAAAATTGTTTTGAAAATGGAAAAATATGGTTTTGAAAATAAATTGGATTTTGAAAATCACCGGACTTCTTTTTATCAAAATCTATGTCACTCAATTATCGACTTCGGTCATCGATTGAGGGGGAGAGTGATTTCAAATTAAATATTTTCAAATGATATTTCATCTATCAAGTCCGTTTGTACAAAATAAAGTGGTGATCTAAAGATTTAATGTTATGTCATGGTATGATTTTTCTTTAAAACTCAAAGATCTTTCAAAATGAAATTTTTTCTGTTCTTGTTTGATTGTGAAATTGTTTTGTTTTACTTAAAAGATCTCTTAAAACAATCATACTTGACACTAACAATCTTTAATGTCTTAAAATGGTCCTTATCTGTCATTTTTTTCAAAATCAAATCTTGCCACGTCTTTCCCCAAAGTTTTCTAAATGATTTAAATCAATTGGGATCACAAATCTCAATTGGTTTGAAAATTTTGATCGGGGGAGAGATCGTGTTTTAAATCTCAAATCTGTTTTAATGAAATTTGGTTTTAGTCCTTCAAAGGCACTCCTGCCTCCATGTGCCAAACGATTTCAATATACATAATGCACATGTTGAGGGGGAGCATTAATCCAAAAACAAGATGAGTTTTTAAAACATGCACATTTTCTCCCATGTTTTCTAAACCTTATTAAATCACTTGGGATCCAAAATCTCAAAGGGTTTGATATTTTTGATCGGGGGAGAATTTGTGATTTAATAATGAAATTTGATAAAAGGTGATCGTTTTTTATTCAATTGTGCAGGCTGCTCTCTTATATGTGCTAAACGCTTTCGAATCTCGAAGCACATATTGAGGGGGAGTATTTCAAATAAAAATAAACTATCGAGGTACAAAAGATTTTATGTTTTAGAATAAAGTACCTTGATTGAGTTTTAAATGGTCTCTTAATGGATTTTGTGATCGTGGATGTACTTCAAATGAACTCTTTCCTCAATGTGATAAAATGATTTCAAATATCCAACGCACATATTGAGGGGGAGAATTTACCAAGAAAATCAAAAGGCTTTTTCTTAAGAAATTGTGATCAAAGAAATTGTTTCAAAGAACTCTTGCCTCCATGTGCTAATCAATTTCAAAATCATACGCACATGTTGAGGGGGAGAATTTCTAAATGATCAAAACTATTAAGGTACAAAATGCTTTGATCTCGTATCACAAGTACCTTGATTGTTTTTCCAAATGATTTTTCAATTGGTTTCATGAAGGAAAGAACTGTACCAAAAGACCGACCATTTTACTTTATGTATGGAGTTATAAGGATGGTTTGGTTAGGTAATTAGTTCCCACGATCCCGCCAGAGCCGGAGGGATCTACCCAGGGACAATCCACTAGATAGTGTAGAAGTCCTTAGGTATGAAGAAAAAAGGAGAAAAGTGAGAAATGGTGTTGGGTTTTTGGTTCCTTGAATCATGAATTACTTTAAGTACTGGAACCACGGACAGGTTTGATATAACCACGGACAGAAGAATGTAACCGCTGATGAAGACTAATGGTATCGGCCTTTATAGAGGTCAAATAGTCAATTATAATAAAGAAAATACCAAATACGAATACACGAGAGAGAATCGCAAATCAACCGTTTTAGGAAAAGGTCGAATAACGCAAAACCCGATATTCTCGATAAGTGATACCGGCAAGCCGACACCGGTCGCTTCCCAACTGAATGACGGTGACGTTTGAGGTTTGTTATTAAAATGCTTGAATTGTTTGAGATTTTTCGTTTTTTTTTTATTACGTTATCTACTAATTAACTAAAGGGAAATTAATTAAGGCTACGGGAACAAAGTAAATGATTAAATTAACTACTACTAAGCATATGAAATGATAAAATGATGCTAAATTAAATCCTAGGGTGATAATATGCAAAAACGTGAAAACCCGGGCTAATCCCGAGCTTCAAAAAGTGAAAATTATGAAATTTAAGGCCTAAGGATGTGAAACTAATTTTCCTACATTCTAAATGACTAAAAATAATTTTAGGAAAAAGCCGGGTATTTTTTCGACGTTTATTTTATTTATTACGAATTAAAAATTAATTTATACTAATTAATTAATTAAAAATACTAAAACATTTCGGAAAAATCTGAAAATTTTACAGAAAATTCTTTAAGTATCACTGATTCTAAGAAAAATAAAAAACGTGGGTGGTGCTTCGTGAAATAAGCCGTAAATAAGCTGTTTTAAGTTGATAAGCTTTAACATGCAAAGTGCCTTATATATTAAATTTGGTAAGACATCACCAATAAAAGACCCAAGGGCGCATGGTTTCCAGGTACACACTATCACTTCCCAGGCTGTGAGGTCTCGTGTTCTCGAGCCTGCCTCCCACCTTTGCTGCTCTTTATTATTTTTTTTTCTTTTCTTGATTATTTCTTTTTTTGAACTTGAGAAATACTTGAAAGTACTTACTTTTTATATAGACAACTTTTCAAAAGCATAAAAATAAGCTGGTAACAGCTTTGTACAACAGCAAACTTGAAACAATGAATGGGTCAGTTTGGACGAGGAACTTATCAAGGATGCCAAGAGCTAATAAAAGCTTCGAATAAGCTAAACTAACATGTACAACTTAGACCACTACACCTAAAAGCTGCTAAGGATCTTAAATAAGCACAAATGGGAAGCTAAAAAGCTCTTAAGCAACCCCAAGAAACAATCAACAGCTTTACAATCTTTGTTGGGTCTCATTGTTTGCAACAAAGCAAAATATGGTTTGGGGGTATTTTAAGCACAAATAAAGCTATTTAATAGCTTCTAAATCAACTACAAGCTAAAGCCAGCAAAATTCATATATTAAGGAACCTAAAGAATGAATAAAAGCTAAAATGGAGCTTATCTCAAGCTTGTAAACTAGCGAAGGCTGCAATAAGGCTGTCTTAACAGCAAAACAGAACCAAAATGGTGCGAGGGGGCAGTTTCAAAGGCAAGAATAAGCTACTAGGCAAACACTATAAGCTAAAAGAAGCTAAGACAGATTATACTTATATGTTAAGGGTCCTAAATACTAAATGCTAGCTAATGAGGAGCTGAGATAGGCTAATAAAAGAGGGTAGCAAAGGGCTGCTGCACAACTGCAGTCCCAAACAGTCCATATGGGCTTCTTGAGCTTAAAATTAAACTAGCAAACAAGTACTAAATCAAGAAAAACTTTAACACAACTTATTCTCATGTACCCAAGAACACAAGAACCAACTTTTTGAGCAATAATGAGCTTTTTACAAGCTTTTAAAGGCTTCAAATAAGGTCTTGTGGGTCGCTTTAACATAAAAGGGCTATGGGCTTGTTTTAAGGCATAAATAAGCTGCTAAATAAGCTCTAAAGTACAAAATAAACTGAAACAAATAACCTTCATACTACTATCTACTTATGCAACAAAAATAAATCCTAATTCTAATCTTAATTAAAAAACTAAAATGGGGGCTTAAAGAGGGGACTGTTGAGACAGAACCAAGAAGAATTTTTTTTTAGAAAACATTCAAAAAGCATTTTTGAAACTTACAACTACTAAAGATTACTATGATGGTAACATTTACACTAAAGCAAACCATTTTGACATCAATCATGGGTCAAAACATGAATTTTGACCCAAAAAACTAGCAATTCCAAACAAACCTTTAAAAATCTAAGAGACTTAGAAATTAAAAACACACTTGTGAACTTTAACACAAGCTCAAATTAGCTTATAAAAGATTACCACACAATGTTTAAAGCAAAATAGGAATGAGATGAAAAGACAGGTTTGAAAGTCTAAAAGCTTGAGAATTTCATATACCAAAAGAACATAATACAAAACTGAAAATGTAAAGATGAATTCAAACTTAAATTAAAAGCATTACAATGAAATTAAAGTGCAGAAAATAAAAAGCTGGACTAGAACTAAAAGTCTAGACAAAGACTACAATAACTCTCAATGGCTATTTATACAAAGCAAGAATCTGTCTTCTCTCTTGTAAAGAGTCTTGGATGACATTTGTGTTTCTTTGCATCCATCCTAGCCATCCATCTTAATCTTGGAGCCCAAGGTGAATCCTAGCCATTGATCTTCTTGTATTCTTCTATCACCAATGGGGTATGAGAGGATTGCAAAGGTGGCAATGGCCTACGCTGTTATAAGGGTGGTGGTAGAAGTGAACTTGGGGACCAGGGCCTGAGCAGGTGAAGAAGTTGCTAAACAAGGGGTAGAGAGAGGGTTTGGTTTGGGCGCCAAAATGGAGCAGGGGAGTTGGGTAACTGTTTTGGGTAAAATGGGATGAAGAGGGGTTTCAAAGGTCTAGGTAAAAAAAGAGTTAAAGGTTTATTAAAAAGGGTTTTTAATATAAAACTTGTATTTTTGTTTTAAACATTATTTTTTTTTTTTTTTTTTAGAAAGAAAACTTTTAATAAAAATAGATTTTTGAAAAATAATTGGTTTTAAATAAAATTTAAAATTTAGAAAGAATAGTGTTTTAGGATTTCCAAGTGAAAAGGGTAAAATGGTAATTTGGTTCGGAAGAGGGTAAATTGGTAATTTGGATTTAGGGATAGGTTTTGATCCTGATTACCAAGCTCACTCCCAAATATGTATCCCGTACTCTGAAATGTAGAAAATCATCATCCTGTTCTCCGTCAAGAAAGCACGTTTTCCATTCCAAGCTCATTTCCACGCTTTTTGCCTGTTTTCGATCCTTGTACCTCGAAATACATAAAAACACACTCCAGGATATCCGCAGTATATTTGGTTATATTTCCGTGTTTTTAGACGTTTTAGTGGGCTTAGATGGGTAAAAATGATGAGTGAATAATCACTCATCAACTAACCACGGCTAGTAGTAGTGTGTAACCACGGATGATATATTGTAACCACTGCTAGTGTCTTGTATAGTCGGTTTAGTTTATTGTATTAGATAAATATGGAAAAGATATTTATCTTGTAGGTTACGTATTGTATTATGTAAAGGACTCCTTAGTCTACAAAAGGAGGTCCTAGGTTAGATTAGATATAAGTAAGTTTTATATCTAAGGTCGATACACTTCAAGGTTTCAAAACCCTAATACTGTAAGAGTATTCGTATTAATAAATAATATTGAGGTGTTGAATGTTAATTGTTCTTCTTCTTAAGATTAAGTGTTAAATTCCGTGTAATACTTAATAAGCTTTTATTCTAAGTCGGTTTCTATATTAGATCGTTTGCTCAACTGGGATCAACAAGTGGTATCAGAGCTTGTGATCTAGAAACTGTAATCAAGAAGAGGTCAAGTTAAGTTTTGTTCAAGAAGATAAGATGTCCGACTAACACACATGGTTACTGCTTCAAAGGTGCCCATGCTCAAGCATGGTGAGTACCAAATCGGGAGGATGCGAATAAGGCAATATATTCGCATGATTGATTATGCTCTATGGGATGTTGTGGAGAAAGGTGATACTCTTCCTAGGAAGGGTGATGATGGCAAAGAAATTACCATTGTTAGTGAAATTGACAAGGCTAAGAGAAAGATGGAGATTAAAGCTCATAGTATTCTCTATATGGGAATACCTAATGAATATGCTTTGGATTTTGAACAATATGAGTCCCTAAAGAGTTACCGGATGCTCTTGAGACAAGGTTTGTTGGTAATGAAGCCACAAAGAAGTCAAGGAAGAATATGCTTAAGCATCAACTTGAAAACTTCACTGCTCTTAGTGGAGAAAAACTTGATGGCACTTACAACAGAGGGCTTCAAAACGACACAATTGAAGTCAAGTGGACTATAATATTATTCAAGAAGATATAAATTTGAAGTTCATTAGAAGTTTATCTCCAGAATGGGCCGTTCATACGATTGTGTGGAGAAATAAGGTGGACTTTGATAAGATGACTCTGGACAATCTCTATAACAACTTGAAAGTCTATGAGTTTGAGAATAACATTGCGGGTGCATCTTCGCTAATCCTAACATTGCTTTTGTTTCCAACCAATCACAAAGTTCACATGATGTATCCATCAGCCGCTATGAATAACCACTATTGCAAACAATACCTTGTGATAATGTCACGATGGTGCAATTTGTGCTTTTCTCGTCCGATTTAACCACCGTTGATGTATTGAATCAAGATCTAGATCAAATTGATCCGGATGATCTTGAGGAGATTAATCTTCAATGGCAAATGGCAATGTTGACTCTCCAAGCAAGGAAATTTCAAGAAGACCGGAAGATATGTTAAGTATGATGCTAAAAGAAGAGCTGGGTTCGACAAAAGCAAGATGGAGTGCTTTAACCGCAAGAAGAAGGTCACTTTGGTGGGAATGTCGAGCCCTAAGAGGATTGAAGGTGTTAAGCAGAGTCCGCCCTTCTTCAAAGATTGGTGGCTCAAGATGGTCTTGGTGATTATGACTGGAGTGATGAAATTGAAGAAGGACCCAATAAAGCTTTTCTTGCTAGTGAAGCTTCAAAAGAGCATAACTTTGCTCTTATGGCTTATGCTTCATCTCTCCGGGTTCGTGACTCGATGTATCTCAAAAATGTCAATCGAGAGTTTAAGAAAAGAAGTAGAAAGACCTGCCTATGGACAACTTAGGTTATAGAGTTGGTCTAGAAAGTGGAAGAGGCTTAATCATCGTATCAAATGTGAGTTTGAGTATGTTGATAAAATGAATATACTAGGTGGAGAAATTGATCTTAAGGATAGGGAGATTAAGATGCTTAAAGAGAAAATGAACAAGTGAGAGTGTAAAGGTAGAAGCCCTAAAAGAAAAAGAAAAAACATGTTGTTAGGGTTGCTAAAACACAATATGCTTCTGATCTAGTAAATAAACCCATAGGTCAAAAATTGTTCAAGGATGGAACTGGCCTAGGTTACAATGATATGCCACCACCCACTCTTATGCAACATGCACCACCTCCAAAAGAGCTCTCATTTAGCAGTGAATTTAGTTTCAACAAACCTATAGGTGAGACTAAAGAGAATGAATCATCTAAGATAGGTAATCGATAAGTTATCCGATGCTCCCATCATTAAAGATTGGGAATCGACACCGATGAAGATAGTAAAGTATCAACACGTTCGAGAAGATAGAAACTTTAAGAAAGTTGATACTAGTCAAGCCAACCTTGTACCTAGATTTGGAGCTCAAATTACTAAGAAAGTGGTAGAATACAAGGAAGTACCTAGGGAACAGATGAAAAGATATATACCTAGGGGCAATCAGAGAAACTTTAATGGCCTAATATCTAATAGGTTAGGTAATGAGTTTCAATGTGTCAAGAAAGCTTGTTATAACTGTGGTAGTTTTGAGCACTTACAGAGAAATTGTTATAAAAACAGACCACAAGTGTGGAATCATTGGAAGAGGGTAAATCACCAAAACTTTTCAAAGAAAACAAACCCTCATCCTAACGAAAACATGATTCCTAGAGCAGTGTTAATGAGGAATGGGAATACAAAATCAATTGTCACCGCTTCTCCCAAATGGGTTCCAACCATCGCTAAGCAAAGTGTAAACACAGCTAAGCAAAATCAAACCACCGATAAGCCAAAAATCACCACAGATAACAAAGAAGTTTTAAAAATTCCAAAGGTGAACCGATACAATGGTTGGAAATCATTTTATGTCATAAGGCCTCACTAGTTGGTAATGGAAACCTAAGACCAAGGTTTTACATCATGTCAACTGTGCATCAATGGACCTAACCAAATTTGATTATATTGATGACAGGCGCACTCCAAGTCAGTATTGGCTTGGGTCCACAAAAGGAACTAACTTGTTTAATTTCATGTGCGGGGCAATCTACAAGATGAGCTAAAAGACAAAGGAGTTTTTATAGTGGTTGCCTGGGCACATGACTTGGGATGGGAGCAACTGGAAGATTTTGAAGCTTTGATGGAGGATATGTGGCATTGGCAATGATCCAGGGAGGAAAGATACTTAGGAAGAGGCACAATCAAACAGGAATTTAGACTTTGAAAAGTCTATTTGGTACAGTGGACTTAAGTACAATTTATTCAGTGTTCTCAAATGTGTGATAAGAAAACTAGGTACTTTTGGTGAAACCGAGTGTGTGGTGTTGTCTCCTCGAGTTTAAGATGCCCGATGAGAATTTTATACAACTTAAGGTACCTAGGAAGGAAAATATATATTGTTTTGATCTTAAAGATGTAATTCCTAATAGGTCCTTAACTTGTTTGTTTGCTAAAGCATCTGTGGATGAGTCTAAGTTATGGCATAGAAGATTAGGTCACCACAATTACAAAACAATCAATAAACCGGGTAAAAGGCAACTTAAGAGGGTTACCTTCTAAGGTTTTTGAGTGTAAGGAATTGTGTGCCGTCAAAAAGGAAAACAACATAGAGCTTGTAAGACCAAACTGCCAACACCATTACACAACCATCGCTTATGCTTCATATGGACTTATTTGGACCCACTTGTCAAGAGTTTGAACCATAAGGTGATTGCCTAGTTATCACTGATGATTATAGTAGATTTTCTTGGGTTTACTTTTTGTCTGCTAAGAGTGAAACTAGTGAAGTTCTCAAGAGTTTCATTACTAAGATAGAAAATCTAGTAAATCATAAAGTAAAGATAATCGATGTGATAATGGAATGAGTTTAAGAATGCTGTGATGAATCAGTTTTATGTAGATAAAGGTATAGAGAGACAGTTTAGTGTTGCTAGAACACCACAACAAAATGGTGTAACTGAAAGGAAAAATAGAACACTAATTGAGGCTGCTAGGACTATGTTGTCGTGAGTCTGTTACCTACTACCTTGGGCTGAAGTCGTAGGCACCTGCATGTTATGTGCAGAATAGAAGTAAGGTAGTGAAGCCTCATAACAAGACCCCTATGAGCTGTTACATGATAGGAAGCCAATGATTGCATTCCTAAAACCTTTTGGTGTCTGCTACTATCTTAAATACCATAGACTACCTAGGCAAGTTTCAAGAAAAGCGTGATGATGGACTTTTTAGGCTACTCTTCAAATAGTAAAGCCTTTAGAGTATACAATAAGAGGACTAAAATTGTTGAAGAGAACTTACATGTTCAATTTAGTGAAAAGACTCCGTGTTGAGACCAAAGGACCGTGACTGGTTGTTTAACATTGATATGCTAACAAATCTATGAATTATAAGCCTATCATTGCGTGAACTTCCACTAATGTTGATGCAGGTACTCAAAAGAATTCCTGGTGCGTAAGCAATTTCTAAGGAAGCCGATTCTCCTCAAGAGTTCTATTTGTTTGAAAATGGAAAGCTAGTTCACCTCACCCATCATTGATAAGCAGGTCCCACTGATGATGATGTCTTGAATATCGGAGGCAATGTTGCCATCATCAAGATAAGGATGAGTTGTTGCAAGATAACTCAGTGTTGTAAGAAATTGAAAAAGAAGAAAAAGCAACCGAAGCACGGATAAGCCAAATAAGCACTGATAGAGTTAATACAACCATCGCTAAGCCAACAACTTCTACCACTATCATTACAAGTGAAATCCCTACCGTAAGTACCGATAGTAGTACTTTCTTTGGACCACATGCAGCCATTATAATGGTGAAGAGGAGTATCCACATGATCCCGATATGCCCGCTTGATTGAAATTGATACTCCTACCGATGATGAAGACATGGATGATTTCTTCAATGCCGTTGATTTAACTAATTGGAACATGTCATTCATGAAAGTCCCTACTCAACAAGGATACACAAGATTCATCCCAAGGAACAAATACTTGGAAACTTGAATACTCCACCAAACAAGAAGCAAGGTTAAGAACATCAACCCTTTCCTCAACATGGGTTCTTTGCAAGATCACTTCACAAAAGAAACAAATATAAAGATCTCGCAAAATTGCTTGTTTGCTTGTTTTCTGCCTCAAAAGGAGCCCAAGAGAGTCAAGAAGCATTATCCAAGAAGGATGGGTAGAATCAATGCAAGAGGAGCTTCTTCAGTCCAAACTTCAAGAGGTTTGGACATTGGTAGATCTTCCAAATGGTAGAGGGCAACGGGACAAAATGGGTGTTCATAAACAAAAGAGATGAAAGAGGTATTGTTGTGAGGAACAAGTCAAGGTTGGTTGCTCAAGGATACACACAAACCGGGCTGGATTATGATGAAGTGTTTCTTCTTTGCAAGAATTGAGGCTATTAGATTGTTTTTAGCTTATGCTTCATTCAAAAAATTTTGTTGTGTATCAAATGGATGTTAAAAGTGCATTTTGTATGGCACAATTGATGAGGAGGTTTATGTTTGTCAACCTCCTGGTTTTGAAGATCCCGACATCTCGACAAGGTCTACAAGTGGGAAGGCTATGTATGGTTTGCATCAAGCTCCTAGGGCATGGTATGAGTGCCTCGCCCACTTACTTGATGGACAATGAGTTTAAAAGAGGTCGATAGATAAAACTTTGTTCATAAGGAAGCACAAAGATGATATTTTATTGGTTCAGTTTATGTAGATGACATCATCTTTGGCTCAACCACTAAAGAGCTATGCAAAGATTTTGAGAAGCTTATGCATGATAAGTTTCATATGAGTTCTATGGGAGAACTCACTTTCTTTTTGGGGCTACAAGTTCAACAAAGGACTGATGGTATCTTCATTAGTCAAGACAAGTATGTAGCGGATGTTTTGAAGAAGTTTGGGTTTCAGGATGTGAAGAGTGCTAGTACACCAATGGAGACTCGTAAACCATTGCTACCCGATGATGGAAGTACCAGAAGATCGTAAGTTGCAGGTCCATGGTTGATCTTTGATGTATCTCAATCGCATCTAGCCAGATATTATGTTCTCGTATGTGTGTGTGCAAGATTCCAAGTCATACCCAATACCTCACACATGAATGCCGAAAGAGGATCTTTAGGTATCTTAAAGGTCATCCTAAATTGGGCCTTTGGTACTCAAAGGATTCTCCTTTTGATTTGGTGGCCTACACGATAAGTGACTATGCTGGTGCTAGTTTGGATAGGAAGTCTACAACCGGAGGATGTCATTGGGAAGTGCTTATTTCTCATGGCAATGTAAAAGCAAACTATTGTGGCAAATTCTACAACCTGTCAATATGTGGTCAGCCGCTAGTTGTGTGGTCAAGTTCTTCTTTGATTCGTAATCAATTGTTGGACTTTAGGTACAATTTTATGCATACTAAGATTTACATTGATAATAACAATACAATATGCATCATTAAAAATCCTGTTTTACATTCTAGAACTAAACATATTGAGATAAGACATCATTTTATTAGAGATTGTAATGAAAAAAGGTTGATTCAAATGGTAAAATCCATACCGATTTCAATGTTGTCGATCTTCTCACCAAAGCTTTTGATGTGGGGAGGTTTCAGGATCTTGTTGTTAGTATTGGAATGATTAATCTCTAAATTCTCAAATTGTTTTGTACTAGTTTGTATAAGTATTGGACTGTTATTATGTAATCTTAGTTTTGCTATTCTTGTTTCTAACCACGATAGTTTGTTTCTAACCACCGATAGTTTGGTTCAAACCACCGCTAGTTGTCCCGCTTTTTCCACTAACACTTTTGCAGATACAAGAAAGATCATTATAGAAGCAAGTACCAAGTTCATTGTTCATTCAACAAAATGCTTTACGTACTACAACCTTACAATGCAACTTCAAGTGCACATTAAAAGACTACTTCTATACATGATTTCCTACTACTATCCTTTTCACATAGTTCCTTCCAATGTCGGATATGCATTGTGATATGCATGACCAAGACGACGAAGAAGCTAAGGATCAAAATAGGAAGGATGGATTGATGAAAACGAAGATGATGACGATGACCACAGTAGATGAAGCACAAAGGACATAGTCATATCATACTTCAGATTCGCCGGTTTCACCCAAAAGCATCATTCCATTTTTCCTTTTTTCCCCCTTACTATATGAAGAAGCACCACAACCTGGTGTTGGAAGACCAAGAACCACCTCTCTGTTGTTTGGGAGTGGTGGGTTTCTTGCTCGTGGTCTTGTTGGGGTTGAGATGAAGGCGGGGTTTGAAGTTCTTCTTGAGGAGTCATCAGTCCTCGGGATCCTCACTTGATCCACCACACTATCATCTTCACGATGAAGAAATGGGATTTTCTTGGTCTTATTTCTTGTGGGAGGAGGTAAACGCCATGGGTTAGTATCTTCACTGATGATGATGATGATGATGAGGAGGAGGATGTTAGATCAACAACTTCTGGTTTATTCCAACTAGGGTTCCACATGGTGATTGGAGTTGATTGGGATTTTGGAGTATTAGGTTTTGATTTAATTGGTGTGTGCGTTATATGAGTTTTGGGTTCTTTATATGCGCAGTAATGGGCTTGGAAGTAAAAAGGGGGCGTGTTAAATGTGGTTGAGAGTTAATGAGATTCTTGGTATTGGACCGATATTAATCCAAAAAGTTGACCATATTGACTTACCTGCTCTAACCACGGATAGGTCATTTGGATCCACTGATGGCTATCTAACCACTCGATAACAATAACCTTCTTCTTTTTTTGGGTTTGTTTTTGTTACTTGTGTATGAAGGATTGTGTACATAAGAGTGATGTGTTAATCCTTATGTTTGTTTAAAAAAATTGTGTAATCCTTCATATTTTTGTGAGATCTCCTTAAATAACAATAAATTTGCTTTCTATAACTATTGGAAGTTTGGTTGAAGTGCTACTTTCTATCCACGGATGGTTTGTGTCTAAACGCGATAGTGTCAAGAACCGAGGATAGCATTTCGTTAGAGTTGGATACTACGCTAATGGTAACTTTTGCAAAAGTATATTTTTCCCCCAAATCACGGATGGATCATTTATTTGATCTTCAAAAACTCTATTGGCGCCACTACTAACCCTAATCACTTATCTTTGTAATTCACAAACCCACATCATAACCCCCATTCATCACAATGGTCATAAGTACACGTAACCTTGTTGCTATTCGACAAAGAATGATCGACCAAGGGTTTCATCAAATGATTGATTTCTTGTTCACACCTATTCACTATGCCTTAATCGTTACACCAACCATTTTAAAGCCTATATACACGGGCTCGAGGAATGCTAAGCTTGAAAAGGCCGAGTTGGAAGTGTTTAGCAATCGTTGTGGATGAGAATGCTATTTCGCTTCTCGAGGAGATCATTAGGGATGTTTTAAAATTTGATGATGTCGATGGTGTTGATAATCTTCGATGTTGAGATTATGGATTGGAAAGGTTAGGTTATACCCAAGAGGTGATAAGGTACAATTTTTTAAGAGTTTGTTTTCAAAACAATGGAAGTTTCTTATTCACACCTTATTGATGTGTATGAGTAATAAGACCACGGGATTTAATGACTTTCCTTCCAAAATTGCTAATGCTATTATTTGTTTGTCTGATGGAAGAAAGTTCAATTGGTCTAAGATGATCTATGAGGGGCTAGTTCAAAACATTAGGAAGAAGGGTAAATACTATTTGTATCCTAGGTTTGTTCAACTGATTGTGGAAAGTCAAATAGAGGAGCTGTTGAGCATACTCGAGTATGAAGTACATCATATGCTCTAAGTTTTTGCACATATGAGGAATCACCCACAAAATGTAAACATTATAGATGTTCCTTTATTTCCTCATATGCTTACTTTGCCACGATCATGAGTTTGATGAGGATTCCGCACCAACCGAAACCATCACGATGCATCTCCAATCCCCGATAGAATACCAGAAACACCGAGTGTATCTCAACCCACTTCTAGTCAACCTCAAACCACCGATACACCTATTGTTTTCACTAGGATAACGAAGGGCACCAGCTACCTCGTGCTAGTGCTAGTGGTGTTGCTAATGAGGCCGCCACGTGGTGAAGGTGACATGATGAAGGGCTTCCACCATCGATTCATGCTTAAATGTGCTGGTCGTGATATGGAAACATAAATAAGACCCAACCTTTGGCAACTATAATGTGGAGAGCTTTGGAACTTAACACAGTGGAGGGAATCCCTAGCCACTTGGCTAATATAGGTGCATAGTTGTTCGTGCTTGGCCTGATTCTATGTTTACTATATCCAAGGATTCACCTCCTGAGCATTTAACACAATAAGTGATGAGGATCAAGCTGGAACCCTAACATGAATTGACGAATTCGAAGTTTGTACATGATGACTTTTTCCAATGAACCATCTCTAATTACCACACAGGCCTGAAGTGGGAGGATATTCTTGAACTTTAAATGAATGACTGGCTAAATGTACCAAGATGGAAGAGACGATCTCGAATCCCGAGTTATGGTTTCATGGAAAGGATATTAGGCCAAAGACGTGGTTTTGGTTTTGGAGAAGATGAAAAGGCCTCGATCACGCTTTTAGGAAGCTAGCTGAGATAGAAAGAAGGTGGACTCTCCACCAATATGGAGGATGTATCCAAATAGGGAGGATGAAGGCATAAATTCGTGGGAGGCTGTTATGGAACTATGAAAGAAAAATAGTGGAGATCAAGATTTTTGGTATCCAGCAAAGATGGGAATGAGGCGCTCTTTTGAAAATGTGAAGAAAGTTGTAGAAGATGTAGTACGTAACACAAACACGATGGTATGTCCAAACCATCATAGTACTTTGTAACCAATCGGGCCGAGCTTCAGAGATATGGCAATGCAATAACCTCACAACTATACCCACTACTATCATACCCAATCGCTATCATAACCACTTCCATTCATTGTCACAACTCTCTCTCATCACCACCTAAGTCTAAAGAAGTTGAGAAAGAAATGCAAGTACATTGATAAACTAAGCAAAATTCATCTATTTCTACACCTATTATTGCACCAGTTTTATCCGTTCAATCCATGCAACTAAAACCCAAATCCAAAGGAAAAAGTTTAGTTATTGGTGAACCTCCTCAAGAAGAAAGTGGTTCAACTGATGTTGGCAAAGGTAAAGGGGTTGCAGCACGTGAGTTGAAGTTTAAATCTAAAGCGTAACAAGAAGCTTATGATGCGAGTATAAAGAATATGGTTGTCAAGAAACAAGAAGCTTAGAGAAAAGAAAGAAAAGAAGAGGAAGCTAGTCGAGAATGTTAGCTATATGGTATGAATCACAAACTTCAAGCTTCTCAACAAATACATGATGAATATAATCGCACAAGAATGGAATTTATTGGATGATGAGGAAAAAGCTAGGCTTTTGGGTGAATGGGCAAGGAAGGTTGGTAAAGAAAGGAAGCAAGTTATAAGAAAGAAACCCTTTCAATGGCAATGTATGAGGAATGTACTAATGAAAATTATTAAGAATTAAGGCATTCACATTTCTCAAAAATCTTAGTAAAATTCATTTGAAAGAATTTTGAGATTTATGAAAGATGTATGAAGATTAATCATGATGATTATCATCCAATGAATTCCGAGAAGGATGAAGAGTGGATTAAGAAGCATGATGAGTGGATGCAAAGTAAAAGAAAACTGAGATTCAAGAGACATCCGATTCTAAAAGATTGAAAGAAGTTGCGTGATGTTAATCAAATTTTTTCTTATAAGTTTTACCTTAATGATGGAAGTGAAGGAGTTTGGAAAATTCAAAGACTCAACAATGAAGTTTATGAGTATAATAAATTTTCACAAATGCTTCAAGATTGAAAGAGATGATTTGGTGAATCTTTGGATACTTTACAAGAATAAGTTTGGTGAAGTACATCCAAACATGATTATTCATGAGAGACCGGTCTATTATAATTTGAAGATTTTATTTGAACCAACTCATGATGAACCCGAGTGGAAAGGACTCTACAATGGTAATCGTAACAAAGATGGTTTTTATATCAAACTTGTGGAGTTCATGTTTTAACCAAGCTGGAAAGATTATTCATATGCTTGTAGAAGGTAATATCCTTAGTTGAATAAGTATCCGTGAATTATTGTCGATGTTGAAGTCCTGTATTATCAAGATGATGTTACCCCTATGATGGTCAAGCTTATGATTGAAGAAATACGACAATACTTAAATCTCATAAGTGTTTGGCTACATCCTCCAATCTCAGATGTTTTGAGTTAAAGGAAACTTGAGAATTCATGGAATGTATCAAGTTTAGGGAGGATTGTTGGTTTTGTTCCTTGAATCATGAATTACTTTAAGTATCGGAACCACGGACAGTTTGATATAACCACTGATGTAAGAATGTAACCACGATGAAGACCAACCACTGGTTAGTAGTGTGTAAACCACGGATGATATATTGTAACCACTACTAGTCTTGTATAGTCGGTTTAGTTTATTGTATTAGATAAATATGGAAAAGATATTTATCTTGTAGGTTACGATTGTATAATGTAAAGGACTCCTTAGTCTATAAAAGGAGGTCCTAGGTTAGATTAGATATAAGTAAGTTTTATATCTGTCGATACACTTCAAGGTTGAAAAACCCTAATACCGTAAGAGTATTCGTATTAATAAATAATATTGAGGTGTTGAATGTTAACCGTTTCTTCTCTTAAGATTAAGTGTTAAATTCCGCTTTAATGCCATTCTGAATAAGCTTTTATTCTAAGCTCTATATTGTGATCAAGCAACAACCGATCAACAAATGGGAAAGAGTGCTGATCGAGATGAGCTAGAACCTGAAATAACCCAACAAGGTTCTAGTATGAAGTCCTCTGTGAAGCAATCAAGCGGGGTCAAGGAATGAAAGCAATTAAATGTGAAAAGGGTAAAAAAAGAAATAAAATCCAATAATTCAACTCGGGGCGTAAAACCTTGTTCAATTCTATGATACCGGGTGGTTACTAAGGTAACACCGGTATCAAGACAAGACATCACGGGACCCAAGATGCACCGATTACAACTCTTAAAGTTTACTCAAGTCTCTTAAAGGGCTTGTTTCATTCTCACGGGAACCTAAGCATAATCTATCGTATTTTAGAGAGATTGTTGATATTGTTAAGGAGACCCTCTCCCTAGTCTCCCAGAGATAGGAACCAAAATGGTGCAATAATCGGAAGCCCAGAGCCGCTAGATCATCCACAATATCTCAATAGGACACAAAATTAACGAAGACTTGTTGTTTCACACACAATGGAAAGTAAGGTTGCATATTAAGAGTCCCACGATTATCCTCAAGGGTACGTTTTAACATCCTAAGCTGATATGTAAA
This sequence comes from Chrysanthemum makinoi, assembly GCA_910596185.1. NCBI lineage: Eukaryota > Viridiplantae > Streptophyta > Magnoliopsida > Asterales > Asteraceae > Chrysanthemum > Chrysanthemum makinoi. Next base: position 233,116,250 of record OU343219.1, on the reverse strand, counting down.
AATATTCACGGCGAAGCATGGAAAGCCTCTAGAGCCAACATCAAACAAGCTCTTGGTAGTGGCATGTGAAATCTTTTCAAAAAGATCAAGCTTGGGACAACCGGATAGAATCATAGGCTGCATTCACTAATCAACCTTGGTCTAGGAAATTAATCGAATTTAATACTTTTGAGAAAACCGTCTTCGATGTGCAAATCTTTCTTTTCTCTAGCACATCGAATGTGTATTCATTTTCAAACACGTAAAGTATTCTCTGATTGAAAAATACCTTTGAAAAACCGCTTTGATGTGTAAATTCTTCTTTCTCTAAAGACATCAATGTAATTTTCTAAATACAAAAGTATTTATGATTGAAATTGATTTTCTATAAACCTTCGTCGTATTGTAAAACACTTTCTTCTAAGCACATAATACATTGTTTTAAATCAATTTTTCAACAATCAGTTGAATCTCAGTCAATGGTTCACTCATTCCGTGGTTGTCTTTGAGACGCTCCATTATGCAGAACAAATTTAGAACAAATTGAAACCCCGGCTAAGAGATTCTTGGAATTATACCATCATGTGCGCATTTCATCGATCAACGGGGAACCGTGGGCCGTGGTACTCAATTCAACGAAGTGATCAAAGATACTTTCGCAGGTTTTATTGCTATAATCGTTGTTCGCGGTGTACATTCGACGGTGGTACCGACGTAATCGAGGAGTCAACCAAAGTCGATGCTCACAAAGATCCACACTTAATTGAAGAAATCATGATTGGTGCATATCTACGTAACCCGCTCATATTTTTGTTACTTATGCTCGCCACGCCGCAAATATCATGAACCGTAAAGCTCCGCCACTATGGAAAGATGTCATGATCCCAAAGCGGAGCATGCCTGGTCCGAAAAGTCACCAAGTAGGTCACTAGATTTACAACACAAAGCTTCTAGTAGAAAGAGATAAAGGCCATTGAACAATAAAACCAAACACAACACATAATGCAAGACTTAGACCCATTATGTAGGGATGAAAGAAATAAATTGAATCAACCAACCCCTCAAGCTGAGGGTTATTACATAGTATTTATGTGAGGGAAGCTAGGCAACACCCTAGTTCCCATCCTTTTCCTTATTGGACTAGGGCCTCAGGCTTATGGGCCTTTTCATGCTTCCAAGGCTAATAACAAACATAAAGGTTACATTAAGCTAACTATTACATGTGAATCACTAACACTGATTAAGGTTTAGGAGTGATTCCAAACAATCTCCCCAAGTGTTGGCTGGCGAAAAACTATAAACCAAGTGAAGGCGCTAGATGTAATAGTAGCTTTGACGCCTTCCCACATTCTTCTTTCTTGTGAGAAGATTTATGCCTTGATTCGGACAATCTTTCCAAGTAGAAATTGTCTCTTTGAACAGTTCCGTTGGACATCATCTTTTGTCTTTGTTCTTTGATCATTGTTCTTCAGCATGGTTGTGATAGTATGTTGTTGTTGTCTCCAGATCAAATCTGCTCTCAGTCATTTCATCAAGCCATAGTCTCTACCGCTATTCTTCAACACGCCATACTTTTGACGCTGGAATTCAGTGAGCTATGAAGTTCTTGCTTTTAACTTTGTAGATTCTTGGTTGACGGTTAATCATTCTCGACTTTTATGTTGTTTTAGATAACTTCCATTAGTGATTACTGCTATGGCATTTGTGCATAAGAATTCAGACATCATTCCGGGCCCGTGAGCTTCCATAAGAAAAAAAAACATGAAAACGGTTAAGAATAAGCTGGATTCCCAGACTTACAAGTTTGAACTTCAAGAGTGTTAACAAAGATAGTGTGAAAACACAACTCTAATTGTCACAAAGGCCGCTCAACCGAGTCCCACAAGTGAGATAACGCTACAAAATCGGCACATCTATGAGCCAGATGATCGGTATACCGGGCATCACCACCTAATCGTGACCCGTGGAAAACTGAATGGTTGAATAGTTTTACCAATTTAAACTTCCTTTTAAATATTTAGATCGAATTTTATGTCAATCTATTTGTTCGCTTTTTATGTTGGACGCTGATAGATAGATGTATAAACGGTAATGAAAGATAAAGAGGCATACATCACCACGCATACACAGCATTTATAGTGGTTCGCTACAAGGACACCTTTCCGCCTTTACTCCACTCCCCCGAGTCACCTACTGAGTTTCAGAAGCACTACACCAACCCTTATGGTGGAGAAGCCTTCACAACGCCGCTTAACCTTTTCCTGCACAAAGCTAAATACCGAAGTTCTTTTCACACCAAGGCGAACCACCTAACACAGACATTTCTACCCTTATACTCTGCGTAAGCTAACCACCGAAGTTCTTCACACCTTAGAGAACTAATCCTTCCACAACGCCAC
>OU343219.1:232985604-233113772 GCA_910596185.1 Chrysanthemum makinoi | reverse complement strand
AAGGGATGATATTTGGAAACCCATTGCAGAACTTCTTCACACCTGCACGGAACAATGAGTGATAAACCGCACTTCCCTGTGAGAAAACCTCTCGAGTGTGATCAGATTTTACCTCTAACCCAAAGGAACCAAAATCAAAACGGTTTCCAAAATATTCTTCTCGGTATGGCAGGTTATCGAAATTTGTCTTTGGATCGCCGACTGGGTTGCTCCAAGCACATGACCGAATCGAAGCTGCCGATCAATTTCGTCTGAAATTCATGGGAACCGTGACGTTGGAAATGATCATGCAGCAGCTATCATGGGTTATGGAGATCTACCTTTTGGAAATTATTTGATCACTCGGGTTTACTATGTCGAAGGGTTGGGACACAATTTGTTTTCGGTCGGGCGTTCGTGATGCGATTTAGAGGTTGCTTTAGGAAAATGCTTGCTTCGTTAGAAACTTGATGGCACTCGATCTCTTAACCGGGCATCGTGATACAAACTTGTATGCTATCGACATCAATCAAATGGCCTCTTCATCACCAATATGTCTTATGACACGCAGCATCCGGAACACAGTCCCGGGTTGTGGCATGACGTTATCCCATCTCAATTTCGACACCATCAACAAAATTGCCAAAGACAACATCGCCAACGGACTTCCAAAGTTCAAATACACCAAGGATCACTTATGTCCATCATGCAAACAAGGAAAAAGCAAAAGAGCATCATATAAACCCAAACCGCACTCTAGTTCGGAAGCAAGGTTGCATATGTTGCACATGGACTTATGTGGCCCGATGAGAGTTGAAAGCATTAATGGGAAAAAGTATATTCTTGTTATCGTCGATGATTATTCGAGATATACATGGGTTAAGTTTCTAGATCAAAAGACTAAGCACCAAGCATCATCATCACCTTTCTGAAACGAATTCAAGTACTTCTTCAAACTCCATTAAGGGTTGTAAGAACGCACAACGCACCTAATTCACTAATCGGAGTTAAGAGCTTATTTTGAAGATGTTGGAATTACTCATCGACATCAGTTGTTAGAACTCCACGTGAGAATGGGGTAGTTGAAAGAAGAAATAGAACTCTTGTGGAAGCCGCTCGCACAATGCTAATCTATTCTAGTGCACCGTTATTTCTATGGGGTGATGTGTTGCCACGCTTGTTTCACTTTAACCGATCCCTAATCCATACAAGATTCAATAAAACCCCATATGAGCTTGTGAACAACAGAAAACCGGATATCTCTTACTTTCACGTGTTTGGCGCTTTGTGCTATCCGACGAATGACAGAGAAGATCTAGGTAAATTGAAAGCTAAAGGTGATATTGGAATCTTCATTGGATATTCAGATAACTCGAGGGCATTCAGTATAACAGAGAACTAGGAGGATCATGGAGACGATGAATGTGAAATTTGATGAACTTTCACATATGGCTTCCGAGAGACTCGCTCTAGAACCCGCACTAAACCGGCAGACTTCTGACACATCGCTCGGACTCGCCTCAAAGAGCTCAATAAACTTCGTTTGACAATCCTAAAGAACAAGAATGGGAGAATTTCTTCGAGTTAATGTTCGATGAATACTATGGTGGAACTTCGACAAATGCATCAAACCATCATTCCGCTGCAGACCGCCAAAATCATCCTCCACCACCAACTGAAGATGCATCTACAACGGTCGAAACCAATGCACCAACTCCATCTACATCATCTACATCTACTAAGCTATTGCACCCGCTCTACCAGAGGTTGATGAGCAAAATCAAAACCAAAACGATGCAACGTTAGATGAAGACTTATTTGAAAACCCGCTTGCTACGGAATCAGCTGAATCATCTTCAAGCTTACGAGAACCATCTAACTCGCATACGTATAACCAACGGTATCCTTCTACTCTGAAGTGGACAAAAGACCATCCGATTGAACAAGTTATTGGTGAACCTTCAAGGCCAATTCTGACGAGACGCCAACTTGCCACATCGACGACTTATGCATTTACCTTTGCTCAATTAGCAATATAGAGCCGAAGAACATTCGCGAGGCAATGGCAGAACCCGCATGGATAGAAGCAATGCAGGAGGAACTTCTCCAATACCGTCTACATGACTCTTGGGAAATGGTTCCAAGACCCATTGACGTTCGAGTCATTGATCTTAAATGGTTATGGAAGAACAAAAGGGATGAAGAAATGACTGTAATTCGCAACAAAGCTCGCCTTGTGGCCAAAGGATACATAGAGAAGAGGGAATAGACTTTGAAGAGTCGTCATACGGTAGCTAGACTTGAGGCAAGGATTTTCTTAGCCTATGCAGCCACAAAACATCACGGTTTATCGATGGACATTAAGACCGCGTTCTTGAATGGAACTCAAAGAAGAAGTGTATGCGTGAGTCACCGTAAGGCTTCATAGACAAGGAACATCCAGACTACGTCTACAAACTCAAAAAGGCAATCTATGGTTTGAAACAAGCTCGAAGAGCGTGGTATGACGAACTGCCCTCTTTCCTTATCCAAAACAATTTCACCAAAGGAACAGTTGATCCTACCTTGTTTACACAAAAATGCAAAACGATATTTTGATTTGTTGATTTACGTGGACGAAATCATCTTTGGGTCCACTAATCCGAATCTTTCAAAACATTTTGAAAATCTCATGAAAAGTAAATTTGAAATGTCCATGATGGGGAACTAAAATTCTTTCTTGGTTTACAAATACATCAATCCCCGCGTGGAATTTTTATAAATCAAGCTAAATACACAACCGAGATTTTGAAAAATCATGGTATGGATAATTGTGACTCGGTCGGAACACCAATGGTAACTTCACCAAAAATTGGAGCCAATTTGTTTGGGAAACCTATTGATCCGAAGAAATATCGGAGCATGATTGGTTCTCTCATGTATCTAACGCTAGTCGACCGGATATTCATTTTGTGTTTGCTTATTAGCACGGTTTCGTGCAAAGCTACCGAACCGCACCTCAAAGAGGTTAAAAGGATCTTTCGGTACCTGAAGACATCCATTCACATGGGACTTTGGTATCCGAAGGAACTGATTTGATCTAATTGCCTTTTCGGATGCACCACGCAGTGATCAAGTTACGACAAAAAGTACATCTGGAGGAGCACAATTTTTGGGTGAAAAGTTAGTAAGTTGGTCTTCAAAGAAACAAGATTGCATGCACTTTCAACCCAAGCTGAGTATGTGTCTTTATCTACGTGTTGTGCTCAAGTTCTATGGATGAGAACACAACTCACAGATTATGGCTTTACTGTCGATAAAATACCTATGTATTGTGACTCGAAAAGTGCCATAGCCATATCATGCAATCCGGTTCATCACTCAAAGACTAAGCATATCCGTGTCCGCTATCACTTCATCAAAGAGTACGTCGAAAATGGTACCGTTGAATTATTCTTCGTGAAGACAGATTACCAACTCGCCGATCTATTAACTAAAGCCCTTCCAAAAGAAAGGTTTGACTATTTAGTTCGACGAATTGAATGCTAAGCCTAACCCCGAGGAGTTAGAACGTCTTCTCGAATCTTCTTGAAAATGATTTTCCAAAAGCTTCGCTGTAAATATTTTTGAAAAACAAAATACAAAATTTGAAAACCAACAAAAGCAAAATATAAAAATATAAAACTTTCAAAAAATACAAAACAATATAAAATCAAAAATCCAAAAATATTCTTCTCACGACATGTCTCTTGTATAATCGATATTCTATACGTTTCTAGAAATGTCATTCAACAATGATACGGATATGTACAGATGCTTGAGCGAGAGTTCTTTATTGTTTTCTAAAACATGTCGTTTCTCAAAATTTCTTCATAAAATGGCTTTCGATACACAAGATCGAAACCCGGACTAAATGATGACTTTTGATTATTTTCAAATCAAAACGTGCTTTTATTGAAAAATGAGGTGTACGCCTTCAGCACTACATTTAAAAAAAAAATGGTGAGAAATCATCATCATCTTGAGCACCTTTTCAAGATTGTTCAAAAGATTTTCAAAATCTTTCAAAATATTTTGTGCTCAAGATAACTCCCTCTAAAACCCTTTAATTGATTATGCTTTATTAAAGGGGAGTATAAAACAAAATGTTCCAAATTCATGCTTAAATCAAATCCGTTTGTCTCCCCAAAAGATTCTAAAATGTTGTTTAATCCGTTGATATCAAAAATATCACGAATATGCTATTTTTGAGGGGAGGAGACGTGATTAAAATGTGATCAAAAAGTTTAATGATCGGTGTTTGAATCTCAAAATGAGCTCGACTCAGACGGAACCAATGAATTGACGAAAGTCATAAATGTACCATCTCGAGAAACTTTCTATGACTTGACCAGGATGGGTAATAATTTCAAGCTAGTTCTCTAGTGATGTAAACGGTTCTCGAACGGTTCTAGCTCATTTAAAAGTCGATCAATTCAAAAGTGCGAACTCTACCCTCTCTATGTGCGATTTGTTAAAACTCATAAGCACATGTGAAGGGGAGTGTTTTCAAAATATAAACTCTCGAGTGTTCAAACATGTTTTCTATCATAAACACTCAGAGATTTTCAAGAAAATGGTTTATGGCAACAATAGGGACGATCATGGAGTTATAAGGTGACTAAGGATAGGAAATTGCCCTATGATCCAGAGCCGGAGGGATATACCCAAGGACAATACCAATAGTTAGTATTAGAAGTCCTTAGGTATGATTGAAAAAGGAGTAATGTGAGAAAGGAGAAAGAAGGGGTTGAAGAATTAAAAAGAAATGTGAAGAAAGGGTGAAAAGAAATAGCCCTCCATATTCAACCTTAGGGCGTAAACCGGTTCAATACATATGCTACTGGTTGTCACTAGATGACACTGGTATTGAAGACAAAGACGTCATGGACCCAGTGGACGACTGCACTAAACCTTCTATCCACTCAATTCCTCTTAAAAGGATTTGTTTCATTCTCACGGGAACCCTACATAATCTATCGACTTTCTCTTAGAGATTGTTGATATTGAAGAAGGAGACCCTCTCCCTAGTCTCCGCTAGGAAAACCAAATGCACTAATTGAGTCTAGAGCCACGAGATTCATCAAAAGATCTCATAGGAACACTTGACATGACATCGCTTGTTGTTCATCAATAAGGACACAAGTGATATATTCTAGAGTCCTACGCAGATCTTAGCAATTTCCGTAACATTTATGAGAAGTTTCACATCTGTGATTCAGTGATTGAATGGAAACTCCTCGCGGGTCAACATCAAGCACCCGACAAGCAGTCACTTCGGTAATTCTCCGTGGATTACGCTTAGTGTGTCTCAAACGGTCTACAGTCGGTGATGCGGTGTACCTCGGCGACTCATCTGAACTGTAGATGTACTTCGGTATATCGCGTTATCTCACTTGTGGGACTCCAGTTCGGGAACGGCCCTTGTGAGAATTAGAGATGTGTTTTCACACTATGCTGTTAACACCCTCGAAATTCAAACTTGTAAGTGCCGAAATCCGCTTATTACTAACCGTTTAAATGTTTTCTTCTTATGGAAGCTCCGAAGCGGATGGATCGTGCAGACTCGCCACATGCTCATACCAACAACACATGAAAGTTCTCATCATAATCAAAAGATGATTCTTCGTCAATGTCAAAGAATCTACAAAGTTTAAAGACGAACTACATCATTGGTAACCAAAAGACAAATAGAAGTGTGAGCATGGTGGAGAAAGAATGGAGAAGACGTGGAGACACCTAACCAACGAAGTTGACAACGGCACACAACCACATTATCTGATCACAAAGCATGAAGGAACAAAGAATCAAGACTATTCTATATCTACACAAAGTTCAAGCTCAAGGAAAGTAAAGACCTAATCAAGTGGAGCATCATTTGAATGACCACCCCTAAGGGGGAGATTGTTAGCCTTAATAGTTTTATTAGAAGTGATGGTCATTCACGATTAGGAACTTTGTAACGTGTGTTAGATATCGTGATAGAATAGTCAACGGGCTCGTGGATTGGGCTAAGCTAAATGGCTAAATGTTAAGGTATGCTAAGCCGTATTTGCTTTGCATCCAAGCCCAATCCAAGCCAACTAAAAGCCCATGGAAAGCCTTTAGGCATCAAGTCCCTTTGACTATAAATACCCCTCAAATGGTCATTTGAGGGGTGTGCTTGAAAGTGTGTGTGTGTGTGTTTTTCCTTTGAAGTAATACAACATATTGTGTTTATCTTTATCTCACATATACACGATTTTATATCTTCAAGTCACCATCTTTCTCTTCCTTACTTCTAAGCATAACGTTTGTGTTTGTATTGTTTGTGTTAACGTGGTATTTGTGTTGGGTTTGTGATAAGGTTGATATATATTTGGTCCTAACATTTTTCTTATAGTTTCTTTAGTCAAACACATTACAAAATTATCAAAGTTGTTCTATTTTTTATTTAATATCACAGTGTATTTAACACAAGACATTAATGATTATAATTAAATAATAAAGTATATCTGATGATAATTTTAATTTAATTAAATAAAAAATTTATATAATTTTTGTATTCTTTATTTTAATAAAGATGTTTTACTTTAAAACAACTTTGATAAAATGTGATATTAAACTTATTATGATATTATTAGAGTATGTAAATTTCATAGTTTAATAAAGATGTTTTACTTTAAAAACAACTTTGATGTACGCGGTTAAATAATTATTTAATATCACAGTAACTTAATATGACATTAATATTATAGTAATTTGTAATATAAATTTGATCATTACCATTTCATTAATGTTATGAAGAATATTTTTGGAAAAAATATGTGTAAAAAAAAAAAAAAAAAAGGAATATTTTTGGTTTGTTGGTGTTTCAAATTTGTAATGTGTTTTGTCATAGAAATGAATGAGTGTGTAATAGGTTATGAAGAATATTATATTTCATTCTTTAATATAATTCTTAATATAATATTTTTTTTATTTAATTATCTTTTTTTATTCACTTATAATTTTAAGTAAATTTTGTGTGATATATACCAATAAAAAAATTTGGTATCCAATCATTACTCTATATAGTACATATAAAACTTATTATTTTTCCTCTATAAATATGACCATTTCCGATCACACAAAAAAACAGAGCAAGCAATCAACTTATAATAAATTTCAATCTATATTCAAAAAGATTGATGATCATTTTGCTATATAATTTTATTTTTTTTGCTTCGTTTATATATGAAATTTAGATATTTTACCGAATATTGAAAGTGAAACAACTTACAAGTAAACAATTTTTCTTACAAATCATCAAGTTGTCTCACTATACCCAAAACCCTAAATCCTAAACCCTTAAGTATTTCATCTTCAAGAATAATCAATGGTGTATGATAATCTGTATAAAGTCAGCAAACAGTTTTTTTGTTGCTTTTTAAAGCCTTATTCTATCAAAATCATATGTCATTGAACATTTTGTTTTTCCAGCTTCATCAACAAAGCTTAGAAATGATGCTATATGATCATGCTTTGCGAGTCACAGTTGATGAAGCGAATAGGTTTGGGTGAAGGAAGGGATCAAGGAATGAGTTTAAAATTACGATGAAGATGACAATGAAGTAGTTGCTAATGTTTTTTTATTTTTTGATTTCTTTTATGTATGACTTTCAAGATGAAAAACAAGCTACTGTGTAATTTAAAATGCAATTATGCATATATCTATTTCAACAAGTCATAGTAATTTCAATATTAATATCTTTTTTTTTTTTACATTTTATGCTATGAAAATCAATGATAACTTAAATTTTCATTTTAATATGATTGTCATATTTAATTTCTATATTTACTTGCAGAAAACTTATTCTCGATATTAAAAGCTGGGAGAACCATACAATTTTATTAGCAAAGAGAAAAATTTGTTTGCAAGCAGAGAAAAATTTGTTGCAGCAGCTGATAATATTTAGTTACACCAAAGTTATTCTGATATTAAAAATGGGAGTACCATACAGCAGCAGTAATACTATCATCAGACAGTCTTGCTTTCCGAATAATAAAATCTATATTACAAAAATCAGAAATTTCTTAATTTCTTTCTTAATCATCAAAAATAATATCAAAATTTCTTAATATCACATAAGAATAAGGACAATTAAAATCTGACTAACAACAATAATTAATGTCACAAAACAGTACCTTTTCTCTCAAAAAATAATTGACCATTTTTTTTTCCTGTTGCCTCTTCTGCATACTTATTCTGATATTAAAACTGGGAGAACCATACAATTTTTATTAGCAGCAGAAAAATTTGTTGCAGCAGCAGAAAAATTTGTTGCAGCAGCAGTAATATATATATATATATATATATATTTTTTTACAGGTAACTTTCCAACTTAGGTTTTACCACCCTCCTAATCGAGGGCCTAACCACCACATCGCCAGGACTATGTTGTCTTAACCGTCCACGCCTGGTACAATGTATGGCTTAGGTGCCGCGAGGAAACCGTACCGCCTCCACACAAGTTTCCTTGCTGGAGTAACGTCCGGATGAAAACCCCGACCTTGCTCAGATTTGAACCCCCAGCGGCTTGGTCTAAGGTGCTCTTATCCTCATTGCAAATCCCAACTGCGCTAAGGCAGCCGACAGCAGCAGTAATATTTAGTTACACCAAAGCTATTCTGATATTAAAAATGGGAGTACCATACAGTTTACTATAATCAGACATTCATGCTTTCTGAATAATAAAATCTATATTACAAAAATCAGAAATTTCTTAATATCTTTCTAAATCATCAAAAATAATATCAAAATTTCTTAATATCACATAAGAATAAGGTCAATTAAAATCTGACTAACAACAATATTTAATGTCACAAAATTTCTTAATATCACATAAGAATAAGGTCATTGACCATTTTTTTTTCTTGTTGCCTCTTCTGCACACTTATCAAATATTTCTACATCTTCAAATGTAAAAAAATTTGGATCTCTAATATTTTTAATTTCATTGCTTATCTTGCAAAGAGCTTCCAATAAATGGATGTATTTCATCTTTCAAAGGTGGCAAACCAAATTCTTTTAACAACCTTACAATCATCAAAGCAACATCATCAACTATCGCTCTTACTTTGTCTAGACAAGTTTCATGAATCTATACAAGAAATAAATAGTATATCAAATTTTTTTATAAATTTGTAATAGCATATGCAAAACTTTATTATGATTATATAAAGCAATAATACCTGATCCACGTATTCTAGCAAATCAAAGTAAATGTGACTGTCACAAATAGAAAAATCTTCAAATACTTCCATTCTTTTGTCCAGCTTTTTGAGAAGGTAGCGTAGCACACATATATTTGTTGTGTCATAAGGATAATTGCCGCATGTCAAATATTTTAATGTTTCAGTTAATAAACAATTTGCAGCCTTAATTTCTTGTTTAACTTGACTCAAGCATTTTCGCATTTTTGCTTATAATCGGACAAAAATCATCCACTGCTGAACTTTCTTCTTCATCAACTAACCTTTCTTCTCCTTCTGTTGAATATAACAAGACGATAGTTAAGATTTTTAATATGATTAACTATCACTACTAGTACTAAGATACTATTTTTGCTACTAGTACTAATTTGAATTAATTATCAAATTATCTGTAATAATAGAAATCATCTGAATTAACTACTTTATCAAATTTATTAAGTAAGTAATATGAACTTGATATTTAAGAAATATAATTGATATCAGATTACCTATGATTATAATTTTCAGAGACAATTTATAAACATGAAAGAAATTTCTTAATAATTGATTAAGATCAATTATTATAATATGCCGTTTTTCAGTTTATAATTATTAACAGAATAACAATGATAAGAAAATCGAAAGTTCGTTAATATCAGAATAGGTATCATCAAACGCCATTAATATCAGAATAAACATTATAATGAAAAAAATTAAAGATCTTAATATGATATAACCAATCTTGAGTTTACAATGAATATCAGAATAAGCACATCAGACACCTTTAATATCAGAATGACAATGTTAGGAAAAAGGGAATTCGTTAATATCATATTAGCTCTCATCAGACACCTTTAATATCAATAAAATGATAACTAAAAAGTAAATTTATTATTATCATATAAGAAATTTTCAGTTTACAATTGATGTTAAGAAATTTTTTATCAGATATTTACACCGAACCTTATACACTTGGTCAGATATCGTTAATATCGAATAAAAATGAAAACGGCAATGTTAAGAAAAAGGAATTCGTTAATATCATATTAGCTCATCGAGATACCGTTAATATCGAATAAAATAAAAACGAAAATATCTTAATATCATATCATATTAGAAATCTTTTAAGAATTTTTTGTTGTGTTAATGTTACATTAGCTATATTCATTTAATAAAAATGTTAATAAGAATGGAAATATCTTAATATCATATTAGAAGTCTTGATAAAAATAATATCAGAGTAAGTATCTTAAGAAAAAATTAATTATGTTAATATCGAATAGCTATCTTCGTTTGAATTATATCGAATAGCAATATTCTTAATATCAGATTATCTATCATCGATATCCCTAATATCGGACTAACTATCATAAAAAATTCTTAAATTCTAAATTAAGAAACTTACCTTCGTTCGATTCAAATCTTAAACTTGGACGAAATCATTGTTTTTAGATTTTTTTAGTTTATGTTTTATATGTTTTGTTATTCAGATCTACACGATATTATAATAGTATAGATAATTACGAAAATGCCACGCTTTTTAACGTAGATCGGATGGACACTTTGATCGCGGCGTGATATTCATCCACCATCCGTACTTAAAAGCTGGAACGCACCCGATCCCTTCCCTATATATATATATATATATATATATATATATATATATATATATATATATATATATATATATATATATATATATATATATATATATATATTATTTTATATATAAATTTCATTATTTTATTGTTAATGGTTTTTTAGACTCCCAATCATAACACCAATAACATCGCGTATGTCAAATAGCCACATCGCCTTTAACATTTAACATTAACATCCTCAAAAAAACACCCACAACCATAACATCCCAATAACATCAATAACATTCCCAACAATTTACAAAAACAACCCCTCATTTAGGGGGATAAATGAAAAAAAAAAAAAAAAAACTGAAATAACGGGCGTTATCCCACTAACTGGCCGGGACTAACGCCGTTATAACGCCGGAGGTCCAATGGGAATAACGGCTTAACGCCGTTGGGGCGTTATGGTTGAAACTGCTCTTATATATGTGTTTATTGTTTGTTTAGTTATCATGTATAGATTGTTGACAAATGTTTGGGCAGGAGAGTGTTGATAAGCTCATAGGATTAGCTTTACTTTCGGGCTTATAACATTATTCATTTTTTTTCTTATATATAAATTATATGTTTGCCCTCTTACCAGGGGTGGCCATTAAATCCATTTTACAATTGAGTTGGTACAGGTTATTCCGTAATCTGTGATGGGTAAAATAATGGCTCAAAATGCATTGGGTCAAATATATAGGAGTGTGTTTAGGATAATTAAAGTGATTCTGATTGGTTAGGAGTTTAATGATTAGTTTAGGAGTAGTTTCAAACTTGCAAGAAAACTATCTGTCATTATCTGTTAAGTAGGGTCATTTGTACTCGTAGATTTCTTAATCAGACATTCCTAAACACTCTAGAAAAATGATCATTTGAATGTTGTGTTTTTGAGGTTGCACATAGTCAGTTTCTAATATTTTAGCCTTGAGAAGCAGGGCTGCTTGAGATAGTGTTCAGATGCTAACATTTTGTTTTGATAATCAGTTGCCTAAAGTATTTGAAGTTTTAGTATTTACAAGCAAAAGTTCTAGTTAATAATGTCTCTCACAAATGCTAACATTTTGTTTTGATGCGCGTAGCCACAGTTCGAGTGGAAGTTCATCCTTTGGATTTCTATACAAGTCGTGAAAATCTGTTTCTATTGCTGGGATAATGCAGGGCAAGAGTGGTTTGGTGGACTCCGAGATGGATACTAGTAAGTGAAGTACTGTCTTATATACGATGCTAACTATTATGAGTTTGCATTTATCATTAAATGAGTATTTTAAGAATGTATATTTATTATGCATCAATGAATTGTAAATATTGCATAAATGTTTGTATTGCTTAATTTTTAACTTTTGATGTCTTAATGCATTTAATGAAAAAAAATGTCTTCTTTTATTATAAGACTAGGCGACTACCCGTGCCTAGCGACAGACAATAAGCGATATGCGATATTGTGGTAAGTCTTTCATATAACATTCAAATAGTTATAGTGATATTTTAGTTACACAAAATACTTAACCTAAATATCATTATAACTGTATGCAGGGGCGGAACCACATAGAACTTATGGGGGGGCGGTGCCCTCCATGGTTCGCCAAAAATTATCAATTTTCAGTGTAAATTTTTTTTTAGGACCATTTTATTAAAGTGCACCCCATTACAAAATCAAATTGCCCCCCACCTTAAGATCAAACAATGTAAAAAACATTAAATCTCTATAATAATATTAAAAATTATCAGTTTTTAGTGTAAATTTTTTTTGACCTTTTTGTTAAAGTGCATCACGAATTTTATCAAAAAAAAATTTTTTTGCCCCCCGCCTGGTAAAATCCTGGGTCCGCCACTGACTGTATGCCGCTATAAAAATCCCGTTGATATGCACATATACTCGTCTAGTAATTACCAATATAGCCGAGTACCCACGCCTATCGGCACCGGTCCATGGTTTTTGACAAAATACGGTTGCGACAATTTTTGTGTGTGTTTCATTTTACAGTCGAGTACCGCATATTGCGACGACACTTTATAATATTTGACAAAATATTATTACATCAATACTTGTGTTACTTATAATTGTACTTGTATTGCATTTCAGGGCCCGTTTGGTTTGTTCTTTAGGAATGACAATGGGTATCGAATTTGGAATGATGTGGAATGACAATGAGTATGAAAAAGTATATCATTACGATTGTTTATGTTTGGTTGATAAAATAGGGTATGAAAAAGTGTATAGATATTTGAATTTTGTAGTGGAAAAAAAAGGGGCCCACGGGAATAGATTTCATAGACGCCAAATTGGTGTGTAATGAATCTATGACTATGATATACCCATTTCATTACCGGGCCCACAAAACAAAACAAAACAAACAACGACTATGACTTTGAAAGTCATAGTCTCATTCACATTTATACTAACCAAACGGGGCCCTTAGTGTTCTTAAAGCTGGACGCAGTGGAGGTTTAATAATCGGTCGGGCACCCAAAAATCAAACAACGACCGATTTGGAAATCGGTCGTATCGAGTGTGGAGTTTGGGTCGTGAAGTCGGTCGAGACAAAAAAAATCATATATCGGTTGAAAATCCAACCGATTTCAAACCTTTACACACACACTTTTCTTTCTTTCTTTCTTTCTTTTTTTATTTCTATGTTTTCTTTTTTTTTTCTTTTTTTTTTACTTGGTAATTAACTGTGACAACTTGGTATTCTGGGAGAGAAAGGCGATGTGGCAAGACCTGCATGACACGAGTGTGCCCAGCCTAAAAAATACTTCGTAGTAAAATATGCAAAATTCTTCATCAAATATTTTAGTTACCATAAAGAAATGTTTTATGGGACACACGTTGTTATGTCCTATATTCAATAGTCCACCTACAATTCACTATTGTCTAAAAAGCAATTATCAGTACGATCCAGTTATGTATAATGTGTATAGTAAAATAAAAGTTTAATAGTGACATTTGAAACCAAAAATGGTTTTGTTCCATGCCTACCCATTCTGAATTGGTGTTGCAGCTATAAGAGGGTGGAGTGTATTATGTGTGTTGTTAGTTTATATATGCTTTGATAATTCTTCAATACAAAAAGTCAACCCCATATTTACAGCGCTTTAATGTTTACAGTTGTGTTGATATGTTAAACATAATACTCTTCAAATTTCCAGCAATAGCTAATATAATACTTTAAAGTTTTTCAATACCTTCCAATGCACATAATATACTTTTTTAATGGACAGAATACTTTCCAACAATAGCTAAGAGCAGTGGGTATGGTGAAGAACCTATAACTCTTCATCACCGTCACTTCACATCAGTATAACAAACCTCCACAACAAACCCCCATCCCTCATAACAAACCTCAACCTCTTTATTTGGGGCCACCACTAAATAAAACACTACATATTTACACAAAAAAAAAATATATATAAATAAATAAATAAATAAAAAAAATGACAAAAGTTAAAATATACCCTCGCCGTCATGACGAAGAGGGTTGTGATGAAGAGGGACGAAGAGGAAGGGCGGTGTGGTGAAGAGCCATGACAAGGTGTCACCTCACCTCGACGGTGAGCCACAAAAAGGCCACACCCACTGCTCTAATAAAAATTACTAAGGTAAATGTTCATGTACTTTACTGTTATGTACATCATTTTTTCAGATACTTTTTGGTAAGAAAAAACAAATCAATTTTGTGGCAACGCATATCTCGGCGGCTGCAAGGGAATATTCCGGTGATGGCAACAACTATTTCAGACTACTTTCCGGCGGTACGCAACAACACTTTCCGGCGACATCAGCGAGATATTGGCGGTGACAACGACGTCAAACGGCGGTTAACGGTGGCTGAAAAAAAAAACCAAAAATGTTATATTACATAGATCTTTAAAAAATATATAGATCTACAAATAAAATTTATATATCTAGAAATAAAAATTGAAGATCTATAAAAAAAACCTTCAAAACTTGTTTAATACAGTATATGTATAAATCTAACAAAAAGGCACAAATAAACCTTTTTTGATGTGGAGGTTTCGTTGGTTATTTTTCTTGGTGGTGTAGTTTTCGGTGGTTGAGTGTTACGGTGGTTGAGGGTTACGGTGGTAAGGGGTTCGGTGGTGGTGGGCTCGGCGATGGTGGGTTTCCGGTCGTGGTGGGGTTTTGATGGTGGTGGAATTTGGTGGTTGTGGAATTCGGTGGTGTAGGTACTCCGGTGGTGGCGGAGTTGTGGTGGTGGTAGGAAGATGAGAGTGTTTTGTGAAAAAAAAGAAGGTATTTTTTTTCCTTGTGAGAGTGTTTTTAGTTTAGAGAGAGAAATGAGACTCTTGTGTGTGTGTTTTTATTTTTGGTTTAGACGCATTTCAAATTCAATTTTTATTTTTACCTTTTAAAGTGTTTCAACAATATTGACTTTTAACATTTAGTTTTCAAGTTTTCATTTTAACGTTTGACTTTTTTCACATTTTATGTATTAAAGATTAAAGATAGTAAGATTTTTATTATGAGTAATGCTATTTAGACCTAAAACACAAGCCTAAATACATACATAATGCATAAATCACTTGTACAATTGTATTAAGTACTTTTTCTTTTTAAATTATAACAAATCAATTTTTAAATCAAGCAATCAAATCATTAGGTTCATTTGTAGGCATGATTAGTAGATCCAACGATCATTTTTCTTTTATTATTGTATTAACTTAAATTGAGTAATTGATCCACACCACATCTATCACGCGCATGATCACCTCTTCACAATTAATCTCCTCACATTCATTTTCTTATCATCGACTTCTAGACAATATCACGAGGTCACGATCGTCACCCACCATTTACATAAGCTTTACGTACACCACGCAAGATTTTTATATCCTCCAATTTACTTTTGACGTAAAATTATTTGCGTTTGCGATATTTGGATTCTGAAAGTGTCAACTTTTGCTCTTCTGGAGTCTAAATCGAATGTTGTATATGTTTGCTTTACGGTTGTTGATGGTTCATGGTGGTGCTTTACAAAAATTTGTATAATTCAAGATGAAATATTTCTTTCACAATTCAGATAGTCAGATGACTATAATAAGCATATAGTAGTAGTAAAATAATAATACTCCGTGGTAGTTCTAGAAGTTTTAACAGAAAAGGGAGTAAAAGCATAAACACGGTATACCACAAGGAGCATTGTTGTAATTAACTTATAATAGTATTTCGTTTACTTCGTTTTCAATTTTTTATTAGATTAAAGTTACACTATCATTATTTTATGAGTAAACTACACCATTCGTCCTTGTGTAATACGTTGACTATCAAGTTTCGTCCTTTGACCAAAAAAATTGCACCGTCGGTCCTTAACTACGAAACGTTAGTCATCGTTGGTCCCTCACCCTAACTGGCGTCAGTAACGGGCCGTTAAGTCAATCCATGTGAGGATATTTTAGTCTTTTTCCTTTGATTTTTAACTTCATCTTCTTCCTTTACCTATCTTCTTCTTCATTTTTATCACCATATCTTTTCCTTTTTCCATCTTTCCAATCTCCTCCTTCATCACCCGTATATTAAAAGCTTCCTTTTTCTCAAATTTTCAGTCCATTCATCAATCAAAACCCTAAAAATCAACCCCAATCAATCGTTACTTCCTCTCCAAAATGACCAAACCCTTTCTCGGGTTTTGCAATTCACCCTTGGTTTAGCAAAACCCTTCGGCAATTACCTTAATTTTGAGTATTTCTTTGTTTTTGTGAAGCACAGTCAAGTGAAAATGACTTTACTATTATGTTAGCTTTGAAGAAGAATTTAAGTCCACCTAAATCACTAGATTGGTCTGATTCAAACCCACCTCGTTTTCAACTACTTTTTTATCAACAACCACCTCTTCTTCATTACTTTTTTTATAAAAAATTTCTTCTTCCAATCCAGGTATTCCTTCTTCTTCCCTAACTATACTCGAACCTCGGCTTATCGTATTCGTCTTCGTTTCTGCTGATACATAACCGACGGCGTCACCTCCTTAACCATATAACTCATCGTATAGCCTCCCGCCGGAAAATAACCACCAACCGGAGGAAAACTCTCACGCCCACGCCGCCATCAACCATCTACGCGCCGCGTGATGTCATCATGCAAATGCAACGAGCCATCAGAATCCTCACCATCATCATCACTATCCGTACCAAAACGTATATGAGACACGCCGGAGTTAGTTTTTTTATGTCCAGCAACGATGACGTCATCATTAGCAGTTTTATTTGGCGGGGTGACGTCATGAAAAGGATGATGGTTGAAAAATAGGGTTAGGGAATGACTAAGGGATTTTAACGAAGTGAAGTAAGCAAAATGAGCTTGTGATAAAATGTAGCGCTGGTGAATTGCCTCGTCTAGAAACTAGCATCTTTTGCGGCATAAGATCACTGCTGATGATGAGTTGTAGTCTTTTGCGGCATAAGATCACTGTTGGGTTAGTGTTTGTTGATTGAAGGTGTGAGGAAGATGATGGGTTTATCTTTGTTGAAGATAATGCAGTCAAACATTAATGGTACAAGAAGCAAGTGGTGTGGGTGGGAAAATACAAAAGTACCCTCGACTTAAATAGGCTTAACGGCCGTTACTCACGTCAGTTAGGGCAAGGGACCAACGCTGAGTAACGTTTCGCAGTTAAGGACCAACGGTGCAATTTTTTTGGTCAAAGGACGAAACTTGATGGTCAACGTATTACACAAGGACGAATGGTGTAGTTTACTCTTATTTTATTTTATAAATAATCACAAAACATTTCTTATTTTGTTATTTAGACTTTTTTTAACGGCAATTGAAATATCTCATGATATGTATTTATTTCATATGTTTTTTAAGCATGATTTAAACCTATAACACTTCGTTTCAAAATTAGCTTTAATTTTTCGATTAAAAAAATATAACTGAAAATAGATTACCACTAAACTCTTTAACTAATCAAATATCATTTTCACTCATTAAACTCTTCAACAAATTAAATATCATTCTAGCCAATGTTTTATAACCCGGTTCAGTTGTTAGTTTATCAGGTCACCGGTTCAACCGTTTTTAAACATATGTATACTACTTTCTATATTTAATATGTAATGTTGCATGATCTCATGATTTCTCCGACTTTATTCTTACATTCAATTAAACCGAAAAAAAAAAGAATAAGACCCTACCGATAAGCTTTATCTTTAAGTTTTATATCTATAGTAATATAGCAAAGATTTGCAATAATTAACTTATGATTTTAAGTTATAATAGTCTATATTAAAACTAGAGTAAATTACACCGTTCGTCCTTGTGGTTTGCGTTGACCGTAGCATATCGTCATTTGACCAAAAAAAAATGCGCCGTTCGTCTTTAAGTGGCTAACGTTATGCGCCGTCATTCCTGACCAAACGACGTTAACTTTGACTGTTAAACTCCCCTCATGTGACTTGCACATGAGGGTAAAAATGTCATTTCATCTCCACCTTATATATAGTTTATGGTCAATACATAAACACAAAACATATCTTCTTCTATTCATCTTAAAACCTCTCCACATCTTAGCCGCCACCCACCCACCTTCTTCTCTTCATCTTAAAACCTCTCCACATCTCCGACCGCCACCTGCCACAAAACAACCATTACCACCATCACCTCACATTGCCTCAGTAGCCACCATACGCTGCCACCATCATTTCAACGCAAGGAGAAAATCAAGATCTAAAGTGGCTTATTTTCTCTTAGGTTTTGTGCACGTGATTTATTATGGGGTTCAATATGGATTTATTAAACCTCCATCGTCTAAATGACCTCTTTCTGCCACTACCTCGCTTCGATTTTTGTATATGACCGGTTTGGAGGTGACTTGGGTTATGTTTAAAGAAAGGGTGTTGATTTATGTGGTACAGTTGTATAGTTTTGGTTGTTTCTTGCTCGCCTTAATATAAAACCGGTGATCTTTTTTTAGTTTTGCTAGATTTTTTTATGTTGTTTTTTTAGGTTGTTTATGTGGTCGCATGTGTTTGCGCTTTAGATTGTGTTGAGAGAGAGGGTGGTGGTATGTGTGGTTTTGGTTTTATGTTGTTTGATCTGCTGAAAACACCGTGATTTAACCGAGCTTAGGTGGTTTCGGTTGAAACTTAAACTGAGGGTGCTTAGGCTTTTTTGAGTTTTTTTAGGCCAATCATGGTTTTAGATTTGAAAAATGAGGCCAATTATGTGAAAATCAAAATATGACTTTGTAGTCGATAAAGAAATGGCGCTGGTTTACTAAAGCTATATTTTTTTTTGAGTTTGAGCTCTTGATATGTCCATTTTTGTTTCTTGATATATGGATGCCGACCAATGTGTTGTTTAATTTGTTGTTACAATTGTTTTGATAGATCTGCTAATGATATTATTTGAGGCAAATTGTCTATGTATGTTGGAGGCCACATTAGTTTTTGTATTTTGGCTATAGTTGGTTTCCTGATATGTTTCATTTGGCAGTGATGAACGTTAGATTTTGTAGTTTGGCTTGGTAGAATTGAAGGATAGTTGAGTGCGGGATTGACTCGGCTTAACAACCTCTGTTATTGCAAATACATGGATTAATTTGAACCAAATTTGTTTGTAGATCCAAAATCTTGGGTTTAAATATGTTTTCTTTTTAATTTTAATTTGCTTTAGAAAATAGTTTTTAGAAATTTAGTCCTTGCACCGTTCGTCCTTATGGTGTTGAAATGACAAATGTACCCTTAGGTTAAAAAGATTTAACGACCGTTAGTGGGCTCCGTTAGAGGGAGGGACTAATGGCGCATAACGTTTGCCACTTAAGGATGGACGGTGCAACTTTTTTGGTCAAAGGACGAACTCCTGCGGTCAACGCAAACCACAAGGACGAACGGTGTAATTTACTCTTAAAACTATATTATTTGGTGTTTTTAAAATAGTTTATATCACTAATTTACTATGTTGCAAAATTTTGATTAACATTAGCTTTCACTACTTAAACTTGTCAATTAAACTTAAAAAAGTGGATCAACAAAAGGTGGATCAACTTGGTTCTCAAACAAGCTAAAACCCGGTCATATCCGGTCAGATCAACCCTAGTTTTGAAACATGGATTTTAAGTCATAGACTTTTTTCTCGTAATTACTGCAAACTGAACTCGTTAAGTTACGTATCAGTGGTCAAACCAAAATCACGATTTTGTAAGTCTGATTATTTGCCGCTATAAATTATCAATTTGTGCGGGTATTTGTCTAATTTTATTAAATTGATGAAAGAAAATGTTTATTGGTACTGGACCTAAGACCGGAAGGCAAGGGAGCGTGAGTGGCTCACCTTACCTCCAGTCACTCGTGAGCCTCCATGCCCAGCCAAACAAGTCACGCGTCACTCACTCGGTTCAATGCAAATTAAGGTGAGTGGTTCACCTAGTTGATAAACGTGCCCACTTAAAAATCGACCGTTTGATTAAAAAAAAACAAACAAACAACAACAACTCCACAACCCCTTTTTTTCCTATATAAATACCCACCAAATTAATTTTCTAAAACACAAAACTAACTTTAAACTCTCTATAAACACGTCTCCTCATATCTCATTCCTTTAATTTTCAAATGAATTCCGACACATTTATGTTTACCGACTCTGAAGAAGAACAAGAAATTGAAAGTCGGAATTTTACTTTTATTGCAAAAGCGGTTTCGTTTATTTGAAATAGCCGAAAACCAAATCGGCCGACAATAAAACGGATTAATCGTGATCATTATGGTGCTCATGACCGTTTAGTCGCCACATATTTTTCTGAGGACCCTTTGTACGATGAACGTACATTCCGAAAGAGGTTCCGAATGAATCGATCTCTTTTCAACTGGATAGTTCGGGATGTAACTCTTCATTGTTCGTTTTTTAGTGATAATATTGATTGCACCGGAAAAGAAGGCATTTCAGCTTTGGTGAAGTGCACCTCCGCAATTCGTCAATTGGCATACGGCGAACCGGATGCTTTAGATGAATATCTACAGATAAGTGAAAAAACATCTCGTCGACATTGATTTCTTTTGTAAGTCTGTTATGGAAATTTTTGGCCAAGAATATTTGAGGAAACCAACTATGATTGATGTCGTAAAGCTTTATCGACATCACGAAGAAGAACACCGGTTTCCAGGGATGTTAGGAAGCCTTGACTGTACAGATTGGGAGTGTTTCGATTGTCCGAATGCACACAAAGGGCAATATGTTAGGCGTGATCATGGGTCGAATCCATTCATTTTGCTGGAAGCTATGGCGTCTCAAGACTTATGGATATGGCACACTTTCTTTGGTGTTTCTGGGTCGAACAACGACATTAACGTTCTTGATCAATCCCCTTTATTTAACGATCTTAAACAGGGGATAGCACCGGAGATTCCGTTTGTTGCTAACGGGGTAACTTACCCATTTGGTTACTATCTTGTTGACGGGATATATCCGGAATTGGCAACACTTGTTAAGACGATTTCAGAACCAGCAAATGATGACCAGAAGAGAATAAGGTATAAGCAAATGTAGGAATCGGCAAAGAAAGATGTAGAAAGGGCGTTTGGTGTTTTGAAGAATAAATGGGCGGTACTTGCCAATCCCACAAAGATATTGACAAAAGAAAGAATCAAGAATATGATGTATACATGTATCATATTACATAATATGACACGGAAAAACAAAAAAAAGGCAATATCTCCCGAATGGTACCCGACGAAAGCACATAAGCCGAATGACTACATACGATACGATGAAGAAATGCGAAAAGTTATGAGGTACATCAGATCACATCGAATACATCAAAACATTCGTGCCGATTTAGTCCAACATTTGTCTCGTAATATTTAATTTCATGTTTTATTGTAATATTTTTAATTTCTCAAGTCTGTGTAATGGTTTTAATTTATGAATAAAAGTTTTTCTATTTCGTGTGGTTACGTTTTCGTGTTTATATGTTTACGTTTTACGTTTTTATTAGTAATTATTAAAAAAAAAAGTGAGTTAAGGTGAGTGGAAGAGTGTCTCTTGTCCGCATAAAAGTGGGTGTAAGTGAGTGGAAGAGAAAGGAAAGAGAAAACTGACGTGGCGCTGATACGTAAGGTGAATGAAGAGGCACCTTGCCTTCTAGCATAAAAGATACACTTATATAAAATTAAATGAACCGTACCAAAGAAAAAGCATCAAATTGCGTGAACGTCGTTGCACTGACAATAAGAAAAACGATGACAAAATTGTTTGCTAAAAGAAATTAAAAAAACCGATGACAAAATTGATTTTTTAGAAAAAATATAGTGATCTCAAATTAATAAGAGTAAACTCCAAAATACATCCCTGTGGTTTACCCTCTTTCGCACCATACATCCCTCTCGCAAAAGTTTCAACAGATACATCACTACGTTAGTAAAAGTTAACCTATATACATCCCTCAGTTAAAATAAGGACTAACGGTGCAAATTATTTCTCCGTTATCTCCTAACGAGATAGATAACGTTTACACCGTTAGTCCTCTAGGTTAACGGTACTTGCACCGTTAGTCATTTTTTATGTTTTCTTCCGTTTATTTTTACGTTTTCGCCCGTTTATTTTCTTTATCGTCCGTTTTAAGAGTCTTGTAGCTAGACTCGTAGTCGTCTAGGTTGGTGGAATGATGATGCCTCAAGAATCGGAATCAGAGGATGATGATGCCTCCAAAAAACACATTCCCAAGCCCTCTGATGATGAAGATTGGTGGAATGCATACATCAGGGGAAAACGCATCAAATCATCCAGGACTACACCGTCTAAAGAGATGACTCAAAGCTGGTGGCCCGAAGAACAACCTGAATCAACTGAACCATCATGGGCCATTCCGGAGTCTGATTTGATTGTTCCTGACAATAACTGGGCAACCACCATTGCAGCCAACCATGAAGCCCCTTCGGAAGAATCACTCTTGCATATTATTGGTGACATGGGAAGCTTCATTAAATGGTGCAAGTACCGTTAACCTAGAGGACTAACGGTGTAAACATCAAGACTCCCACGAAGCGCTTTTCTTTATTTAAGCATGGGTTGCCTCCCACGAAGCGCTTTTCTTTATTTAAGAGTATTGTAGCTAGACTCGTATTCGTGCTCCTACGTTGCCTCGCGCACGCTCACGTGCTCATACTTAAGCCATTCCAACGCTCTTTCATTCTTTTTGTAGTCATCTCCTAATTCAAGGCATTTTTTGTAATACTGCTTAGTTTTCTCATATGGGTACCTAAGCCCACATTGCTTATCCCTCTCACTAAGCAATGGAATAGGGGTCATTCTATTACAAGCCTCAATGTCCTTATGTTTAAACCTAGGATGAGCGCGTGGCATTTGGTAGATAAAATCTTCAACTTCATCAGAGAATGTAATTAGACCATCAATCATCCGTTCATTCAACATAGTCAATTTTTTGAAAGGTTTTCCAAAAATTACTTGAGTGAGGTCCTTATCGATAAATTCTCCTAAGTCTTCTAAGACCATGAACTCTACCAAATAAGCAAAACTTCCAACAAACACGTGCAAATGAGTGACTGCTTCAACAACATTGTTCCCTTGATAAGTTAACTCATTGATCTTGATTTTATTGTATAGGTCCCTTGAGATTAAGTTCAAAGGTAAGAATGAATTCAAATAAGCGTCGAACCCTTCTAGTCCTATTTTGCAAGGGAATTGCATGTTAAAGGGCCCATCCTTCTCAATTCTACACCTAGGGTTAAAACATTGGGAGGGGTCTTCCTCAATTTCAAAATTAACTCCATTAATGACCTCCCCGCTATCAAGTGCTTCACCATAATCAAGTTCCTCATCGGAATCTGAGTCATAGAAAGGACTTTGTTGTTGCCAATTTATCTCATTATGCCCTAGGTGATTTCCAAAATGGTGAATGGGTGAAGGGTTTTGTGGGATTGCGTTCTCAATTTCGGGATTGGGAACGGGTAGAGTGAAGAATCTTCGGCGGAAGATACGTATCATGGTAAGTGATGGTGTTTACGAACAAAGGTCACGAAGAAGGGGGATAGACTACGAGAAGGCTAAAAATGAGAAAAAAATTTTTTTACTTGATAGGAATCAAGCAAAGAAACCTAAACGAGGTGGACTACTAACTAGCTATTCTATTCCCGGCGGCCAAAAACTTGATAACGCTACACGCGTCGTCGGGGTCAAAGGAACTTCCTTTTCGTCGAGCAAGTTTTTCAACACCCTAGGCAGTGAACCTAATCGTTGTAGTGTAGTAATTAGGGTAAGCCACGGGTATTAATATCGTTCTCTAGGGGAATAGGAATGCTAGTAAGAAGTTACTACGCTAAGGTTGGGGTTGAGGAAGATTATTTTTTATCTTTTTATGTGTTTTTAGGAAATTGAAAGGTACGAATCTCGGGGTTTGGATTTGGGGGTTGGTATTGCTACCGATTACTCTACTTATCTAATTATCTAATCTAAGGTGTATGTAGTCTATGTCTAATTATTGTGTGCTCGTATGATAGTTTAAAGATGTGTTTACTTAGGTTTTACTACTCCTTAATTATCTCCTATTGGTGGTTGAATTGTCACGTCCTTATTCTTAGTTGCGTTGTGTGTCTAAATTCGTAGGGTATGCGTATGTTCCCTAACTCTTTGAACTTACCAAAGGGTCTCGTCTACAAAACCCACTAGGGATAATAAACTCTTACTCTAAGGCACTCTTTGGATGGTTTAGCTTACAACTACTCAAGGAGCTATATTCTAAGGTTCACAAAGATTTAATCAAGCATTAAGTACACAACGAATGACCTATCGCATTACTAGATCATTAATCAACTAAGATAATAGACAACCAATCAATATTCAATAATTAAGTTTCATATTCCCTAAGCAAACACACAAGTAAATTAGCCGGACATGGAGAACATGCAAGCATACACACAAATAATCAAAGACATAATTGAATTAATGAAGTAAAACACTTATCTTGGTGTAAGATAGGGTTTGGAACCCTAAAATACTGTACAAGAAGCCTTGGTTCGGTTTAGGTTTTACTCCAAAAGACTACACACTAAATCTTGAAAAATCGATTCTATATATAAGATTACACATGCGGCGGCGTCACCTTATATTTTGTGGCGCGTCAGTCGCGTCATTAGGG
The DNA here is from genome assembly GCA_910596185.1 of Chrysanthemum makinoi. Taxonomy (NCBI): domain Eukaryota; kingdom Viridiplantae; phylum Streptophyta; class Magnoliopsida; order Asterales; family Asteraceae; genus Chrysanthemum; species Chrysanthemum makinoi. The sequence continues at coordinate 233,088,823 of OU343219.1, read as the reverse complement.
TTTCGTCTTGGCCACGTTAGACTTGCGACGGCGTCAACTTGTGCTTGTGACGCCGTCCTCTTCAACCGGCGCCGATTGAATCTAGGCCGTCTGAGTTGCGACGGCCTACTCTTTTATAACTTGACGTCGTCACTTGATAATAGGAGTTTTGCTTCGTCCGTCACAAAATCCTCCGACGGCGTCGCAGATAAGCAGATGGCGCCGTCACCTTGTATTTTCGCGGTTGGAGTGTCTCGATTCATGACTTTGGCCATTTTCTTCGTATATCCGCGCCTTTTCGTCCAAATAAGTGCCATTCCAGCATTTTGCCTTCAAGAGACCTAAAAAGTGAAAATGAACGATATTAAGTAATAACGAATACAAAAGTGATCAAATAAGGGCTTAAATGACCCCTCAAAAAGGTACCTTTTAAAACCTTATCAGATTACATATGGTTGAGTCTTTGTCCTGAAGCTGAGTTTTTAACTGGTTGATTTCAAAAAATTTACGAAATTCTGGGAATTCCGGATTTATGCATGGTTTTGTAGCTTGAAAACTTTCTTCTTTTCGTTGTATTGCAATTTCCAGAGAAATGCAATGTTTTTCAAGAATTGAGTATTTGTTTGAAAGTTCGTCAAAATTTTTCTTATCAACCACGTTATTAGTCATGATATGTTTTATCTTTGACTCAGCCTCAGTTACAGAGCATTCATCTACATTTTGTTCTGTAAAGTCATCAGTTTGCTCAGAGTTAATCACATATGGATAATTAATAATAGTTACCGAAGGTTCTGCACCCGATGCTTGTTCATTCACCATTCACTTTCGGCATCCTCCTTCTGTGTGGCAAGAGTTTCTGAACATCTTGTTGCATCCATTTTTGTTGTGTCTGTCATTCTGACTTCAGCAATACCCGATGATTCGACTAATAAGTTTCCCAACTCATCACACCTCTCTATTGACTGCATCCCGCATTCATTCATGTAATCACTGTTCTGCGTAGCTTTCTCAATGTACTTCTTCACATTGTCCATAAGATGGATAAATATCTCAATGAACTCATGGATTTCCATTCCAGTGTGTCTTTTGAAAGAAATTTCAGTCATGTGTTGATCATAATCTGATGAATATTCCCCACTGATGAACGACTGAAATTATTTGTAGATTACTTGAAGTGCAGCACTGGAACCATCCTTTTGAACCTTTTCTTTGTCAAGTTGTAGCTCCAATTGTTCTAAGTTTAACAACAAAGTTCCTGTTAATGTGGATAAGTCCTGACGGAAGAGGGCAATATATGTTTGTTCCATTGTTATGGGTAGAAGTAACATTAGGTGAGAGTAAAGTTGCTGATAGGGCTCAATGCAGCATTCCTTTTGCATGGCATTCTGTAGCATGAATAGGTGCAATTCTTTCTTATTGGACTCAGAGTATGAAGATCTCAAATCATCATTGGTTGAATCAATCATGGTTAGATTAACTAATACTTTCTTTGTTGTCCACAGTATCATATAATTTGAGCACATTTGAGATTACAGGATCAGTGGTGTAAGACATTGTGTTAATATCATATGTCAAGTCTTAATTTTCAATAAAATATCAGACTATTAAGCACAAACCGCTTCTAACAATCCTCTTCTGACAAACCGCTTCTGACAAATCGCACGGATGACAAACCGCTTCAGTCAACTCGCTTCCTACTCAAATCGCTTTCCAGACAAATCGCTTAAGTGTCAAAACGCTTAAGTGTCAAACCGCTTACTTGACAAATCGCTTAAGAGACAAATCACTTAAGTTGACAAAACGCTTGACAGTCAAAACGCATAACACACAAACCGCATAAGTTGACAAATCGCATAGTACACAAGTACACCCACTATTTCCACTACTTTGTCCTTTCTTGTCGTTTTGTCTCAATAGACAAACCGCTTCACAAAATGAGACAAATCGCTTACTAAATGAGTCAAACCGCTTGATTAGGCTGTCAAACCGCATCAAAGAAAAGACATCCGAAAGACAAATCGCATCATAGAAACTTTCAAAAACTAAAGTTTTCAATCTAAAAACAGTCCAACCACGATGATTCAAGCCTTCAAAACCAAAACCTAAACACTTATAATGATTCTAAACACAAAAGTACTATCAAAATTCAAACTTTAACACTAGAAATGATCCAAATGATGAAAACTACTCTAAACTCATTCAAACCCAAAAACCTTATGAAACCCACTATAAATCCAAGAACATGAAAGTTGATAGATCAAACCATGGCTCTTGATACCATCTGTAACATATTGGTTTTCACAAACACATAATCAAACACAAATAATGGGGCGTATAGAATAGAGTTTAGAGAGAGAAAGTGAGATTTTCTAGAGAGATAAAATCCAAATGAAATGTTAGATTAGCAAGTGAACATCCAACCCTCTCCCTTGTGGGGAGAGGGATATTTATACAAATGACTACGCCCTCCTTCGGGCTGTGGATCAGGCATACAGTGGGTAAAGACCCTTCCTTCTTCCACGGTGTTATTTATACTACTAGTAATCTAACTAATACACCGTTATGTCTACGAGCTGTAATATGCTAAATAGTTTTTGGGGTGACCGACACTTTAACATGGATTTTCTAAATCCTAACACCATAACCTTTCCCCGGATACCTGCGGATGACTTGTCCGAAGAACCGTTGATCTTGAAAGCGAAAATAGAAGGTTACTTGGTCCGAAGGGTCTTTGTGGATGAAGGTGCCTCCGTCCAAGTAATGTATGAACATTGCTTTAATAACATGTGTCCTTCCATCCAATCTAGGCTACAGGAAACAAGTTCACCGCTAGTGGGGTTTGCCGGAGAAGTCATCCAACCTTTGGGGAAAATAGAGTTGGAGGTACGTTTTGGAAGTCATGGTTTATTTAGGACGGCTATGATGAAGTTCACGGCTGTAAGGTCACCCTCACCTTATAATGTGATATTAGGAAGGTCAGGCTTAAGGGAATTAAGAGCCATACCCTCAACCATTCACGTTGTGATGAAGTTCCCAACGCCCGGGGGAATAGCTACCCTGACCACTAAAAAGGCAGTGGTTATGGAGTGTAGGAGATTGAAAGAAAGGCAGGATACCGGAGAAAGATATCCTAGGAAAGAAGGAACGGAAGTAGTAAACCAAGAGAAACGGAAGGAACTAGAACCGACTGAGGACATACTGGTTAACGCGGCATATCCGGAGCAACGTGTGACGATAGGAACTAATTTTTCTTGAGAATGTCGAAGACAACTCATTGAGCTATTAAGAAAAAACAAAGACATGTTCGCTTGGGAACCGGCGGACATGACCGGAGTTCCCAGGCGTCTTATTCAACACTCCCTTAATGTAAACGTCTCAGATACCCCAGTCGTGTAGAAAAGAAGGACGTTCTCGCAGGAGAAAAATCAAGTAGTTACAAGGGAAGTAGAGGAGTGGGTGAAAGCAGGGATAGTTCGACCGGTAAGATACCCGATGTGGTTGTCAAATCCAGTTCTGGTGAAGAAATGCGATGGAAAATGGAGGATGTGCATCGATTTCAAAAACTTGAACTCCTCATGTCCTAAGGATTACTACCCGCTTCCGGAGACTGACTGGAAGATCGAATCCATCATGGGATACAAGTACAAACGCTTTTTGGATGCCTACAAGGGATATCACCAGATTCCAATGGATAGGGAGGATGAAGAAAAGACTGCATTCTATACGGAGCAGGGAACGTATTCCTATACCAAAATGTCATTCGGTCTAAAGAATGCAGGGGCCACATACCAACGGCTGGTAGATACTGCCTTCCAATCACAGATAGGCTGAAATATGGAAGCATATGTGGATGATATGGTCATAAAGAGCAAGAACGAGCGAGAAATGATAGAAAACATAGCCGAAACCTTCGATAATCTCCGGCGAGTAAACATGAAGCTGAATCCAAAAAAGTGCTCATTCAGTGTGGAAGAGGGTAAGTTCCTTGGTTACATGGTAACGTCAGAAGGTATAAGGGCGAACCCCAGGAAGACAAAGGCAATTATGGAGATGAAGTCCCCGGAGACACTAAAGGAAATGCAAAGTCTGAGTGGGAAATTGGCAGCCCTAAATAGATTTTTATCCAGGTCGGCGGAAAGATCTCTGCCCTTCTTTGACAAGTTAAAGAACGTCACCAAGGAGAATAAGGATGAATATCGCTGGACGGAGGAAGCCGAAGCGGCCTTCCAAGAGATGAAAAGATTAATACTGGAGTTGCCTTCCTTATAAACTCCTAAGCCTAAGGAGCAGCTATTTGTGTATTTAGCGGCATCAAAAGGCGCGGTAAGTGCAGTTTTGGTTGTGGAAAGGGAAGGAATACAATCACCGGTACACTATGTCAGCCGGACACTGCATGACGCAGAAAGAAACTATGCTCCGATAGAAAAATTGGCTATGTGTCTGTTACATGCGTCCAGGAGACTACGGAGGTATTTTGAGGCTCATCCCATCAAGGTCATCACCAATCAACCCATCAAACAGATATTAAACAAGCCGGAGGTTTCAGGAAAGCTAGCCAAATATGCCGTAGAGTTGGGAGCTTATAATATTACTTATGTCCCTAGGAACGCGGTCAAAGGTCAGGTGCTAGAGGATTTTTTCACAGAGATACCGGTAAAGCCTAAGTATTTGGAAAAGAAGAGGGGGGATAATGATGTGTTGGAAATTGCTAACGCAGAGGAATGGCTGCTGTACACGGACGGGGCATCAAACAAGAAGGGTTCCGGCGCAGGACTGGTCCTCATTAGTCCGTCAAATGAGGAGTTGACATACGCCTTACGGCTCAACTTTCCGAGCACCAACAACGAAGCCGAATATGAGGCTCTTCTAGCTGGCCTCCGTATTGCAAAGAAACTCATAATAGAGGTTCTGAACGTTCGGGTAGATTCTAAATTGGTGGCAAGCCAGATCAACGGGGAGTTCACAGCCACTAAGGAAAGCATGCAGAAATACTTGGCTCAGGCCAAAGAATATATTGCTGGGTTTAAGGACTTTAAAATCCGCAACATCCCGAGAGCTCAAAATAAAAAAGCAGACATATTGAGTAAGTTGACATCTGTTGCTTTTGATCATCTCACCAAGAAAGTGCTAGTAGAAGTGTTGGAAAAGCCTTCAGGTGAAGAAGATATGGTGAATACCATAGTGGAGGAGGAAGAGGACAATTGGATGACACCGATTGTCAAGTGTCTACATGAAGGAATTTGGCCGCAGGATCTGAACGAATCCAGGAGCCTCCGAATGAAAATGCCACACTATGTGATGGAGGGAGGAGTCCTCTTCAAAAAATCATATTTGGGACCAATGTTGAGATGCGTGGGGCCATTTCAAGCCAACTACATAATCCGAGAAGTACATGAAGGATGTTGCGGGATGCATTCCGGTCCAAGAACCGTGGTGGCTAAGCTCATGAGGCAAGGATATTACTGGCCCACTATGCACAGGGATGCAAGGGAGGAGATCCGGAAGTGCGGCTCCTGTCAAACACATGCACCAGTACCGAAACTCCCGAAGACGTTGCTAACCTCCATCATGGCCCCATGGCCTTTTTACCAATGAGGAATGGACGTGCTAGGGCCCGTTTCGGAAGCACCAGGAAGAGTGAAATACGTTATTGTGGCTATAGACTATTTCACGAAGTGGATAGAGGCGAAACCGTTGGCAAAGACGACGGGAAAAGATGTCTAGAAGTTCGTATGGGAAAACATTGTATGCAGGTACGGATTTCCGGGAGTTATAGTCACTGATAATGAGACCAACTTTGTTAACGACCCGTTTAAAAGCTGGTGTGAGCGGTTGAAGATTAAGCAGACAAATACTGCCGTTGCACACCCACAAGCTAACAGATTGGTGGAACGGGCAAACAAGAGCTTGATGGAAGGAATAAAGACTAGAATGGGACGAGAGAGAAGTGGATGGGTTGATGAGTTACCTAGCGTCCTATGGGCACACCGTACTACCCTAAAAACAAGCAACGGGGAAACCTTATTCAGCTTAACCTATGGAAGTGAATCTGTGATCCCAGCGGAAATAGGCATGCCCACACATCGGACGATGATGTTCCGAGAAGAACAGAATGAGGAAGAGCAACGTTTGAATCTGGATCTCCTGCAGGAAAGAAGGGAAAATGCTGCCATACAAGAAGCTAAGTATAAGACGCAAGTGGAGCAGTATTATAACCGAAGGGTCAGGCCGATGAACTTCAAGGTTGGAGATTTTGTTTACAGAAGGAACGAGGCAAGCAGGGTAGAAAACCAAGGTAAGCTGGGACCCAACTGGGAGGGACCTTACCGGGTGGTCGGAGCATGTCAGAATAGCTCTTATAAGTTACAAACAATGGAAGAAAAGGAGGTCCCTCGGACCTGGCACGCGACAAACCTCAGAAATTGTTTCTTATAGTTGCTATTGTGATAAGAATCCTATAAGTACTGTGTAACTTGAACTAATTATGTTTGTTTGTTTAATGATGAAAGTCTTCCTGCAATAGGGAGACGATTTTCCGTGGTAACTTGTGTGATGTGTGTAGCAATTCCGACGGCTGGCCCCCGTCGAGTATAGTTAATATAAATATGCCCGATGCCCAAAAATGGATGCCCGAGAAAACCCTATTCGGATGCCCGGAAAACGGATGCCCAAGTGAATAAAAAAACACTTTGGACGCCTGGTGGAATGACCACACAGATGCCCGGGCATATATGTCGGATGCCCAAAAATGGATGCCCTGAAAAATCTCTTAAGGATGCCCGAAACCCGGATGCACGGCCTGCGCGGCCAGATGCCCTTAGAATAACCTAAGGAAGTATGTCAATGCAAAATATGAAAACAAAAAGAGAGAGAAAAACACTCGTGCATAAACAAAAACAAACATACTAATATCATGAACTGTGAAGTTAATTACACATGTTGTGTCAAAAAAGCAAGTCACAAAAAGATGAAATGTTAATTATTACGGGAACCATATTATCCAAATCATTGTTTACAAGTACGAATCCCTAAGAGGCATGGATCTAAGGATTTGCCTCCGGAGTGTCAGTGGCCGGAGCGTTGACAGCAGGAGTGGCCACGGCAGGAGGGCGAGTGGAAGGCCCGGCTGAATCCCTGGCTGGAGGAGCATCTGGTTGAATGTTCAGTAGATCTCCCAAGGGTAGGCGATGTGAATCGGCCAACTTCTGAATATAGGGATACTCGGCTTTAAAAAGTTTATTATATTCGGCCTTCCACAAGCTCGGAGCATCCCGGTTAACACGAGCGATACCCTTGAGGTCTTTATCTATTTCTTCTCCTTTCCTTAACACGCTCCCCCGGTCACGAACGCGGCTTGATAAGTCAAGTTGTATACCTTGGCCATGCTCTTTTTGTACTCCACGCTGCCAAATAGCCGGTGGACAGCCGTGGGGAAAAGGCAGCGGACAACATTCTGCTTAACAATCTCAGCCTGAGCGACCTCTGCCGCCAGATTTCCCTTCTCAACATGTAAAGCTTCCAAGGATTGATTCTTTGTATTTAGTTCACTCTCCAGCTTCCTTATCCTTTCAGCCTGTGCAAAAGAAGCCTCTCGCCACTCATTTTTCTCCCGGGTCAACCGGTCCACCTCATCCTTTCCTTACTTAAACTGGCCTCGTGATCAGCCCCCAGCTTTTTAAGTTCCTCCATCAACCTGCTGTTCTCTTCCTCCACAGCAGTTAGTCTCTCAGCAATCCCTTGGCAACCATTGTGAGCCTGGGTCAGCTGCCAATGCTCCGTATTAAGGGCCCGAAATCGCCTCAAAAGCTCCCCCTAAGTCACCACGCTAAGGCCAAACTCCTCATATGCTCGGCGGGTTAACTGGACGTTGTTCAGCTCATCAAGAGCCTCCCGCTCTGTAGGAGTAGCGAGGTTGTCGATCAACTCCCGGCAGGAACGGAAGGTATCAATACGAACGTCATCACGAAGGGCCCAGTTAGGAATAAAGACGTTCGTAGCTTCATCTATACGAAGAAAAGAGGAGGGATTAGGAGAGGCAGTTGATAAGTAAAATAATGAAATGTGTAAAGATCAAACGTACCCGAATCCAGGTTAACTTTCTCTACACGCCTGGAATGGTTGGAATGATGGGCCAAATGACCTGAAAGCATAAAAGGGCACATCAGGGTGAATAAACAAAGGCTATAAAAGCAAGTCAATTAAAGATAGTTATGTATACTTAGACTCATGAGGAAGAGAATTCCCCGGTGGAGATTGGCCACCTTCATTTGACGGAGGAGTGGGCATTGGCTGGAAGTTCCGGTCATTTCCCCCCATTCCTTCACTAAACGCATTCTCACCACCACCTCCGGCAGCAGTATTAGGATTCTCCTGCTCAAGGTTCATCTCCACATCAGCCCCTTGGCCATCCCCAGGAAGGACTTGACTCAACGGCTCGGCGTTCTGAATAGGAGAGCCGGAAGATATGTTTTCAACAAATGTAGTCCATTTTTTCTTCTTCTTGTTTTGCACACCGGAGGTTCCCTCACCTCTCCTTTTCGCTGCAAGGCGAGCATCAGCCTTTCTCTCTTTCTTTTCCCGGGCGGCGACCACCTCTGGGTCCGCCTCCTCAGCTCGTTTAGTCATGGAATCCTTCGGAGGAACGGGCTCTCCAATAGCTAGGAGATCGGCAGTTCTCTTAGGCTTAACCTGGTTTGGATCTACCGGGGAGCCCTTACTCACGACAGTCCCTTCCCAATCCGGAATTTCAAGATACTCCGACATATCAACAAATAAAAGAACAATGAAATTTTTTAGGAGAAACATAAAATAACAGCAAGAAAGTAAGCATTAATCCTATAATGACTTAAACCGAAGAGATAATTACCATGACCCTTGGCATCTTTTAGAAGGGGCTCGAAATCAGGATTCTTGAAAACCGAGGAGAGATGGCACATCCATAAAAGACTCATGGTCGGTTTGGGTTACGGAATAATCACCCGGCTAAGTTTTTCGGCATCCTCCTGTGAGAAACCGGATGGGAAATTATCTGTAATCTTCGAATCCTTGTGTCTCCACACCATGGCGTACGGAATTGCCCTTCGATCAATCAAGAAAAAATTTTCCTTCCAGCGTTTCAAACCGGAGAGTATTTCTTTAAAGCACTTATAGGAATTTTTACCCGTCCGATTCTCAAAGGAAAACCAGTGTCCCTGCTTACATAACCGGTAAAATGCTCGGAATAATGAAACCTTAGGTTGGATGTTCAGGCTATAGCATCTAATCTCAAAAAGGGTCACGCGGTTTAAACCTAGCAGAACCAACTGAGAGATATGAACCCTAAAATGCTTTATAACGTTCAGCAAAAAAAAGGAAAAAGGAATTCTAACTCCCCAGTATCCAGCTGCTGAGGGTAGATTCCAATCTTATCCGCCGGCAACTGGTCCATAGTCATATCATCCGGAGGTAATACCGGACGTAAATCAGCAGGAATACCATACTCAACAATTATGCTATCTAACTCGGACTGTTTTAACTTAGAAGTATAAGTATGCATGTCAAAATTTGGGATTACCAATGGTTGGTTTGGTTCCTCGGCTGTTTTCTCCGTCTGGTGGACAAATACGTTCTCTGTGAATGAAATGTTTCCCCCCTCGGTTCTGTTTTCGGCCATTACTAAAAGATGCCGAAGGAAAATATACAATTAATTACAGGAGAAGGACAAGACAAACGTTAAGAAGAATGAAGAAGACGTCCGACAAAATGAAAGCAATTTGTATGTGTGTGAAATGTGAAAAGCAAATGAGGTGAAAAGTGAATATATATATATATATATATATATATATATATATATATATATATATATATATATATATATATATATATATATATATATATATACTGTAAAAACCCTAGCAGACTGTCAAAACATCCCATCAGTCAGTAAAAAGGCGACGTGGAGCGATCTGGGCGTCCACGTTCTTCAGAAGGTATAAAAGAGTACATACAAGGCCCAACAGATGCCCACGCCCATCAGGCCGGCCCAAGCCTTGCAGGCTTAACTTCCAAGCTCATGGGCTTGATTAGGTATGAACCGTCTCGATTAAATGACGATTCCTAATTATTGCATTACCAGTTTTCATCCGGTAATATAATACTAGGGGGGACATGTTGGCGTATATGTCCGGACGTCCTATGGTCCGGAGGACCCAGCTTCCGGACGGCACATCCTTTTATCCGAACTAGCTATTATCCAACAGGTAGAGTGATTAACCGTGTCAGCGCCGCCACCCAGATTTCGTGGGATTTCCTTACCACGTGGCCTGACACCTACTAGGTAGAGTGGTCGTAGGCCTGCCATACCTAGACCCAGGTTCCAAGGTTAGGGTAGTATAAATACCCCAACACATTTAATGTTCTGCATTCAAATTTTTACTTACATTTACTCTCACATTTATTACCCCATTTATTATCCTCCGCTTATTCTCACGCCGGAGCTTGGTCCCGGGATAACACCCGGGGCGAAGCTAACGCGTGTTGCTCATTGTGCAGGAAGGATCTATTCTTTTCCTTCGGATCAGTTGCTTGAAGCTTGGACTTCCGAACTAGGACCGGGTAGCAGGATTTTGCTTCAACACTAAACACGGAAAATTTTTAGGCTTTTTACCCGAAGAACTCTATCTAATATGAGGCTTTTCAGCAAATAACTATTATTATTTATATATGAAAAATCGTAGCTTCGAAGAAATTCAAAGTTAAGTTTCTATATCCTCCGATTACTATTTTGTTTTTTTAGCCTCAAAATGTGAAGAAGAGAAAATGGGATAGTTTTTTTTATTGTTTCGAAAGAAACAGGTAAAGCATTGTTGAATCGAACCAGCCTTCACACACGATCTGATCAGTCCCTGTTCCACACTTCCACCAAAAGAAATGCAAATCACGCCACAATATTATTACAAGAAACTAAAAGTTCGGATTAGTATAACTTGTTTTCCTTACTTGTACTTTTAAAAAGGGATAATTCCATATTTACCCAATCTAAACATGAAAATGTCATATATACCCAAAATACAACTTTTGAATGCATGATTTACAATGCATTTAAAGCATGTTTTGGGTAAATATGACATTATCATGTTTAAGTAAATATGGAATTGCCCCTTTTAAGAAAGATAATGAAGAATGACATTTTGCCCAAAAAAAAGAGAGTTTATATTGGCAATTTTGGAGTCAATGACTACATACATGTTTGTTTTCTTTAATATCATATTCTATAACTCATTTTTTCTTAACAACAAATCTATCTCACACATTTTAAGTATGACTTAATTGAACTCTTAACTAATTAATTAAAGAGCTTCTCACACAACAAAAAATACCATTAACACACAAACCTTTTGGTTCTAACCCATTCTTTAATAACGATGATAAGATCATGGCTTTAACGAATGCTTAATTACACTCTTACAAGTATGATGGGATTACCAAAAAGGTTACAAGTACTTAATGGGTCATGTTTTATATATATGGTGACAAATGACGTATATGGGTCATGTTTTATATATATGGTGACAAATGACGTATGTATCTATACATTACCTCCACACTAGAGGTGCACAAAGAGGTTAACCGGTTCGGTTTTTGATCCGGTCAAAACCGAACCGGTTTGGGTCAACGGCCAAAAAAACCGGTCGGGCCGGTTAACCGGTCCGGTTTCGAACCGGTAGTGAAGCTGGAAAAACCCAACCGGTCCAAACCGGTTTGGGCTCGGTTTGGAACCGGTCTAGACCGGTTAACCGGTTTTGGCCGGTTCTAGTTTTTTTTTTTTTTTTCCGTTTTTTTTCCGTTTGTAATCGTTTTCTTGTTTCGTGTATTAATAAACTAGAACTTTTATTGTTTCGTGTATTAATAAACTAGAACTTTTATTTAATAGAACGGATCGGAGAATACATGATACATCACACATTACATAGAAACTTAAAACACAACACATAATAACTTAAACATAAATCATCGATAACTTGATACGTGTCACACCCCCAAATTACCTGTTTTTGCAGCGGAATGGAATTCCTGGGGATTGACTGTCATAGCATCACAATCACAGTTATATTGAACGACCTAAAGTGTCGTTTGGAAAATACATCGTTTGATTTAATAAAATAATCAGAGTTTACAAAGTAGGTCCCAAATGAAAATCAACTTATGCGGAAATAAGTTTGTACAATTCAAACGATGTTTTAAAGTACGTAAAACCCATGTGAGACGCGTCGTCATCGCGACTCCATGATGTGTCCAAATGCATGCCATGAAGTGAATGCCTTAGATACGTGAGATAAAACATGCTAAAAGTGTCAACACAAAGGTTGAGTGAGTTCATAGAGTTTGAGTTGAAATGAAAAGCCGTTCAAAATCGTTTATGCAGCAAAGGCATTGTAAATCGTTGAAATATAAAGACTTTTAAAATCGTTTATGTAGCAAAGGCATTGTAAATCCACTCGCCCAAGTCCGCCCATACAAAACTTGCAACCTGTGTGTTCACAACCCACGCCGAATATGTAGAGTTTATGTTTAAACAGAAATCGTCAAATGAATTCACAAAATAGTGCATGGCTCGATGTATCGAGATCGTTTATGCACAGGCATTGTAAATCCACTTCCAAGTCCGCCCATACAAAACTTGCAACCTGTGTGTTCACAACCCATTGCCAAAATGCATATAGTTTATGATCAAGTGCATGATGTCAAATGAATTCACAATATAGTACCTAACTCGGCGTAGAACAATAGCACATAATCAATAGTACTTAACTCGACGTAGAACAATAGCACATAATCAATAGCACTTAACTCAATTTATCGGTAGTCAACCGATTTAGAGCGTTATCTGACGTAGTACGTAGCACGCAAACAATAACAATTTATATAGTATAACCTTTGATTTAGAAACAATGGTAATCATGATAGATTTTAGCCTTAAAAATCTAAAGTACTTGTGAAAATAATTGAGCATGTATCTCCCCAAAACAGATTATGAAAACAAGTAAATGCAGGGGCTACGAAACTCACTTGGTAAACTGACGAAATGACAAGAGTGAGTACTGCGAGGTATAATGTGATCGCTTATCCGTACCTAGTACCAATGATATGATATGAGTTGCAATGTAATGTTATGCATGCATTTCGTATGTTATTTATACCATTTATGAGTTTTGAAAATATTACTCGTCGTCGAAAAATACTCTTTTGACGTCTTGACCCTTCAAAAATGACTTTACATGTTTTACATTAAAATGTCATCCTATAATGGTTTTATAATGATTTTTGGTGAAATTTACACTTTTCGTCGCAAAACAATGTCGTCGGAAATATCATGAAATTAACAAAAATGGCTCTGGAAAAATAGTCGTAAAACGGTGTACGTCGACCGTTAGAGAACGAACTCGACGGTTTTGGAAAGTTTGTATCGATATCTAGAAGTTTCAGATTCAGAAGTTTTCGTCCAAAAGGTCTCGATCATAAAGATATTAAGGGGTGAAGTTGGTGATTTTGGCTAATTGTGTGCGAAAATGAGTTTGGCCAAGTTTGAACATCCGTAAATAATTTATTATAACTCCGCTTGACAAACAGCTTGTTGTTTTGAAAAAAAATATGGCCGGTGAACTTGATTTTACTAGAAGACATTTCGGTCCAACAAGTTTTGCATCATAGTTAAAACGACCGCAAACATGGTCATTACAAATAATGTAACACTTGTAACGTAAAATAATATAGTTTTTCAGAAAATAATATTTACGGCAAGTTTATGAAAACGTGCATATATTTGTCGTTTCAAATCCGTTTTCTACGTATAATACGTCCTTAGCTTCGTATCGAAGTAAACTAATATATTTTTGACAAGTCGAAATAATTTGAGAAGCTTAAGGCTCGTTTTTGACTCGAATAAACCAAAAATAGTGTGCTGAAATTTCTGAAAAATATATATTTCGTCGTCAAACTTTAAAAATTCACTACGACTTCGTTATAACTCCGTTTTAATCCGTTCAAGCGGCCACGGATTCGTTTTAAAGTATATTTTCTAAATATCAAGGCCAAAGTTTCGTACCAACTGTCGGATTTTCCAGAAAAATGAAACAAGGACAGAACCTATTTTATAGTTATCGAAAATAGTTTTTCTCGGACAAAACCTATTCTAATCCCTTCAAATCAACTCCAAAGCTAATCTAATCCTACCATACACCTTCTTAGGGTGTCATGGGTTCCTAGACATCATCAAGACCAACCAATACCAAGGGGATAATTATAGGATGACCAAATATATATATATATATACTCTACAATCATGTAAAAATGGTATAAATCACATATGTCTTGCATGTCGCTCCAAAAATGAAGAAATGACTATGAAATGAAAAGGAAACATGAAAATATAAATGATATGCTTACAAGTACTTGATGAGGTGATTAGAACCAAGGTTTAACCTAAACACCCTAGGTTTTTATTTCAAAACCTTAATGAGAGTGTTATCTAGATTGATATAAACTTTGAGCTTGAAAAATTGATGATTTCTTTGATATCACCTTATGTTGGCCGAATATTTAGAAGGAAGAAGGAAGAGAGAAGAAAAATTTTCTTGGCTTGCACTTACAATAATTTGAGGGTGAATGAGATTGAATGAAAAGTTGGATTGAGTTTAGATATGTATGTAGAAAATTTGTCAATCCAATTAATGCAACAACCCCCCCCCCCTAACCGGTTTTTGGGGGACTATGTTTCTCAAATATTTTTTTTTTTTTATATATAATGTATGTACTTGTATACTTGTAAGAAAATGTAAGTAAATTGTGTAAATTAATAATAACTTGTAAGGTTTTAGTAGCTTTTAGGTACAAGTAAATTTTTAATAGGTCAAAATAGAGTATAATGATATTATAAAAATTGTAAAAATACATTCCTTGTGAAATTTGAGTGATAAAATAATTATCGTACAATTTTTAAGAAAAACGACGTAATAATTAAACTTTAACGATTAATGTACGAAATAAATTTGAAACACTAGGAAAACTAAAAATATAGTTTTTATGAACTAAATGTAAGTATGAAAAATACGGGATCATTTTGAAAGTAACGGATTTAAATATACAAAATAATAACTCACGCGATAAAGATTATTAAACATAAAAATTACACGTTGAAAGTGAAACAAAATGTCATGATCATGAATTTGCCGCTAAACCTCCAAGGTTACGCGAATTTGAAACACGTAAACCAAGTTTACGATAAATGTTGAAATAATGAGACATGAATCGTGTCAAGAAATGACCTGAAAGTACGGATTGTCACATTAAGCCCATCAAAAAGGAATTCCACTGAATTGGTTCGATTAGTCTATCGGGTTTAAGGTTTGATGTGGCAAACTTTCCCATTCCCGAGCAAAACCCTCAAAAGACTTTTGGTAACCGATTTTTGCTTAATCCCACAACTCATCAAACAAGAACTGTCATACGATTAGGCTAAATCGGTTTAGGTAACAACTTGTTTCTAGCTCGATCTTTGCAACTCATCAAACAAGAACTGTCGCGCGGATCAAACTGGAAACAAGTGGTTTGAAGAAAATCTTTTGAAAATTTGGCTCGATTATGGAATTGCTTACACATATAAGCCTACTACTCCCTTCATTGCATGATTCTTCCTGAATTAGACATAGGTGATCGGGCTATGTATAATTTAGGAGTAACTATGCAATGCTTGGACTAATCGACTCATATGATGTTTGGTGTTGAGTCAAGTGATGTTAAAATTGTGATGAACATCGAGGAGAGAAGACATGGAGAAGTGTCGTTAAAATGATAGTTAAAGTAAAAGAATTAAAATCCTCGTAAATGATAACAAATCGGAAAGAAAATAAAGTACAATAGATGAGAATATTTTACAACGAGTAGTTTAGCAAAAGTAGTACATCTTAGGTTATAAAGATTCGGGTACGATGGAAAACATAAACTTAGTACGACATGATACATAAGGAGAAATAAGACAGTTAGTTTCCGAATTTCTTCAGTCTTCTGCGTTGTTGTGACCATGACGAGCTCCTCCTCCTCCTTCTAACATATATACATTCCCATGAGCACCTTCGACTTGTTGACCTTGGTTTTGAGGACATTGATTCTGATAGTGTCCTTGCTCCCCACATCCGAAGCATGTGACTACGGCTTTGCCCTTACAGTCCTTAGCAAGGTGTCCTACTTTGTGACAGCTAAAACATATACCACATGGACCATTATGATGTAGCGTGCATTGGCGGCATCGTGGTAAGTTTCCTGCATAAGCTCTTCCCCGGTTGGTGCGGCAACATAGACCTGGCGACTTCTTGTCTTCTATTATGTTGTTGGTGATGGTTAGTGTTATGGTTTTGGTTGTCGTTATCATAACCTCCTTGGTCGTCTTCCCATTTTCTTTTGTTGTTGTTGATTTGGTTATCGTCGTTGTCGTTGTTGTTTTGGTTATTGTTGTAGTTGGTGCGGTTGTTGGGGTTGTTGTTGTTTTGGTTGGTGTTGGTGTACTTGCCTCTCTTCACTACCTGAGCCATGAGCTTTTGAGTCAATCGAATAGCTTCCTCAATCGTTTTGCGGGTCGAAGAAGTCACGTCTCCTTGAATAATTTCGGGAAGTCCTTCAATGAAAGCCTCCAGTAGCTTCTCATTATCTAAAACCATAGATGGGCATAACACGGCCAATTCTTGGAATCTCCGAATATAAGTGTCGATATCATACTCAATAGTTTTTAGTTCATAGAACTCCGTTTCCAACTTTTTCACTTCCGTTCGAGGACAAAACTTCTTAGTCACCAAGCCCTTAAATTCCTCCCACGTAAGCTTAAAAGCATTCTCCATACCAATCGGTTGAGCATAAGAATTCCACCAAGACAATGCTCCATCGAGTAATGTGCTCGTAGCAAACTTAACCTTACTGTCATCCGGACAGTCACAAAGCAAAAACACCGATTCCAATTTTTCAAACCATCGAACCATGGTCGTAGCTCCTCGGTACCTCGAAACTTAGTGGGATCTCCACTCTTGAAATCCTTGTAAAACGACTCTTAACTCCGGGTCCTCCCGCATTTCAGCGTAAAGCCTAGCGGCCAGCGGCCAGCGGTCTCAGCAGCGGCCATCGTTTCCCTTTCAATCCTTAATGCCTCTGCTACACTATCCCTACCAACTTTTGAATAGCGGCAGGTCATTACAGTGTGGCTTTCTTCGGTGCCATAATTCTTCAAAATAAGAGGAAAGGGTGAGACGTAGCAAAATCCGATGTTAATAATAAACGCTCCAGAGAAATGTGATAAGAAATGATAAATTTGAGGTTATTTTTCAAAATAATCGACGGGTTCCGAAAAGATGGGTTATGAGGTGTTGTGAGTGCTTCAATGTATGATGGTTTAGAGACTTAATGTGTGAATAAAGTGTAACTTGACATGTTAGTGGTGAAACAAAGGAATGAGAGCGACTTACCCTATATAAAAGTTTATCTCGGCATTCGTCGTTATCGATGATGAATCAGCTGATATAAAAATTGTGATAGGGAATGACAAGGAATTCTCCACGTTAGAGTATGGGGAAAAGATAATGGAATGGGCATTTAAGGGCATCCATGTGACAATCGTTTTGAAATGAAAGTAAATAACTCGAAAAATGTTAGTATAAATGCATGCAAAGTGAGCATGCACTTGTAAAGAAATGATGAGATGCTATGATGATGTAGTTATAGTCTAGGGTCAATGATGCAACCTAGTTCTCTATAACTGAAGCTCGATACCAATCATCACACCCCAAATTACTGTTTTTGCGGAATGGAATTCCTGGGGATTGACTGTCATAGCATCACAATCACAGTTATATTG
This sequence comes from Chrysanthemum makinoi, assembly GCA_910596185.1. Taxonomy (NCBI): domain Eukaryota; kingdom Viridiplantae; phylum Streptophyta; class Magnoliopsida; order Asterales; family Asteraceae; genus Chrysanthemum; species Chrysanthemum makinoi. The sequence continues at coordinate 233,070,969 of OU343219.1, read as the reverse complement.
AGCGACCTAAAGTGTCGTTTGGAAAATACATCGTTTGATTTAATAAAATAATCAGAGTTTACAAAGTAGGTCCCAAATGAAAATCAACTTATGCGGAAATAAGTTTGTACAATTCAAACGATGTTTTAAAGTACGTAAAACCCATGTGAGACGCGTCGTCATCGCGACTCCATGATGTGTCCAAATGCATGCCATGAAGTGAATGCCTTAGATACCTGAGATAAAACATGCTAAAAGTGTCAACACAAAGGTTGAGTGAGTTCATAGAGTTTGAGTTGAAATGAAAAGCCGTTCGAAATCGTTTATGCAGCAAAGGCATTGTAAATCGTTGAAATATAAAGACTTTTAAAATCGTTTATGTAGCAAAGGCATTGTAAATCCACTCAGTTCCAAGTCCCGCCCATACAAAACTTGCAACCTGTGTGTTCACAACCCTGCGAGAATATGTAGAGTTTATGTTTAAACAGAAATCGTCAAATGAATTCACAAAATAGTGCATGGCTCGATGTATCGAGATCGTTTATGCAGCAAAGGCATTGTAAATCCACTCAGTTCCAAGTCCCGCCCATACAAAACTTGCAACCTGTGTGTTCACAACCCATTGCCAAAATGCATATAGTTTATGATCAAGTGCATGATGTCAAATGAATTCACAATATAGTACCTAACTCGGCGTAGAACAATAGCACATAATCAATAGTACTTAACTCGACGTAGAACAATAGCACATAATCAATAGCACTTAACTCAATTTATCGAGTCAACGATTTAGAACGTTATATGACGTAGTACCGTAGCACGCAAACAAGAACAATTTATATAGTATAACCTTTGATTTAGAAACAATGGTAATCATGATAGATTTTAGCCTTAAAATCTAAAGTACTTGTGAAAAATAATTGAGCATGTATCTCCCCCAAAACAGTTATGAAAACAAGTAAAAGCGGGGGCTGAAACTCACTTGGTAAACCCACACGAATGACAAGAGTGAGTACAGCGAGGTATAATGTGATGCGTTATCCGGTACCTAGTACCAATGATATGATATGAGTTGCAATGTAATGTTATGCATGCATTTCGTATGTTATTTATACCATTTATGAGTTTTGAAAAATAACACTTGTCGTCGAAAAATACCCGTTTGACGTCTTGACCCTTCAAAAATGACTTTACATGTTTTTACGTCAAAATGTCATCCTATAATGGTTTTATAATGATTTTTGGTGAAATTTCCACTTTTCGTCAAAAAAAACAATGTCGTCGGAAATATCATGAAATTAACAAAAATGGCTTCGGAAAAATAGTCGTAAAACGGTGTACGTCGACCGTTAGAGAACGAACTTGACGGTTTTGGAAAGTTTGTATCGATATCTAGAAGTTTCAGTTCAGAAGTTTTCGTCCAAAAGGTCTCGATCATAAAGATATTAAGGGTGAAGTTGGTGATTTTGGCTAATTGTGTGCAGAAAATGAGTTTCGGCCAAGTTTGAACATCCGTAAATAATTTATTATAACTCCGCTTGACAAACAGCTTGTTGTTTTGAAAAAATATGGCCGGTGAACTTGATTTTACTAGAAGACATTTCGGTCCAACAAGTTTTGCATCATAGTTAAAACGGCAAAACATGGTCGTTACGGCTAATGTAACACTTGTAACGTAAAATAATATAGTTTTTCAGAAAATAATATTTACGGCAAGTTTATGAAAACGTGCATATATTTGTCGTTTCAAATCCGTTTAATTATATACGTCCTTAGCCGATCGAAGTAAACTAATATATTTTTGACAAGTCGAAATAATTTGAGAAGCTTAAGGCTCGTTTTTGACTCGAATAAACCAAAAATAGTGTGCTGAAATTTCTGAAAAATATATATTTAGATCGTCAAACTTTAAAATTCACTCGACCGTTATAACTCCGTTTTAATCCGTTCAATGCCACCACGGATTCGTTTTACAGTATATTTTCTAAATATCAAGGCCAAAGTTTCGTACCAACTGTCGGATTTTCCAGAAAAATGAAACAAGGACAGAACCTATTTTATAGTTATCGAAAATAGTTTTTCTCGGACAAAGCCTATTCTAATCCCTTCAAATCAACTCCAAAGCTAATCTAATCCTACCATACACCTTCTTAGGGTGTCATGGGTTCCTAGACATCATCAAGACCAACCAATACCAAGGGGATAATTATAGGATGACCAAATATATATATATATACTCTACAATCATGTAAAAATGGTATAAATCACATATGTCTTGCATGTCGCTCCAAAAATGAAGAAATGACTATGAAATGAAAAGGAAACATGAAAATATAAATGATATGCTTACAAGTACTTGATGAGGTGATTAGAACCAAGGTTTAACCTAAACACCCTAGGTTTTTATTTCAAAACCTTAATGAGAGTGTTATCTAGATTGATATAAACTTTGAGCTTGAAAAATTGATGATTTCTTTGATATCACCTTATGTTGGCCGAATATTTAGAAGGAAGAAGGAAGAGAGAAGAAAAATTTTCTTGGCTTGCACTTACAATAATTTGAGGGTGAATGAGATTGAATGAAAAGTTGGATTGAGTTTAGATATGTATGTAGAAAATTTGTCAATCCAATTAATGCAACACCTAACCGGTTTTTGGGGGACTATGTTTCTCAAATATTTTTTTTTTTTTATATATAATGTATGTACTTGTATACTTGTAAGAAAATGTAAGTAAATTGTGTAAATTAATAATAACTTGTAAGGTTTTAGTAGCTTTTAGGTACAAGTAAATTTTTAATAGGTCAAAATAGAGTATAATGATATTATAAAAATTGTAAAAATACATTCCTTGTGAAATTTGAGTGATAAAATAATTATCGTACAATTTTTAAGAAAAACGACGTAATAATTAAACTTTAACGATTAATGTACGAAATAAATTTGAAACACTAGGAAAACTAAAAATATAGTTTTTATGAACTAAATGTAAGTATGAAAATACGTCGGGATCATTTTTGAAAGTAACGGATTAAATATACAAAATAATAACTCACGCGATAAAGATTATTAAACATAAAAATTACGCGTTGAAAGTGAAACAAAATGTCATGATCATGAATTTGCCGCTAAACCTCCAAGGTTACGCGAATTTGAAACACGTAAACCAAGTTTACGATAAATGTTGAAATAATGAGACATGAATCGTGTCAAGAAATGACCTGAAAGTACGGATTGTCACAATACGATACTCAACGTCAACTCGAGATCTCGAATCAGGCATCAATTGCAGGTGCTTGGCGGCAATACTTCTGTGTGTGAACCCTCAACGGCACGCCGGAAGTGGGTTTGAATAAACATAAACAATACTTACATTGAGCCATTCGCTTGCCATCCGACATTTCGACGTAGTTGTAGTGAGCCCAAACCTTGGGATTACCGTTTGCACGGCTCTGGGAAAATAACGAACAATAACCGGTGGCGGTGGGAGGCGGTGCGGGATCGACCATTAATTAAATGCTTCGATTTTAATTTTTTTAGAGTGTAATTTAAATTGTATGAAAGTTGCAAAATATAAACACACAATATATTTATTTATACTATTCTTACAATGGCAAACTTGTAAATATTAAAAAAGAATTTTGAAAGTTTACGCCTTCCGCTCAAAAATACAAATTTTGAAATTTTAAATTTTGAATATTGGACCGGTTTTGGACCGGTTCTTAACCGGTTTTTAACCGGTTAACCGGATCGGTTTCAAAATTTTGAATTTTTAAAAATTGCCGCCTAGTTCAAAAATTCAAATTTTCAAAAGTTTGTAACGGTTTTAACGGTTAACCGATTTCATTTTAAAAAAATTTTGCCGCCTAGTTCAAAAATTCAAATTTTTAAAACATATAACCGGTTTGAACCGGTTTGTAACCGGTTTTTAACCGGTTAACCGAATTTTTTTTTTTTTTTTTTCGTTTTTCAACATTATTCAAACTTACACTGAATAAACTTCAACTTTTATTTATAACGTCGGAAATACATAAACTTAATAGAAATACATCAAAGGAAATACATAAACTTAAAACATAATACATCAAAGGAAATACATAAACTAATAGTCGTCATCGGATCCCCTAGCTTCGAAAGCAGCAAGATCTTGTCTTAGTTCTTCATCGGAAAGCATCTCGATTTCACCCGCTTGTGCCTCTTCCGTAGACCTCCCCTTCGAAGTATGCGACATTTTCAAGATCAGTTTTATCTTGCACTCGCTTCATTGCGTCCAAGTGATCTTTCAAACCCATACACATCTCCAAAGAAGCCGGTGTGAGTCCGTTTCTGATTTGATAAAACCCTTCCACTTGTTGAAAAGCGGATTCAAAAGCTACCGAAGTAGCTTGTACACTTAGTACATCACGAGCCATTCGGGATAGAGCGGGAAACATTGTTTCCTTTGCTTTCCAAAACGCCAACACATCAAAGTTTTCAACTTGTTCATCCGGAATATGTGAGATAAAATCGGTTGTGATATATCTTTCATATTCATTGTTCGCTAAACCATCATTTCTTAACCGTTTGTTGGGATTTTCTCTTATCTTTTTATGCAAAGCAAGTATCGGATTCCCTTTAAAAGCCCTTGATGATGATGAAGAAGACTCAAATCCGCGATGGGAGGTGGGTTGCCATATTTTTCAAAATAATATTGCCACAAACTTTTAAAAGAATGGCCAAGGGAATCTTTTGCATCATTAGCATAGTTCGGGTTTGTGCGAAACAACCCAAATCAGTCTGTCGAGTCAATAAGAACCTCCACCCGTTTACATTATAACACGGATTTAATCGGCCGCTGAAAGTGCTGGTGAAAGTTTCAAAATATTTCAACAACTTTTCTTTCATTCCGGAAACCATGCTAGTATAAACACCACCATTAAATTCAAATGCGGCGATTTGTGAAGACATCAAGAATAGTTGCTCGAGTACCAAATGAGCCGTTGGATAATAAACCCCGACAATTTTTTTGTTGCATTGTAAAAAACTTCAAGTAGTCGGGTTATTTTTTCAATAGTATCCCAATTATCTTGACTAAATGGAGCACACCTACCCCTCCCCGACAATTTCTCATCATGAAAATATTGCAAGGTCACCTTTTGTCTTAAACCACTTATTAACATAAGATAAGTGGAGTTCCATCGTGTTTCAATATCCCAACAAAGTTGTAACCAATGTTTCCCCGCAGTTTCACACATCCGCATGTATGCATTATATCTTTTATTACCCCTTTTAAAAACATCGACTAACATTCTCCTAAAATCTTCTTTCACTTGACTCAAATGCGGATCTTTTAATCCCGCTTGCACAGCCAAGTTAATGATGTGTGCAACACATCGACTATGAAATATTCGCCATTACAAGGTGGCTCATATTCCACTTTTAGTCGACCCATTGCATTTGTGTTGTTACTAGCATTATCCAACGTTATTGAAAAAAATTTTTCCGTCAAGTTAAACTTATGAAACACTTTTCTCAACAAATTGTATAAAGCTTCTCGATGAGAACAGGAAAGTTTTCAAATGCTACGACTCGCTTCATCATTTGCCAACTTTCAGGATCAAAATATCCCAATGTCGGTAACACAAAGGTACGAAAATGTAAAATTATGAGGGCGGCCCAACATCGGTTGTTAAATTAACACAAGCATCCATATTTAAAAAATTATTTTTTAAATCTTGCTTAGCCATTTTCCACATTCTCATAGCATCGTTTAAGAGTCATCACGACTTACATGATGGTACTGCCGTTGCATATAATTGCAATACACCTCAATTGTTCGTTGTCATAGTGGTTGAACGGCAAACCCGCGTTGAATCACCAAACCGGCCGGTTTTTCACGGAGTAAATCATGATCGTATGCAAAATAGTCCGTCTCGAGCCATGGAAGATTGACCGGCCGGAACGATTTGAGTGCCTTGCAATACTTTTGTTTGATGTGAGCCTTCAACGTCGAGTTGGAACCGGCGGACAATCAAGCAATATTTGCATTGAGCCTTTTTCTTACCGTCCGACATTAGGGCGTAGTTGAAGTGTTCCCATGGATCTTTTACTGCGGTCACACGGTAAAATTTTCTGAACGTCGGCGCATAGTTGTTGAACCGGCTTGGTGTTGGTGGTGTTATTGGTGTTTGAACTTTCCATTAGTGTTTAGTGAAATACTTTCGGTTTTGATTTTTTTGGAGTGTTTTTTGATTGCTTGAAAGTGGTAATTAACCAAATACATAACACATCTTTTTATACTAACATTTGTATGGCAAAATCGTAATTTTTTAACAACTTTTAATAAAATCCGCCCCCCCCCCCACGCTCCTTCCCGCCCCTCTTTTAAAAATTCAAATTCAAAATTTCAAAATTCAAAAAAACCCGCTCAAGCCAAAAAAACCGGTTAGGAACAAGTTAACCGAACCGGTTTCGGTTTGCCGGTTAAAAAAACCGGTCGATTTCTCAAGTGTGGGAACCGGTTCCAAACCGCCGGTTTGGATATAAACCGGACCGGTTTGGGTCAAAACCGGTTTTGACCGGTTTGGTTTTTCGGTTTGACTTCAGATACGGTTCGGTTAACCGGTTTTTTTGTGTACCTCTACTCCACACCATTGATTCCGTTGTAAACGCCAAGGCATCCACTTCAGAACTTTAATCAACCACACAACCACCTGTTAAAAAAATTCAATATTCGAGTTTTAGGAGCGTTTGGTTATTCCTATGGAAGTATACAAATGAATAATATGTTGTGAAACTATGCAAAGTACAAGTATCCTAAGGTCATACTAAGTGTTACAATTACCTGTTAGGTGGATGACAATTTTGTCAAATTTTATATGTATACGATTTATTTAATGACTAACCTAAGTTGTATAATATCATGTATCATGGAAGAATAGTAGTAGTATTAGTATAAATACTATTCAAGAGTAATAAAAAAACTTGCACCATTTGAATACACACAACTCTAATGTTATTCATCTCATTCTATCCCCCTCAAAGTTTACTTCTAGCTCTTATACAATTAAAGAAAGTCATATTCTCCTAAAACTTGCTTAAAGTTTAAAAATAACCATTGTCATATTATAACACGTTATCAGCACGAAACTCGATTGAGGAGATTAAATAAGCAAATTAAATAAGCAAATTAAATATCTACTCTTATCAAGGTAATTAGTAAAATTATACGCTCGCTTTATAACTTATCATATAGAGTTAGTAAACCATACTTGACACAATCAATAATTACACAATTTGAAAAAAAAATGTCAACAACTTGGTCAGCCTAAATTTTCAACCACTAGCAATAATAGACTTGAGTCACTTACAAATAGGGTTGTAAAAAATCCTAACCCGACCCGAACCCGAACCCGAACCCGACTAAGCATATTCGGGTCGGGTTACTCAGGTTAGAAATTGAATTCTTATTCGGTCAACCCGGAATACTAAATAGGGCCGGGTAACGGGTTGAAATTTGTTGGCTAAGTCGGGTTCGGGTCAACTCGTTTGACCCGAATAAGGATTTTTTTAATGTATTTATTTTAGAAATTTTCTATATAAATTAGAACAAATAGGCAATTTTATCACTATTTTTAACTTATATTCGGGTTGACCCGACCCCGAATTGGCTCGACCCGAGTTCAAATAGGGTCGGGTTCGGGTATATTATTTTTAGCCTTGACCCGACTTTGACCCGACCCGAATTGACCCGAACCCGACCAACCCGACCCGACTGACACCCCTACTTACGAACATGGATATATAATTTGACGTACACATTTTTACTTATACCAACCAATTTTTTTGTCTTAATTATTTTTTCATATAATAATAAATAAATAAAATACTATTTGAAGTATATACTCACAACAGGTATATAACGGTTGTAACAAAAATTGACGACATTACAACGACTACATTTTTTTCTATAAATTGGCAACTCATTTATACATTTTTCAAAAACTCAAAATTTTTCATGTTAGGAAATTATACATCTTCGAGGCATTTTCTAAAGATTTTTCAAAGATGATTCATCTGCTTTTCATTGAAATTACCATTATGCTTATATTAATCCTTAATCAACTTTGATCAAAACTCCCGCCATAATGAATTTGAATTTTTCTTAGTTATGTTTTTTGGTTGTGGCTCTCCCACTTTATTGTATTGCATCACTTATTGATATATATATATATATATAAATATATATATATATATATATATATATATATATATATATATATATAGGAAGGGATCAGTGCGTATTCAATTTTAAGTAGGGATAGTGCGGATAATATCTACGTAGACTTTTTTAAAAAAATTCAAAAAAATCTGAAAAAATAAAAAAAATAAAGAGGATGATAAATTATTAAGAATCGCTGAAAAAAATTTTAAAAAATAAATCGTTTTCATGATTAAAAGGTATAATGATATTATGCATTTTGTTAATATCACAGTAATTATCAAAGCTTTCTTAATATCACTACTAAGTAAGGCTAGCAGTAGTTTCACTAAGCTAGCAGTAGTTTCACTAAGGCTAGCAGTAGCGATGGTTTCACTAAGCTAGCATTAGTATCTAAACTAGCAGTGATATTAAGTTTTTTTTCTAATATCAAAGTAACTTTTAAGTAAAATTGTTAATATCACAGTTACTTTTTACATGTTTTCTTAATATCAAAGTTAATTTTTTAATATCACCGTAACTTTTCTTAATATCGGTGATTGTATTAAGTAAAATTGTTAATATCACAGTAGAACTCATAATATCGTTAATATCACGGTAGGACTCATAATCAAAAAATCAAAAAGTGCTCAGAAAAATCTGGAAAAATAAAAAAATGAAAGAAGATAACAATAGTAACGATCCCTCAAAAGGAAAAAATTAAAAAATGAACGTTTACATGGTCAATTGCTCTTAGTGAAGTTAAGCGAGATCTTGACTTTTATACAAAAGTCAATATCGGATCTGGAATGAGCGGTCAGGATCTATCCACATCCGCACTAAAAATAAAAATCCTTTATGATCCTCACTCTATATATATATATATATATATATATATATATATATATATATATATATTTTAATATTGACTTTGTTATTTGTTCAATTGTGTTTAGCGAAAAAATGGCAAACAGTGAAAAAATCAAAATTTCAGCTCTTGACATAATTGGAGCAAATTATACACAATGGACAGTGTTCATGTATGGTATATGAATCGGATTGAAGGTGGGATGAGATGTGAATGGTCTTGTTGTTTGGTTTCTCGTGTAGAACGGTAATGAGCCAATGAGTTTATCAAGATCGAGAAGCTCGGGTAACACTTAAACAAGAACCATACTTCCTTTGCTAAGAAGCAGTATTTGCCCAAGTGTGTAAAACTTGTGAAGTCGTGTGTGTTGCTCTCTTTTTATAGGGATGCTTGTATAGTTTAGAGATAAACCCTTGTGAGATGATCAACGGCTTCTAGGGAGCCAGGAGTTGATCATCCATGAGCAGACAAGCAGGACAGGGGGCATGCGTCCTTTAGCTGGTACATGTTGGTGTTTGTCGTGCGTTCCCACTACGCAATATCATATGGTATGTAACACCCCAAAATCACGCAGCGAAATCGGTATTTTAAGGGCGTTGCGTCATAATATGAGATCACAAGATGCGAGAGAACCACCTCTATATGAGCCATTAAAAAGTACATTCGATTTAATAAAAATAATTTTTGACAATAATAAGTCTCAACAATACAAATCCCAAATGAAAAATAGTTCAAAGTTCAAATCGAATGTTATGATAGTGATAGAAAATCTTCTTGATGACATGCTTGTTAATGAGACCCAATGAAATGCTCTAATGCATACCGAGCTAGAAGATTTAACAACCTGAGAAATACATGCTAAAACGATCAACATAATGTTGGTGAGATCATAGGTTTTATGAAATTTTTAATGTCAGATCTCAGTGACCCTAGTGTTGCTTGTAGCTCCTTTTACATCACTCCTTGACACCTCATCAGTTTGTGAAGTGTTTTCTTCAACTGGTCTTTGACGTCCCTGAAGCTAGATAGTTGGTTGAGCTTTATACAACACTCACTGATTTCTTTTATCAGTTATTAACACCGTCTGAATAATAATCAGTGAGACATATTCTCTTATAGCTATCAGGGAGTATCTCACTTCTGATAACTATCATGTTCATGTGATAGTTATTAAGTGACATTCTCTCTGATCTTTATCAGAGGCTTTTATGCACACTGACCTTCAAAGGGTGTATTAGGCTAATTTATGTTTAAATACTTGTTAGAGACAATTGGGTCAATTGGTTAACCCAACAATCTCCTCCAATTTAAATATGCAAATAGACTAATTTTTTTTATCAGTAGTAAGTGAGCATAATGGCTTATTCTTACTTACTGAGTTACAACAAGAAAAAATTAACAAGCACAGTATTCTTCATCATTGTTGCCGAACATGACATAGGCCCTTAGATCTTGAACTTGCTTCGTCAAAGATCCCGAGTCTAGTGGTTCGGCTTCCTTATATTAATAGGCTATTCCAAGTAAATCTAAGACTGTTTTCTCAGCTTTTTCCTAGTCAACAGTCTCCTCCCGTTTAAATACAGGAATAGCCTAGATTAATTAGTTGTAAGCAAGCATAATTGCTTCATCTTACAAGTAAAATACAATAAGGAAAAAGAATAAAGACAATATAGCTTGATTCTTTGTTGCTGGTGTCTTCAAGTGAAGTTTCTGAAAGATCATGGTCTATCTTGTTTACTGAACACTTCTTGATGCACTTGATGCACCTTCCTTGAAGACATCACCTCTTCCCCTGATTCTCCCCTTTTCATTTTACTCCTGATGCTCCACTCGGCAATAATGTTTGAAGCTTCCCCCCTCCCCCTCTTGGTAGCTCCTGAGAGTAACCATAGCCACACTTATAGCTTGTGTGTCTTAATAGACATATTTTTACAAGCACCATTTGTTCAGAAGTTTTCGAGATGAAAACATTTACTCAGGACAAGTTGTCCTAGTGAAATTTGTTTATGAACAGTGGTACTTGCAAGAAAGTTATACTTTGAGGTATGGTTGAATGAGCTGAAAAAGAAGAATTTGGAGCTTTTTGCTACACGAAAGAGTGTAGAGGTACTCAATCGTATTAACAAGAAATGAGATGAAGGTATGAGGAGAACATGTTTGGTCGGGTTTTGTTGAGGATTGGGTTTGAATGTTATTTGCCGACATTCAAAAGTCGTTTTGTATTATTAGCGGCCAATCAAGAATGGATTTGGATTAAGAAAATCAGCCGCTCCCACTTGTTAGGTCTGCTTCGCACGCTCATTCAAACCATGAATGATATGAACAACAGTTTGAGCAAATGACGAAAACTGATGAACATTAACAATGAGGTTGGGTTAGCTTGAGAACGACTCATACACGCTAATAACACCATTTGTACTTTTCAAATTGATAAATCTTATTAGAAATGAATCAAAGATTTACAAGGGATCACTCACGAAAGACTATCCCGGTTGATGACAGATTACTCTCCAAAATCAAACAACAAGACGCGGCTAGCTTTGCTTTGTTGTTCCTAGGAGAGGAGGATCCTAATTATAATACTTTGTATTATTTTCTACGTTTGAATCTCTACTTAGCTCGGTTACAAGCTTTGGTTTAAATAAAGGGGGAAATAGTGGATGCACATGGGTCCATAGTAACTTGCCGACTTGCTATAGATAGGCACGTACCTGGTATGCTAGCTTGAGCATACTTTAGGTTTACCCGATTTGACAACTTATAGTCTCAATGCTTGCTTTCTCATATATCGATAAGTACTTGGTAACTTATCTTTCCCAAGAAGTTTCCCACCCATTCCTTCAGAGTTTGAGGTTGTTTTAAGCTAAATTAAGTCTTCATAGTCAGAAAAACATTTGTCAGATCTTAGTGACCCTTGTGTTGCTTGTAGCTCTTTGTACATCACTCCCTGAAACCGCATCAGTTTATGAAGTGATTTCTTCAGCTGGTCTTTGACGTCCCTGAAGCTAGACAGTTCGTTGAGCTTTATACAATACTCAATGATTTCTTTTATCAGTGAGTAACACCTTCTGAATAATAATCATGGAGACATGTTCTCTTATAACTATCAGGGAGTATCTCACTTTTGATAACTATCAGGTTCATATAATAGTTATGAAGTGACATTCTCTCTGGTCTTTATTAGAAACTTTTATGCTCACTGACCTTGAGATGGTGTATTAGGCTATTTTATGTTTAAATATTTTTCAGAGACAATTGGGTCGAATTCAGACCCAACAACATGCCTATACTCAAACTTGTTCATTGGAACACCATTAAACTTCTTTGTATTAGCTCATTTCCGCTTCACAGCCGTAAACCCATCATTACAATTTGAAACCTTCTTTGATACACCCGAACTCTGACCATTGCCTTTATCTATCCTATTCACCACATGTTTAGGAGCAGCTTTGGGACAATCATTAATAGAATGACCATATAACAAGCAAGTACCACAGCGAGGGGGTTCTCACTCGTATTCAATACGAATAGACTCTTTCGTATATCCACTTCCATTAAGCTTTGGAACAGCCAAAACCAGAGTATCACGAAACTCATTAGATGCATTAATTTCAATCAATGCTCTTGCATAGTTGCTCCTCCCCCATGAATCGAAACACATCGTATTCGTATATGAGTCAAGCATCATAGGAGTACCAATCTTAGAAGCAAGCAAGCTCAATCCATCCGAAGTATACACAACCAAAGGAACATTATGAAATTTCACCCAAATTGGGACACAAGACAAATCTTCCTTTAAAAGGCTTATCTCGGGTGACCACTTATTAAGATATATGAAATTCCACGAATCATCCATAGACCATATGGTGTTAGTGGTCAACTCATCGAGTCATTGACTCAATGACTTGAGGATCCTCACGTAATTAGCAAAAAACGGCTTTTGGTCAAATGACAAAAAGCTATTAAGACTTTTCTTTAAGTAAAAAAGTCATTGCTTTACCTCTCAGATGCCCTAAAGGCATCCATTATGATAGTTTATGAAAAGGTTTATAAAATAATGAAGAGGTTTAAAAACTTGTAAACCATAGTGGTATCCATTTCAAGCCTGTGTTATGAAGAGATCCAAAATGTTGGACCTTTTCATAATTTAATGTCTTTGATTATGTGAGTTGTTTATAAAACTTGAAAAGGTTTATACATAATGAAGATAGGTTTAATAAACAAAAAGGTTTATAATTTAATGTCATAACACAAATTTAAACCTTTTAAAAATTATACCATAGTTGATGGCCTAACAAACCATTTTGTTTTTCTTTTTAAATTCGCCAATTATTGTTTATACAGAGCATTGTTTATTTTGATCAATATATGTCACATGATAAAAGGATACAAAAATAGGACACCAACGTTACGCGTTCGTATTGCCGTGGTATGTATATGTTCTTCAAATTAAAAGAAGAAAAAAAATCAATAACAGAGATTATCTTTTATCTTTAAGCTAGCTTGTTTTGCAATGTTGTTTTTAGCATGAGAATATGATATTATCATGACGTATACAATTATTGATTCTACCAGGGGCGGCTCGAGCCTTCTGGAGATCTAGCGAAGCTTAAAAACGAGGCCTTTTTGATAATTTTTCTTTCTTTTTCTTAATATTAGCTTTTCTCTTCATCCGATTAATAAAACATCCAACTTTTAAACTAAAAATATAATGAATCTATGAATTGATTGAAGAGATAGAAAAGCTAATATACGGAGGGAAAAAAACAAACATCATTTTTTATGATAATCTATAAGTAGTGCTAAAGAACCAAACCAGCACGAACGAGGATCTTCTGTTCGTTGGTTTATGTTTAACCGAACAAACGAACTAATATGAACACTTATACAAACGGAAGTTTATTTACGATATTGGCTAAAAGTCATTAGAATTTGCAGCAATAAATGAGCTTAATTATCATTTTTGCTAATAAAAGATGGACCTAGTCGTGTACTCAAATAAAAACTTGATCTTATAGACCAACAAAATAAACAAAAACTAAGCAAACATCCCTAATATGTTTATCAATTTTAGTTTTAGTAACCATGGGCTTTTATATATCGAGACCTCAAGATGATCTTAAAAAATATGTGACCGACTATATCTTAATCTTAATCTTAATCTTAATCTATACTATATAAAATGGAAAAATGATCAAAGTGGAAAAAGTGAAAAATGTTGAAAGTTGAATGTTGAAAACATGGTCAATGGAGAGAGAAATAAATAATATAATTAATACTCTTATTAAAACACCCCATTACTTAAAAGTACAATAATTTATTCACATTGTACACCCAATTAAAAGCACATCTACCAAATTAAAAACAACCAATTGAAACCGATACCGGGTTTGACTGTTGAAACCGATACGGGTTGACCGGAATGCTTCAAACCCGGCGGGTGACCCGATTTAATTTGACATTTTTTCGACCCAACCTATCGGTTTGACTCGGTTTAAATCGACATGTTTTTTATCGGAACGGTTCAACCAGTTGAACCACCCGAGTGAAATCGGGTTTCAAATTTGAAAAAATTATATGAGAAATGATGAAGTAGTTGTGGAACCCGTGACAATTTTTTTGAAATGAGAGACCAAGTAATTGTAGTTTTGGTTTATTTTGCTTTGACACATGTAATTTGTCATTTGTATAATGTTATTTTAAAAATGTTGCTCTTGCACCATTTAAGGGACTAGCATATATGAATCGTCGTTTAAAAGTTAATATATATTGTATAGCCTTTTGTCCAGTGTATCAATAATGTTATATAAGTTTATTAAAATCACAAAAATAAAGGCAAATGACAAAAATGCATCGAACTTGACACTTTTTTATGATTGTGTTAGCCAACTATTTTTCTTATTGTGTGTACCGAACTTTCAAAATTCGATTATTGTGTGTATTTTGTGACTATTTTACCCTTAATTTTTCAAATTTTGAAGGGTAAAATGGTCATTATCATGGTCAGAATAGTCACAAAATACACATAATGATCGAAATTTGAAAAGTTCGGTACATGAAAAAAATAGTTGGCACACAATCACATAAAATGATCGTTGATGCTTATTTTTATCATTTGCCCAAAAAATAAATAATATTGTATATCTTTAGCGATAATTATTTGTACCCTAAACAAATAGCTTTGAACAATGCATAAATATCTATACAAATTGATAGTACAAAATAATCTTATATGGTGATATCCAATTTGCAAAGTTACCATTTTAAAAGCCACACACGAAATGATAAACGTTACACATGTGAAAAAAAATAGTTATCACTGCCTAAATTACTGACAAAACAAGAAAAAGCGGTCACACATGTTGGCTATACCTCTAAACTACAATATAATATTGACAACTACATAATATAGACGTTGCTTTTGTAATGCTTGAATCTATTATTACTAAAAATCTTAATAACTTAAAACAATCCTATTAGAAAATATACTCACACACTTAGATCGACTCCACATAATTTTTAAAAACTATATATTTATCTTTGCTATGCAACCACGCATCAGAATTGTAGTTATTTGAAAACGATTCTCTAATGCTACAAATACAGTTTGTTGAAAGAAACTTATGGGTCATCGGAACTTTGCAGAAAACTAGACATCGCTGCCCCTAGGCGCGGGTACTCGTCTAGTTATATAAAATAGAAAAATGGTAAAAAAGTCAAAATGTGAAAAAGTGAAGATGTGGAAAAGTGGAAAATGTGAAAATGTGAAAAAGTGAAAAATTATTTTTGGTAACTTGGAAAATTATCTTTGGCAACTTGGAAAAAATCATATTGTAATTTTTTAATAAAAAATCATGACCCGATCGGGTTTATCAAACCGGGTCAACAAAAAACCGGCGATTCAATCCGATTCTCAAACAAGCAAAAACCCGGTCCTATCCGGAACGGTGTCCGAGCCGGTCCTGGTTCAACCGGCCGGGTCAACCCGGGTTTAAAAGCATTGCTATCAATCATATTACCGACAAAGGCGCTCATAAGTATTACTATTATTTTTTCTTTATTTCTGTAATTTTAAATTATTAACTTTTGGTTATGAGTATTACTTTATTATTGCAATTACATTTTCATCTTTTCACGTCTATTTTGAAAATTAAACGAAACACTTGTCACAATATCGCATATCATTAATTGTCTACCACTAAGAACCGCTGCCGCCAGGCGCGGGTACTCGTCTATATTTATAAAGGGCATTTGGAAATTAGAAGCCTTAAATATTTTGAGGCATAAAACAGTGAATTTAGTAGTTTTACCCTTTAGTTACCATTGGATACTACATGCAACATTTATTTTTATTAAAATATATATATATATATATATATATATATATATATATATATATATATATATATATATATATATATATATTATATATATATATATATTAATATATTATATAATATATATATATATATATAGAGTTAGGATCAAATAAGAAGATTACTTAAAATAAGAAGGAATAAGAAGAACTATAACCGTAAATCCGAATTCACCTAAATTAGATGCACCAAATAGATGCATTAATGACAATAATATGTTCATACGTCATTTCTGATTTCGTATAATTTCATGAAAATGAATAGAAATGCCACGTTGCATTCATTAAAGCCTACTATATATATATATATATATATATATATATATATATATATCACACGAAATGAGGTTCTGGAGCAGCTGGAGCGTGAAATTAATATTTTCTACATTTATTACACTCAAACTTTCTACTTATTTACACCTTAGAAAGGTACTCTGTGGTCACCAGCTAGCAAATTCCATCAAAAAATTATCAGCAAGCAAAATGATAGAACTTCCAGTCAAGTAATTGAACGAAAAAATGATTGGCAATGAATATGTTTTTGAAATGAGCTAGTATATAATTCATATGCTCTTGAACCAAAAAGCTTTAAGAAATAAGCTGGAGCCTTTGACAGTGATAAAATACATAAATATCCTTTATATAATTAATTATAATTTTTTTATTTATGTTTTTGTATTTTACTTATGTAATTACAGTCATTCAGGTACTTTTTTTTGAACAAATCATCCAGGTACTTTCGAAACAAATTTATACAAATAAAAGTTTCAGGCTCTCAATTCTAAGCAATCCATCTCCAATTGACCAATTCCAACTCCGGCACCTCCGACTCCAGCTACCAGTGCGCAACTCTGACCCCAACTCTAGTGCAGCTTCAACTCCAAATACACCTACATATGCCAAACATACAGTGAAAACCATAAACAAAAAGATGGGAAGTTGATAACACAGAATACAGAAAATCCTGGAAGTTTATAGTAGACTACTAGACTGTCCAAAAGTTACCTTGACAGGAAGTGATGGTCCCAGATCAATGTCTCCTTTAAGCTTTTTCAAAGGGCTGCTTGTCTCTTCATCATCACTAAACGTAGCAGCACACCTTTTCCGCATATTCACATTGGTGGAGGACCCTTGGTCTGAAACATCTGTCACAGTCGACTCTGAATCTGAAAAAACAGCAAGAAAAGTGATATTGTTAGCCATCTGATTCGAGGATGTTTGAATAGTTTTAGGTTCAATGTTAACCTGACCAATCCCTAAGTAATGTGCCATTAAGTACAAATCCAGAACGGACATCAAATTTCAGTTTCAGTGCTTCCACCACTTCTTGAACAAATCTACCATTTTCCATACCCGAAGGTAGAAATAACTCTAAAACATACTCAGCATTGCCTTCATCACTCTGCACATATATTGCAATACAGCTAGTTAAGTTATCCTTGCGTGCATAGTGGACCAAAGGGAACTCCTCTTTATTGAGCTGGGTTACATCTGCACAAAAATATGAACCACAGGATGCAAATGCTCTCCCAACAACCCCTTCTGACTTGTCCAGGTGTTGCTTTACACTTTCTTCCCTGAAGTTCCATTTGCTCAAGTCTCGAACATGAAACGGTAGACCAGCTGTGGTAATACAGATTTTCCCAACGCATTTAGTGTCAAAACTACTACAACACTTCTGAAGGACTTTCTCATGGGAAACAACATTAGTGGTTGGGGAAACAGCCCATGTTTGAGCAAGAGGTAAATTGTAGATTACGCACATACTTTTCAGAACACAAAAGATTTTATCCAACTCATTGTCTCGTCGTTCATTGGGAACCTGAATATAAAAATCATCCCCCACATAAGAATTCAAAAGGAAAAAAAAATAAATAGAGAAAATATTTGCCAAAATAGTAAACCTGAGTGATAGAATTTGTAGCATGACTATCAAATGCTTGTGGGCATGTCAGATTCTGCGTCTGCAAGTTAACAATTTGAAAATGAGAAGCCAATGCAAGGATGTCTAAAGATAGAATACAACAGAAAACATGATTCAATAAAAATGTGGTAATACTAATCTTCTACGGGAGTCTTAAATCTAGGGCATCCTTGGTGTATAACCCCACACGACCTGACAACCATTTTAGCCATAGTGTTTCTCTAAAGCATAGTATTAGTTACTATTTTCTACTTCTGTAAACAAAGTCTAAAATCCTAACATGGCGCTAAAACAAAAAGAGAAAGCAAAATGGAGTTAAGGGAGACCTAACTGACAGATAAACAAAGGAAGACTGCGGGAGATCATAAAAAAAATGATACAGCATATATCTGTACTAAAATACGAGACATTAGAGTATTATTGTTATTTACTGGTTAACCGAAAAATCATTTATAATACAAGTGTGTCTAGGAATGATAGGGATTATTAATTAAGAAACCTTTAGCGCCTTGTGAATTTGTTGAACCTCATAAGCAAAACTCTTATAGTTTGATGACCCCAAAAGTACTTCAATCACACCAACACATAGCCCCGTAGTCGAATCGAAGACTGGTAAAGCCAAATATCCATGGAATTTGCAACGTGTCGCTAAGTCCTGTTGTGGAAATTGTTTTGGCAAGTAACTAGTTATATCAAAAGTCCACTCTGGCGATCGTCGCAAAAATACTCGAGCAGGAGGACTGAGGTATTTTTGGTTTTCCTGATTGTTATCCACAACCAAAGAGTAGTGCTCAGAGTCCTTCTTATACGAATAAAGTACTTCATCAAGTACACCAAGACCAAATTGTTGATCTATAGTTTTAAGTAATTGATCATTCCCAGCGACAAGAAACGACCAAAACTGAACTAAAACATGTATCTCGCGAAAAGCCAGTTGCTTTAGTGCATTTCTTATCTTGTCTGATATATTCTGATTATGTGGGTTGACACCGCCTGCCCCCAGCTGGAAATCTATAGTTTTATATTTCAAGTTTAATTAGATGTTTTGGAAGATAAAACTTAAATGTATCACTACATTATAACATACAACATTTGATAATTCAAGAAAAGTGGTACAAATTTGACCATTTGATCAGAACAAAAAAGATATTTCAAAGTGGAATAGCTAGATTAATGATCTTCGATCATGTACAAAGTATTACCTTGCAAGAATGATAAGTCACCAAACTCCTTTATATGCAAACTGACAGTCTGACAAACTCCTTTCTATAGAGGACATACATAAAGAAATACATACCGGTGGTTTTGGAATGAGATGGATCTGACTGATGGAGTTTCTTCTCTGTCTCTTCTTTTCCAGAAACCCATAGTGGATGCAAGTACCTCTCATCGCCAGACAATGGAACTGCATTCTCGAAAGAGATATTCCACATCGATTTGGTTATATGATTCCCACAGAAACCAGAACCAGATCCCAAACCCAAACGCGAACATGGTAGTCTGTATGCATTTGCAGATTTAACTGGCATGACAGGTCGCTTCCAGTCCATTTAAACTGGAAAGATTGTACCTTCTTGATTTCTATATGTTCAGTGCCAGTAAGAACCTGTTTGACAAAACTGAAATAACAAATTGTATTGAATGAAAGAGAGTGCTCAGTTTCAAAGTGAGGTTGATGGAAAGATAGCCGCCTATGGAGTAACTATTTGAAAGATAGATAACTGTTTAAAGCTTGTGAGTCATATTGAAAAGAAGAAAACTTGATATAAATATGACAGACAATGGATGATCTTATAGCAATAATTCCACGCCTAAAACACAAAAATGTATAGAAATACAAACATACACGTTAATACGAGTAATACCAAAAATGCATAATGCAAGCAAATAATAGATAGAATGCCTATGATTTTGCCACCACCCCGCGACAATGCTCTATATATGTTTCTAGTATTTACAGACCACCTCTTTCGCTGCAATTTTTGTACACATGTACAATACGAACAAGTCTTAAGCTTTTAAAGTTAGAATTAATGTCAGCAAACTTAACAATGTTTTGTTTTATTCAAGATATCAGAGCATAGAATTGAAATCAAGTTTAATAATTGGAGGTATTGTTTAAAGATACAAAGATGCTTACTCTTCAACTACGAATTAGTAAAATATGAAAGTTCCCATAATCGTATTCCTATAATGAGTAGCCTTTACGAACAAGTACATGACCTTTTAAGTAACAGATATTAGTTGAGATTGTGTTAGCTGACCCAAATGGAAAATCATGAAATTAATAACTAAAAGCTGATTCACTCACCTTTCGGTTTCCATAAAAACACAAACAACACAGTCAATTAAACTTTTGTCTATCAAAGAAACAAAAACATCAAAACACTATAACAACAACAACAACAATGTGTTATTATTTGTTTTTTGAAGTAATATATTTTACCGAAGAAACGCTTCAACCCAAAAAAAAAAGTTAACTAATCATTAAATCATTGAAATACGTCAAAAGAAAACAATCAATTCAAGTAACATAAACATATAGATTGATCCATTATCTCAACAACATATAGATTGATAATCAGAACTATTCGAATCATGATTATCAACTACAACGGAAACCACCGGAATCTGATTTTCTTGTTATTGAATCTAATACTAAATCATAAAAACTCTATTAATCCATTCCCCCACTAAATAAAAAATATGATATGAAACGTCACCCTCGGACCTCTCTATTCACAAACTCTCCCTTTCCTCTTACCCACCACCGCTAGAAAACGTTAATAAAATAAAATTAGGTGGTCAATTTATACCACATATTTCACACAATCTCACAAATGGTCCAACAAGCTGACTTGAACCCAGTACCTCTTGATTGATGGGTGACTCATAATATACTACTCTGTACAAGACTAAAAGCCTCAGGTCGTCAACAACCATTAAAACTACAAAATTTTGACAAATCGCCACCACCCAAAAAACCCAAAAACCCAAACACCGCCGGCGGATATCCTAGAAAACCACCCGCAATCTTCAAAAACAAATAAAAAATTAAAAGATCGCCGTAACAATGTTTTTAACAAAAAACAATGAAACCCCCCGAAAAACATGACCCAACAAAAATACTAAAATAAGACATCAATTCCTCTCAAACACAGAATAAAAAAACCAATAACAGCTTCACATGATTTATAAATTCATAATATCAAAAGCAAATTAAATAACGGCCTTATGACAGTCTAATGTCAGCTCATGATCGTCAAACGAAGAAACATAACTGATAGAAAGAGTAAAATGAAGGTAAGAAAAAACCTTAAAATCAATCAGCGTTGAACAAGGAGCCACCACCTTTTCGTTTCAACTTTCAAGCAAGGTACTTTCTCTGAAGTGGTTCTAACTTGTGTTTGCTTGATGTTTTTTGATGAGATGGTTTGAGGTTCTTTTTATGTGTTTTTAAATGTGTCGGAATGTGGGAGTGTGTGGGGTGGGTTTCGACATATGGTGGGGTAGCTGCTATAGAATTGTCGGCCCCAACGCAACAATATTTGTTCAACACGTAACCAAAAAATTTAAAAATGGACAAATAAAACATGTCTTTGAATAAAAACTTCTTTTTCCTTGATTTCATGTGTCATGTGCTACTACTAGGGGTGTCATATTTCCCGACCCGGACCCGAACCCGACGAAGGATATTCGGGTCGGGTTACTCGGGTCCAAAATCCAATTCGGGTCAATCGGGTCAACCCGATTAACCTGAGTACGAACTAGGGTCGGGTATCGGGTTCAAAATATTTGAAAATTCGGGTTCGGGTCGACCCGACTAACCCGACTAACCCGACTTTAATTTTTTTTTTTTTTTTTTAACTTTTCCCAATCTTTATTTAATTGAAAGGCCCAAATTAGTGCATGAACATATATTGCTTCATATATTTAGTTTTATATTCATTTTCATTTTATATAATTGACCTCAGATTGAAAACAAAATGCATTACAAAAAGAAAATGTGTAAATCCAACTATAAAATGCATGTATTAGTGCATTGCTCTACTGGTATGAATATAATAACATTTTAAAAACCAATAGACATTATATTCATAACGTTTGGTTACTAAATTTAAGAAATTAAATTCTAGAATTATATAAATGGACTTGACCCGAACCCGACCCGACCCGACTTGACCCGACCCGATTTGACCCGAACCCGACTAACCCGAGTTCAAATAGGGTCGGGTTCGGGTATATTATTTTTTGGCTTGACCCGACTTCGACCCGACCCGACTGACCCGAACCCGACCGACCCGACCCGACCCGAATGACACCCCTAGTGGCAACCATGCCTAAGCCATTTTTTATGCCTAATCACCCACCAATAATATCCTTCTATCTCATCTCATACCAATCTCATATCTAACAATAGATTTTTAGTGACAACCATGCCTAACTCATACCTCATCTATTTTTATTTTTTTTATATTATATTAAACAATTTAATAAAAACATAATATTTTATTAATACTTAAAAGAAAACTAGCCGGATACCCGCGCGTTGCAGCGGCGGGTACAAGTGTGATTATATATTTTTCGGCGATAATCTTTTTCAAAGTACCTTTTTACGATGGTACAATATTTCAGCCGTAAATCCAAAGTGGTTCCCATCTTTAGCAAAAATTTAACAACTCAAATAGTTAACGGGTCGGGTCGGGTCAAGTCGTGTCCAATTCAACCCCAGCTCACTTATATCAAAACATCGAACATATTTTTCTTTCAAGTGTTTTTGTATCAATGCATAATATTATTGGACTTTTGATAGACCTTTTTTGAACATTAATGTACTTATTAAAAAGAAAGTTAGTACTTTGACTTTTAAATCAAAAATACATTTGCAACTTAAAGTCTAAATCTAAACATAAATACCCATTATAAAGTGGGTTGTTACATGTTTTTGAAATGTGTTGATGTTACAAGTTCAAACAATTTAAGACAATTAATCAACTTTTAATTATGTGTATGCAAGCTTATTAACTATCTTTTTATAGTAAGTGTCTATGCTTATTTTTTTAAGACTTCGTTTTATAGAAAGTCCCAAATCCATTATAAAGTAGTATATATTACATAATACTTATTAAAAAAAAACACTAGTCATCAAGGTATGGTAAGTCTTAAGCGTCCACATACTCTGTAAGATTATAACGGAGACGGTGATGGATATTTTCGTCTTGTAACTCCGGTAGTATATTCGGGTCATAAACTGGCGTGACCGGCGGATCCATTATATGAACCGGTGATATTGCCACCCCGTCATCTTTTAAAATCATATTATGTAATATAACATACGTATGAACGATTTTTCGAATCTTTTCGACGGACATAGCCCGGAGAGGATTTCTGAGAATAATCCATTTTGCTTTAAGACGACCAAAAGCTCTTTCGACATCCTTTCGTGCAGACTCTTGTAGCTTCTTGAATCTCTTTTCTTTCGGGTCAGTTGGATAAGGATATGCTTTAACAAACGTTGAATACGTAGGATAGATTCCATCGGTAAGATAATATCCACGTTTGTAAAGCCGTTCATTTAGAGTAAATGAACTTTTTTCCCCCTAGCGTCTACGCCCTCTTGAAACCATTCGAAATTCGCTTCAATATCATCAACAATTTTTAGAAACTAGCTTTCATTCATACGAAATCTTTCACGAAAAACATTGTGGGGAAACTTTGGGTTTTCTTCGACGAAATAGTCATTCATTAGGGTTTCTAGAGCTTTTTCACGAAAACGGGTAACATGTCTTCGGGTTGAGCTTGTCGTGTCTTCAATGGCATCGCACGCGGCTAAATAGGTTTCTATGGTAGAACCGGTTGAAAACATGTCCTCGGAAGTGTCGGATAGAAAATCTAACTCGTCATCGGATGAAGAAGATGAAGATGAAGATGAATCAATTTTGTTTGTGAAATAGAAATGTTTTTGTTTGAGTAAAAATAGAGATGTTTTTATGTGTGAAATAATGTTAAATGAGTAGTGTTTAAATAAGTAAAAAAAAAAGATTTTTTTTTAATGCTACCTAACGGTAATATTGACTAGCATAACGGCTAGTTCCTTTGGATGTAGAATCGGCAAAGAATGCCGAAAATCTTCAAGTTCATACCACACCGATGGATGCCGAATAGAAGGCAATGGGGAACCCGATCGGCATGATGCATGCCGATTCCATGCCTAAGCCGGTTGCCACCTCCCTAAATGGAATCAGCATTTGATTTGCATATTTCTGTTTTTTATTGGTCACATCAATTCATGTTATAATTAGTTGTATTAAATTCACAACTTGGTTTGTTTATTTGTAGAATAAAATCTGCAAATCAATAAATAGTCTGCAAATCGACTTTCAAACGAAATCCATTTTGTTTGTGAAAGTCATTTTGTGAATACATACATGATACAAAGCAATGCCTCGAGTAAGTTTGCTAAATAAGTAATATATAAACTAGAAAGGTATAGTACTCACGCAATGTGACGGCAGGTATCCGGTGATTATTTTTTGTGGCGAGCAGATGTTTTTCATTTTAACTCTTTCTTATTTAACATGTCACAAACACGTTATAACGAGTAGATGCATGTTTTTCATAAGTAGAACGTCCAAATTATTAATAGTGTAAATAGTTAGCACATTTATTTTTCAAATTTTAGCATTAAATTGGTGGTTATAAGTTTAGTGTGCTTTTCTTATAAACAATTTTATTAAAATATAGCATTATTGGAGGCGTTATTATATGGTTTAAATGAGACATAAATTTTTAAATTTTACATTAATTTTAAATTTTCCTTTTATAGTAATATTTTTATCTTAAAATTTTGAGACTTCCTTTTATAGGAAATCTCAAATCATTTATAATTTAGTATAAATCATTTAAAACCTTTCTTATTTAACATTTCTCAAATGCTTTATAACATAATAGATATATGTTTTTCAAAAGTAGAAGGTATAAATTATTAATAGTGTAAATAATTAGCACATTTTTTTTTTCAAATTTTAGTATTAAATTAGTGATTATAAGTTTAGTTAGCTTTTTTAATAAAAAAATTTATTAAATCATATCATTATTGGAAGGGTTTATTATATGATTTAAATGAGACTTAATTTTCAAATTTTAGATTAATTTTCTAATTATCCTTTTATAGTAATGTTTTTTTCCTTAAAATTTAATAGGAAGTCCTAAATCTTTTATTTGGAATATTTCTCAAGTTGAGTAAAATACTAAAATGGATGAGAAGTGAAAGAAAATGATTTTATTTGTGTTCTCAAGTTTTTCTTAGAAAGTAAAGTGAAAGTAAATTAGGAAAAGTGATGAGATTTTGCTTTGAAAACTTTCACTCCACTTTTAGGGTGAAAGTGAACTTTTATTCCTCCCTCTTTTTTTATAATTCTTCTTTTTTTTACTTTACTTTCACTTTATTTCTATTTTTTTCTTGAGAAGAGAGTGTAAATTGGAACTAAAATGAAGTAGTTTCGTGTTTGGAGCGTTACACTGCTAGTACCTAATCAAATCCAATGTACCCAATCAAATCTCATTGATGATACACTCAAATCTCATTGATGATACAGTAAATTGGATTTGATTCGGTACTAGCAGCGTATCGCGTGTTATGACGGCGTGTAATTTGAAACTATGTTCATAAGTGAAAGCTATATATTGAGAAAACTCAATTCCTTATCTTGTTTCTCACTTTCTCATCGCGTGCTCATTCACTTCAGACGACCATTTAAAATATTTTAGATAAAAATATGAATTACAAGTCGGTATTTGAACGGACATAAAATAATAGAGCAACAATTCGTGTTAACCTTTTTCTTTTTTTTCTTTTTTTTTCTCTTCTTCTTTGGCGATAAAAAATATCTAACCTGAGGCTAAAGAATTTGTCAATATTGTCACCTCTAAAAAGAGGAAAAGGACCCACTTATGAATAAAAGGTTCATTCTTTTTACATCCAACAAAGCTAACAAACTTAATCATGATGCTTTTAAAGGTTCATTCAATCTATAATTTGTAGGCTAGAACAAACCTTAGAAGTTTTGGTTCGACTTGAACCTTTAAAATTACATAAATAATCTTTATCTTTAAATCTCATAATTTTATATTTTGACAATTAAATTAGTTTTAACATCACTCTTTTGTTGTAACATTAAAGGGTGGTTTGTTTGGTGGTATTTGGCAACAGATTTGGACTTAATACTAAACTTGCATGTTTGGTATATGGATTTTGTACTAAAAGTATTAAGGGTTTAGATTCTAGATTTGAAAGTTAAAGTTAAATGTGTATTTGGTTCGAGGGTGTAGGTTTTGGCATTTGGATTAAATGAGGATATGAGGGAATCTACAATCCTCACCAATACATTGGTTTTTGATTTGATTTTATTTTTGAACAATGATACATTCACATAAAACTATTTACAAAAACAATCCACTCGCTGAGGTGTCAACGGATGATTGGTTTTTTGTGCCCGCTGACACCTTAGCGAGTAGATTATTTTTGTGGATAGTTTTATGTGGGTCTGGCAAATTTCTTTATTTTGGGTTAAGTTGATCTTTTTACTCAATATTTTTTTCTTTAATAACATTTTATATAATATGTTCCTAATTCTAATTCTTATACCGGATCATAAACAAACATCTTTTTTCAAAACCCTAATATCTTTCTTTTTTTTACTTTTCTTTCAACGCAATACAAAATCCTAACCTCGTATATAAACCAAACGGCACATAATAATTGCATAAAACTAAAGATGGTAGATATATTGGGACGAGTTGAGATCAATATAGAACCCATATTTGTCATAGAACAAATGAACCAATCATAACCCTCCATTTTTTATCTAAATTAATACAAAATCATTTTCCACCTTTTTTTTAAAATAACATATCTTACAAACGGTAAATCTTCAAAATATAAAAAATACACCATCGTGACGAGAATTAAATTATCTTTCTATAGATATGCACTTTTACATATTTTCGACAAACATTTTTTTCAAATATTCGTCCAAAAAATCATATATGATTTTTACGAATCATATATGTTTTTAAAAAATCATGTATGATTCGATTTTTACGAATCATATATGATTTTTATAATCATATATGATTCTCAAAAATCATATGTGATTCGTAAAAATCGAATCATATATGATTTTCACAAATCATATATGATTTTGGTTGACCGAAATTTTGAAAAAAAAAAAGTTGTTAAAAATATATAGTAGTCAATATCTATGAAAGATAATTTAATTCTCGTCCACGATGATAATTTTTATCGCAACGATTAACGGTTTGAGATATTTAATTTTTTTAAAAAGGGTGAAAGTTTATCATAATTAAAAAATGAATGGCTATTATTGGTTGATTGGATCTATGGTAAATTTTGGTTCTATATTGAACTTTTGCCATATTGGGTTTTATGAAAAAAAAAATCAATCTCTCACATGCACTTTTAATTTTACTCTCTTTCTCATACATTCAACTTTATCATTTTTCCCTCTAATATTTTATATTATTAAAAACTCCTAAACATATATTTTTTTAAGGGCATTTACATAAATCCCCATATTTCAACCAATATTTACATATTTCCCCAAACCTTGCTTTAAGAGCATTGTACATCATGCATTAAAAACTTGTGTTTGGGGAAATATGTAAATATTGGTTGAGATATGGGGATGTATGTAAATCCCTCTTTTTTTTAAACCAAAACCGTATCTTAATCCAACTCCAAATCCATCTATAAACCATACACACCCCAAGTGAGTCAACACTAATTAAGTTATCGAATTGAAATGCTTTAAATATTTCATATTGTAACTAAACTTTATCACACGCTAGCGGAGAAATATGTAGCTACAAAATCAATATATTTTCTAGAAATATTTTCTCTATCAGAAAATTGTTTTATCCCAACAAAAACATACAATGTAAGGAAAAAAAATATGACTCCTTTTTTTTTTTTTTTTTTTTTTTTTTAATAGAATGACATTCTAACCATTAACCAATTTATTAATGTTTTCTTTTATGCTTGAAATAATAATTTTAAGAAATTATAATATGGTAATTTAGATCAAATGTCTTCATTTATTTTTAGTAGCAGACAATTATATTTAGTGTGTGATTGGTAATCTGTTGGTTCCCCTGAGTCCTTTCACCTTGGGTATTCGGGAGTACTAACGGATAACATCATCAGAGTTTTGCGACGAAGGCCTAGAGTCGAGCTCCATCGTCATATTTTCAGTAGAAGTATCAAAATTAGGATGGAAAATGACCCTACAAAACTGTCAGTATTTTGTGGGTCTCACTGGGTGTGCCACTGATCGTGCAACAAATCACACCTTCTTGATCGGAACTTGTGGAGACACAAGCTGGATACATCAAAAAGCTTCTTGGTGATCTGAAATAAGACAAATAACACGCTTGGGTTAGACAAAGCGCAAGGGCAGACCCTTGGAACCAGCTCCGGCGTGAAAAAAGTCATCCGTATATTTAGGAGTAATGTATAGTGAGAAAAAGTAGTAAGGAGTGATGAACATACCATAAATGAATGAAATGAACCGGCTATTTATAGGCAAACCGTAGGAATGATCTAGATTCGCCACATGTCGCAATTGGATTGGCTGAAAGGGAGCATATTCTTCTTATCTAATAGGAGGGCTACGAGAATAGGCTCTGAGATCGTGCCCACGTGCAGTTGCCTACACAAATCGAGAATAAAGGACGACCGTTATCTGTGTGGGTCCACACAATATTCTTTTTGTCATTTAGTGTCGGTGCCTCAATTTCCTCGGAATTTGTGCTTCTCGAAACGTAAGGCTCCGAGGGTTGGACTCTCGTATATTGGTGGGTTCCTTTACGGTAGCCCATGGGACTTTACGCTAATAACCACATCTGAGTGCCACATGTGTAGATCGGAGGCTTGAATCCGAGCCGTGAGATAGGGAACACCATCAATAATAATATTTAGTCTTTCGACAAATAAAAGTCATAGTTAAACTATTACAATCACTTTAAATACTAAAATACATGAAAACCGTTTTTGTGATGTTGCATACATGTAGTCGCTAAAGGTTTGGCGCCAAACATTCCTGCCAAAGGGAAAGTAAAAAATTTTAATAAATAAAAGTTTTGGGTCGTCGCCTAACTTCTAGTGACTACATGTAGTCGCTAGAAGTTATACTCAAACTTAGACTTTTTCCTTATTTTTTTCTTGGTCGTCGCCTAACTTCTAGCGACCACATGTAGTCGCTAGAAGTTATGGTCAAAGTTAGATTGTTTCATACCTCTTGTTTTGTCATGTAGCAAACTTCTAGCGACCACATGTAGCTGCTAGAAGTAAAATGTGTAGTCGCAAAAATATGAACAAATACTGGGCAAGAAAAATGAATTTTTTGTCGTATAGCAGACCTATAACGACTACATATAGCGTATTCACTAAAGGTTTCGGTCGCGAGATGTCTAAAATGGTGTAGTGTTAATAGGTAAATTGATTTTCACTCACCCGCCTTTGAAAATGAATCATTTGACTTTCAATCAGTGAATTAAGTTACAGAATGAAAAATAGTTATATGCGGATATTGTTTTAAGTTTATATTCACGAATCAAATTGACATAAAGTTTAGAATATACCACTATACCAGTATACCACTGTGGGTTTGTTTTTAACGGGGAGCAAATTCGGCCATACATCAATGAATAATGAGTATTGACAAACAAACATTATAAAACTAAGAGCATAGGGTATATTAACATTTGGTTTGGCATTATGGTGACATGGCAGATTATGAGGTGGTGTTATGATACCACCCTCCTTATGT
The DNA here is from genome assembly GCA_910596185.1 of Chrysanthemum makinoi. Taxonomy (NCBI): domain Eukaryota; kingdom Viridiplantae; phylum Streptophyta; class Magnoliopsida; order Asterales; family Asteraceae; genus Chrysanthemum; species Chrysanthemum makinoi. The sequence goes on along the minus strand of OU343219.1, from coordinate 233,040,796 downwards.
TATGGGCTGCGTTGCTATGGCAACATAGAAGACAACGGGCTAGTGGACAAAAAACTGGTGTTTATGTGTGTGTAATTTGTAATTTTTTTTAATAAAGGTGGGTCTCAAAAGTTGATGTTGAGGTGGTGTTATAATAGGAGGTGTTCTTTTGGTGTTAATGTTGAAATGTTAAAGCTGATGCGACGCTTACTTTTTTTTTCTTTTCTTTTTAAAAAAAAATCAAGTTACGGTACCCTTTGTTCTAATAATTAACATATGTAACAATCATCTAGTAGTAAAATATAGTGACCGGATAAGATGTTGAAAAACCGGGATTGCTAACTAATTCAACGTTAAACGTAGGTTATTCGCTTATTCGAACGGGCGTAACTGCAATTTTACTAACTTATGAAGCTACACTTCATGTTTATTTCGGCGATAGATGATATCTAACCTGGCCAGAAGGTCAGGCAATATTATTATCCTTGAAAAGCAGTCAAACGAGCCACTTAAGAGTTGAAAGTACTATTCCCTTTTGGGTCAAAGGAGGTTTAGTGATAAGGATTTAAAACGTACACTTTTAAGGGGTCATTTAAGCCCTTAATCGCCCACTTTTATATCCGTTATTGCATAATTTCGTTCCTTTTCACTTTTTAGGTCTCTTGGAAGCAAAATGATGGAATGATGCATTTTTGGACGAAAAGGAGGGAATATGTGAAGAAAATGGCTAAGTCAAGATCAAGACACTCAAGCTGCTGAAATTACACCTGATGGCGTCCCAAACAGAGGGCGATGCCGTCCCTATATTTGGAAAGACTCAGAAGCGAAATTGCTATTTTACACCTGATAGTGTCAGGCTTTGAAGAGTAAGGGCGTCACGAAGACTTTTCTTCTCAGACGGCCTAGATCCAGACTCAGAAGACGTCAGTACTGAAGATAGACGGCGTCACAACCACAACGTGACGCCGTCCCAGTGAAGACTTGGCCAAGACAAAACCCTAATGGCCGCGATCAGACGGCGTCCCACCAATAAGGCGACGCCGTCGCAGTTGTAAAATTATACATATAAATCGAATTTTCAGACTTTTAAAGAGGTAGACTTGTGGAGTAAAAACCTAAAACGATTGTAGTCCGGTTTGGACAGTATTTTAGGCTTCTAATACCCTATTTTACATCGAGATAAGTTATTTATTCCCTTGATTTCATTATGTCTTCGATTGAATGTGTGTATGCTTGCATGTTTAACATGTCCGGCTAATTTACTTGTGTGTTTGCTTAGATCTATGAAACCTAGTTATTAATTATTGATTGGTTGTCTCTTATCTTAATTGTAATTGGCTTAGGAGTGCTTTAGGCCATCGTTGTGTTTTTAATGCTTGAGTAATCTTTGTTGAACATTAGTTTATAATTACTAGTGGAATTGTAGGCTAAACATCCAAAGAAAACCTTAGTGTTAAGTTTATGAATCCTAGAGATTTCGTAGTCATTAAGCTTAAGGTAGTCTCAAAGAGTTAGGGATAAAAGCACACCCTACGACCTTAGAAAACACAACGCGTTAAGAATAAGGACGTGACAATTCAACCACCAATAAAAGATAACTAGGGAGTAATAGTATCTAGGTAGACACATCTTTAATCATCATACGAGCACACTTCAAAAAGACATAGACTACCCTTAGCTTAGATAATTAGATAAGTAGAGTAATCGGTAGAAGTACCAAACCCCCACATCCAAACCCCGAGATTTTACCCTTAGCTTTATAAAAAAAATATAAAAAGATAAAAAATAATCTTCCTCAACCTCAACCTTAGCGTAGTAATTTCTCACTAGCATTCCTATTCCCCTAGAGAACGATATCAATACCCGAGGCTTACCCAATACTACACTACAACGATTAGGTTCACTGCCTAGGGTATTGAAAAACTTGCTCGACGAAAAGGAGGTTTCCTTTGACCCCGAACGCGCCTTGTACGCGCATCATTTAGTTATCCATACCCTCATTGTATATTTTTACTTTACTTATTTATTGATTAATTTTGATTTTTTATTTACAAAGTTGGAAAAAAATTTGAAAAAATGATAAAATAGTTGGTCTTTAGTGTTAATACAAATAAGCCGTAAAAACGTTTATTTATATTTTACGATCTTCTAATGTTTTGTCGATGACAAACGTAAAAACACTTTAACGAAACAAATAAAATACGTAAATGGTTTAACCCAATAGTTTACTAACACACATACGTTTTCACATAAAACACTAAACAAGTAAAAGTGGCTTTATGATTTAGTAATACATATGTACAACAACTAGTGTTTACATATTGGGCAAATATATACATAACTAATATGTATCATAATGGGTAATATAATGGGTAGAAGTTTAAGTATTTGACCCATTGAACAAATACATTGAATGTTGTTGGGTAAAACCCAAAGTCCATGACCCATGCCCATGGAGCATGACCCATAAATCATTGCATGACATCATGCATAAGTCATATATGGATATTATCCATGACCCATGATTTTAACCTATGACCCATGAACTAGATACATTGCATCTTGTAGATACATTGTATCTACTTGGATACCCATGGTCCAAAGTCTAGGACCCATGACCCATAACCCATGACCCATGACCCAAAACCCATGGGCAAAGAGGAGCGTCCCACGGATCCCCAGGATTACACTGGACAGATCCCTCAAGTGAGGGATCCGTGAAACAGTAGCTAAAATCCCTCTATAAATAGTGAGTCATTTCTTCATTTTGGGTTGCAAATCCCACACATACTTTCCCCAAGTATTGTAACCTTCTAACCTCAGATCCTAAGGATCTCTCTATGTAGTCTGTCTTTTGTTTTTGTGTGATTCTCTAGGTTCCTCTTAAAGGCGAGATCACCACCTCTTGAAGTCGAGCAAGCTCAAGTCCATGAGTTGCCATGCTTCGTCATCATCAAGACTACTGATGTTCTCTTGTTGATAGTTCTTTCTTCCTCAATAGAAGTGTTGTGTCCAAGGAATTATTGAAGGATGCCGAAAGAGTCAAGACGAAAAGCATTAGTGAAAGGTGCTTAACTTCCGTGTCAAAAGCATTAGTGAAGAATGTTAAAGGAGTCAAGACGAAGGCATTAGTGAAAGGTGCCAAACGTCTGTGTCAAGGGCATTAGTGAAAGATGCCTAAAAGTCAAGTCAAGTGGCATTAGTGAAAGATGTCAAGGTTGTATAATCGATGAGGTGAGTCGATATACAAATAGAGATAGATTTTATCCAAGGATATTGATATCCTTGATGATGTTGTAATAAGGAGTAGGTCTCCTTTGGGATAGGTGTTGTGTAGTGTTGGGTAGTAGTTCCTCCATTGTAATGGAACTCGGTATTTAGCCTAGTACCGGATAAAGGGTAGGCGACGTTGTGATAGGTGTGGTTCTACCTTGTGAAAGAACCCGGTGGTTAGCTTAGTACCGGAAAAAGAGTAGGCGACATTGTGAAGGCTTCTCCGCCATAAGGAGTTGGTGTCGTGTAGTGTTTACGAACTGTCGAGTAGGTGACTCGGGGAGTGGAGTAGGGAAAGGAAGGTGTCCTTGTAGCCGAACCACTATAAATACTCGTGTCGTGGTTATGTGCTTTTTACTCTTTATCTTTCATTACACATTTATATATCTATCTATCAACGTCCAACATACACATCCAAATAGATTGACATAAGTCGATCTAACTATTTTAAAATGGAGTGTTAATTGCTAATACTATTCAACCCCCCCTTCTAGTTTTCCACAATTGGCATCAGAGCTTCGTTATCAAGTTTCTTAGAGTATGTTGTACTTTAAAAACTTGATACGATCCGTGTATGTTTGAAAACTACAAAGAAGGAAATCTTTTAAAACAAATTGTGTCTTTCGTGTTGGATATTGATAGACTATTCTAACATTTTCTCTTCAAGAAATATTCATGCTAGGATCTTTCCAACGTCTTCATTTCTATTCAAAGAATAATGAAGTCAACCTTCAAGGAAGAATCTAAAAGTAATCGCTACCTACTTATTCTAAGTACAACAGATTACTTTAAAAGCTCATGAAGTATTTTTACGCTTTATGGTCTCCTTAAACCATATCAAGAGCGTAAAGGTATGTTTTCTTATCATTATCTAGCTTACATTTACATGAAGATGTTGATATCATTTCCTTTAGACGTTAATTATTGCTAGTCTCTAAAAAGTCTCTTTTCGCCACTTTCCCGACTTACTCATCATCGGGAATAATATTCCTTCTTGTTCTCATCAAACTAACACCGTCGTCGCAAATAGATCCTTGATAATTAACTTATCAAATCCCGTTGACCAAACATCTTTTCAATTAGAAACCTCAAACCTATTTTTGTTCCATAAGCTAGTTCATAACTTATTACAAAAATAACGCCAAACACCCTTTTTTGTGTCCACAATAGCCGGATCCCTCTAGTTGTACTAGCCGGATCCCTAATACAAGGGATCCGGGGGAACCGTGTGACAGAAACCAGCTATACGCCTTTCAAAATCAAGTCTGCTCTTTTTCCCTCTCCTCACAAAACATAAAAACGGCCCAAGTGGTGTTTTCATCTCCATAGGACTCCATATCCTCAGGCATCCTTATTTAGAACATCATTGTAAGTAATTACACTAATATGTTCTATTCTTCATCATCTTCATCCTAGGTTTTATGGTTTTTCAATTTTTCTTAATCAATTGATAAAATTAGGTTTTGCAAAATTGATCACTAGAAAAGGTTTTTACATAACTAAGATTACATTGTGCTTACAACATTGTTAATATAAATCAAAATCATAAACCCATATCAACAAATTTTACCTAATTAGAATATTTGTCTTTCTAGGACCAACCATGCCTAAAGCCACCCAACAAGACCACCATAATACCGTCCACTACCTCACCCAATATTATCAAAAAGAGGAGTTGTCAAAAACCGATCGCAAAGTCTTCAAAAGACTTGAAAAATGACTTATCCACGAAGGTCGTGTGGTCAAGGAATGTTTCCTTTAAAATACCGACATTCGTCAAGTCTTATCGGCAATCAACTTTGATTGTCTTCTTGATATTGATGAACAAATTTGTCCGGTTTTCATCTTTGAATTCTACAAAAGCGTTAGGATCATTCAAAATACCGATGATAGCATTTCAATTGCCTTTATCATCAATAAATAAAACTTCACTCTACCCCTCAACACATTTTCTCAAATCCTTCGCATTCCTTGTGAAGGAATTTGTATGTACTCCCAAGATTGGGCAATATCCACTCAATCTTTTGCACTTGATTCCAAACCAATCTACCACACTCCTCTTGATGACCCCGAAACCGTTCGAGACACCATTTTCCAAATTAGAGCCGACCAATCTCACTTCAACCGCAACAAAGAGCTCATTCACCGTGATCCCTTCCAAATGGAACTTTTCGAAATGCACTCCATATATAGAAAATGGGAAGAAATTCTTAGGGAAAATGTCATTAGTTTGGTCGGAAACAAAGACCATCCAAATGCATGTCTTGTGCAAATGATTTATTGCCTCATTCACCAAAGGCCATTTAATCTCGCCTATTACATGGTGAAGAGAATGGCCGAGGTATTCAAAGTTGCCAACATGGTACTTCCGTATGGTATGCTCCTAACACGACTCCGTGAGTATGTTAATGCAATGCAACCATCTCCAATCAATGATGATCATTTCCTCTCCGACCACGTCATGGTACCACTTACCAAACAACCCTCTAGACGGTTCATGGTCAATCGAAAAAGACCTAAGGCTCTCCCGGACTCCTCGGATGAAGAAGAAGTAGATGTCAACCCCGAAGCAAACGTTGAATTGGACCCCATTACCTTCTTTCTACAACTTCCAACTCTTCCAAACGAGACCGCGGAATTCAAACAATTGAAGGGTATGTTCCGTTGCCTAGCTAACTACGTCGTGAAGTCGGGAAAGAGGAAGAGAAAAGATTGACAAAAGAGACATTAGGACTATGATTGTTTTAGCCATTTTGTTTATCTATTTACAATGAATGCTTATGTTTGTGAAGCACTTTGGTTTGGTTGTTTGGATATTATCTTTACTAATCTTATCTATGATATGGTTTATGAGATATCATGCTTGTGTTGATGTTCTTTTGAGTAGAGATTAATAGAAATTAGTGTACATAGCTTAGTGCAAAATCTGCATCCCTTTCTGTGATGTTTCTGATCTGCAGTTGCCGGATCCGTAAAAATGCACTAGATGGATCCCTCCTTCTAGGGAACCGTGGGATCCATATTCACAGATATACAATACAGAATCCTACACACCAAAACAACTCACTAGATTGTAACACCCCCAACTTCGTGATACGCAGCGGAATTCAAACTGGGTGTTACTTCATGGCACAACAGTCATAACAATAGAAAACGAACTCTAATGGAGTCGTTTTAAAAGATTTATCATTCGATTTATATAAATATCAGAGTTTACAAAAATGAGGTCCCAGATGGTTCCAAGTTTACAAAATACATTAAATTGGTTTTCGAATGATAATAAAATTTATAGCCTTCTTCAGTATCCTTGCTCTTCCGTGCCAGCTTCCGACATTATGGACCCGAAGTACATGCTTAAAACTGTCAACACAAAGGTTGAGTGAAATTCATAGAGTTTTGGAAATCAGTTGAACATATAATGTTTGTGTGAGTTACGTTGTTATACACTCATAATGTTGAAAACAAAACAGATATTATTGCATGGTACGGCTGCCTCAAGTACATGATACTTGAGCCCGCTTTTGTTTGTCACGGCTGGAACACATAATGTTTGTATGAGTTACGTTGTTATACACTCATAATGTTGAAAACAGTTTGAAAGCAATGTGTTCGGTTTAAAATAAAACATGTATCTCCCCCAAGGGTTTGTAAAACAATTAAGTAATAGAAAGTGGGGCTATGAACTCACCTCAAAGTAAATGATATCAAATGTATAATGAGCATGATGGATATGCCGTGAGAACTTCTATGAGCAACCTAAAATAGGATGTTGTGACTTAGGCTTGGAACAATGTTTAGGAAAACATAAACCATCCTATATACGTCTCTATGTTGATCATGATGTAGTACATGGTATTTGTGTATGTCATTTATAGAAATGGTCTAGTTGTGAAAACGTATTTAGTTTATAGATATCGTACTACCGTTCGGGCCATCATAATTCAGAGGTCATGCAGTAAACGTTCGAGGAGCTAGGACACTTTAAATCGTAAATCCAGCAACTCGTCGATACGTTTTACTCAAATGAAACCCCTCACATGAAGCTCCCTACTTTTGTAGCACTTAGTAGATACAACATATGTTTTGAGTGAAGATTGTTATAACATAAAGTTTATCATGTTTTTAATAAGCATCTAGTTTTTACAAGTTCTCGTCGTTTTCATAAATATGATCACCTTAGTTAACGGTCTTGGGTAAACAAGCCTTAAGGCTTTAGCCATGGCCTTGCCGTGACTTTGGTCTTGACTACCATGGTTTTGAGACTTAGCTTTGACCTTAGCCGTAGCCAAGGTCTTGGCTTATGGCCATTAGGCCTCTTGGTTTGCTTTTAGTTGTGAGAAAAGTATAGTTATGAGACTATATTTATGGCAGTTTCTGTTTTTGAAAGATTATAGCCTATTTATGCGTTTTCAACGTCCGAGCTTCCTTATTATTGAAGGAAAACGTCGTTCCGGACAACTTTCGTGTTTTAACTTTTTGATGATTCAGACCAGAAGTACCACTTTTAAAAATACAGAACTAAAAACAGCTTATATATGGTAGTTTTGGCGTTTAGGTTTCGCTAACTTCTTTTGCTTATAACTTTTGACTCGTTTGTCCGTTTCGGGTGATTCAAATTGCTATGTTTACCTTTTTATCTTGTCTACCATATTATGTAAGTTAGAAAGTCCATATGTTACTGATTGTAATGGTCTCCGTGTGTAGAATATGACTAGTTTACTAGTTTGTTACTTTTATGATAATATGTAAATTAAAACATGTGATTGAGTATATGTACATCATGAATCAACATAGTAACTATATATATAGCATGAAATAGTTAAGATTATGAATAATTAAGATGAGATGATGGTGGTGATAAGTTGCTTACAACTTTTGGCTTTCAATAAGAAAGGAGTAACTTAGTAAGGATAGGACTTTGATTGATCGCGTAAGACTTCGGATTGAGCTAGCTTTCCACACCTTGGCACCCTTTCAAACTTGAAGAGTTGGTGATAAAGTACTAAGTGACTTGAGTGGATCTAAACTCAAGAAGATCACTTAAACTTGCTAGAGATTTTATGTAGTAGCTTGATCTTTGAAACTTCCTTGCATAAACTTGGAGTTTATAGATCAAATGATGGAAGATGTGAAGGATTTATGATATGAACGACCAAGAACAGTTTGTGAAGATGTTTAGGATGTATTTTACTTCCTATTTATAGGAGGGTAAGTTTGGTTAACCATATATTGGGTTAAATATTAACCATGGTTAGGTTAGGACACTTGTAATGATCTAAAGGAAGCATGGTTAGGATTTTGCCACCAAAATGATGACTCCCCCCCCCCTTAGGTCGGCCAAGTGAAGATAAGATGACTTAGGTGGTTAGTTTTGGTATTATCTTGGTTACGGAGTGAGTTTTGGTTAATGATGAAACTCATCATTATACTCCATCTAAAAATATAAAATGGGTGATAAGTCTCATTGGGTGCAAAAACGCTGCTTAAAGCTGGAAATACGGGTCAAAAACGCGTAATACGCAGTTTTTCAGAAAAGAACGAAATTTCAGGGAAACGACCGTGAATTTATTTAGAGTAGACTAAAATTAGTCTAAAAGTGATATGAGATGTTAAAATATGGTTTTCTTCATACGCGGGATAACTTTACAGTTATTCGTGAAGTTTAAAAGTTACGCGATTTAAGCAAAAATGTAGAACGTACAAGGTTAATTCCTTTATGGTCAAAGGAGGAGGGAAATATGTTTGACTTTTCCAAAAAATGTAAAAGTGTCAAAAACATATTAGAAACACAGTGCAGGAATCGTTAAGTCTGGATGTAAGTAGAATTGTTTAAAACGTAAGTTTAGTTTTGTTCTGCGCTGGGCTTATTTGGTAATATTAAAAATAATGAATCTTAAAAATTCTCAAATTAATCGTGAGTGATCTAAAAATTTATCTGATGCGAGAAAAATTGTCAGAGTTGATTTTCGTTATGTGTGTGATGTTTAAACGGTGGACCGTCTAAAACGAAACTTTAAAACGATGTTTACTTAATAACTTTTGCGAAAATGATCTAACGATGGTCGAACTCTCAGGTTATTACAAAAATAATGTATCTTACGAGAATGTGGATTAAAAATTTTACGGGATGAATAGTGAAAGTGAATAGTAAATGTGAATAGTAAAATCTCGAAAATGAAAAGTAACCTAAAAATGCGGGTGGTTACATAGATCACCTCACACTAGCTAAGCATAAAGCCTTAGGACCACCTAAGCCTTCTTCAAGCTTAGAAAGCTTCACACTGACTCGTAGCTCATTTAGGATCAACTCAAAGTGTTTTTTAATTTGTCATATCACCAAAACTCATCATCCTTCCGCTCTTATACTCACACATCATCTATCACATGCTAACACATCTAGTTTTATAAATCTCTCAATTTTAGCAAATTGATTTTAGTCATCTCCACCTCAAAATTAGTCAAAAACTAGTTTTTTAATTCTTATAATTTATAAGGATTTTTTAAATTTTATCCCAAGTTTCCATCTGATCTCTAGGATCATTTAACATGACTTGACACCATAAAAATTCCTAGTGCTATCCTTGAACACCCATTGGTGATAATAAAGTCCCATTTTCTTTTCATAAAAGACAACCATTAGTAATCTCCACTCATTACCCTTGATCTTTTAAGTCACACCTCCTTTAAAACACTTAGGAAGACTAAGACACTTAAGATGTATATGTATTATATTGTACCAACATCATTGTTTCTTTTCTTAACTACTGATAGTCGGATCCCTAGGATTAGGCTAGACGGATCCCTCCTAGGAGGGAACCGTGGGAACCGGCTGGCAGATTCAGTAAATCTTGCCTAAAGCAATCATTTCAAGCCCTTTTGGCTAACTTGAACACTCCATCCTGCCTTAAATAAACTCATAGATCAGTGCACAACTGTAGTTGACCCTTGTGCATGCAAATCATCACATTTCTAAAGATTTTATTGGCTTAAGTCTTTAATGCATTTCCCAAATCCTTCCCTTTATAAGTCATCTTGTTAGAATCTCTTAGTCATCAACCACAACATAATTCTCAGCATTTAGAAACCTTCTCCTTGGTCATTTCATCATGAGGAAACCCCTAGTGCTAACTCATCCACCAAAGAACCACCCAAGAATCTTGCTCGTGTTGTACATGAAATTTCCTCAACCGAATCATCTCCTGTTAAGTCCACGAATGATAGGATTTATCCACCACCAACTCAACCAATCAAACCAATCCCCAAAAGGATTGTTCCCACAAAAATATCATCACCAAACTCTATAATTACTACTAAACCAAACACACCCTTTTCCACCTAACCAACATCATTGGTGCCTAGAGCCATATCATTTACCACCTCACAATCATCTCCACATCTATACAATTTAGAGGACTTTCATCCTAGGCCATCTAATCCTCTACCATTGTCGACACTCTCTTCCATAGAGAAGAATGTGCAACTAACCCAAGGTGTTGAACCAACACATGCACCGGTATCCTTTTCCCCATTTCCCTCAAATGGTCCATTTTGGATTATGAGAAATCATCAAAGTCAACCACCCGACTACAAGGAAGTTGACACCTCTTTACCTCCACCATCATCCTTTGTTGAGCCATCATTGAATGTGCCTCCACCAATCCCTCTTTCGTTTGAGGATCCTCAACCTCATTCACTAGAACCACCACATCAAGCCGCTCTATCTTTACCACCACCTTTTCCAAGCCATGACAAGGATTGCTATCATTGTCAACACGTTGAAGGCTTGATACATGAACTACGTGAAGAGCAACATTTCATGTTTTATCACCTCCTCGAACGTTTCGATGAGGTCAACAAACCTAAACAACCGTGAGCTTAAGGATTAAAGTGGTGTCCTAGTCTTAAGCTTAGCTTAGATCGTTTAGGAATCACGATTCATGTCTAATCATCTTTTTGAATTATTGGACCAAATCAACAAGTCTATCCATCATTAGACTCAAGCACATTGATGCTTTTTAAGCTTTTAGTCACTTATTAGAATTAGTAGAAAATGTATTACATTGCTAAATCATTCTCTTAGTTTTAGAGATTTGTAGATCATCTCTCATGTTTTATTGAATGAAATTTTATGTGCCATATTGCTTTGAGTATATGTTTGTTGCTTGAATACTTATCTCACTTTAATGCTAACATCATTTGTTACATCACCATTGCTGAATTCTGTTTTCAGGCAGACAGATCCCTTCATTATGCTTAGACGGATCACCATTGCTGAATTTGTATACCCGTGAGTGTCACCTGACCATTCATCGTGGACTAGCCCTAGGCAATGTTTAGTTGTTTCCTAATAACCGATAAAAGTTGGGATTAAAGCTAAGACTTGAATTAGTAGTGTTGTGACTTGATCAATAAATAAAATTATAATGAAGTTTGAAAATAAGGTCGGATGCTAAGATTATTTTATCGGCCCGATCTTTTATTTTCACCTCTCGTCTTTAGGTAATGACCGGGTTGGTAAATTAGTTACTACACCGATCGATCTATTCTTATTTGGTCTTGCACGGTTGGCTAACTTAGAGACAAAATATTGACCAAATTAGTTAAGAGTCTTAATCAAATGTTGATCAAACTAAAGCAGAATCCTTTCCCCCTAGGTGATCTTTGGTAACATAATCCAAACCCTAATCGGTGAATCCCTTAACCTGATCATTTTAAGCTCTAATTTGCATCGTTCTCGCTTTGGTTGATGATTATTAACTTGTGGAGTCCCAAACCTTAGATCTAGAACTCTTAGCTTGTAAACGTGTAGTTTCCTTGGATGGTTCCAAAACAACAATGAGAAACTTTGTTGTAGATACACACAAGTATGCAGAATCTACTTGAATACACTTAGAAGATTAATGTAAGAACAAATGTAACACCAACAGCTTCAATATTATTGATTAATAATATGAGTACTCTCCTAGTACTAGGGTTTACAACCTTGAAGCTTTTCTTAAGACGGCTACAGTATTGGTATATGCTTAACCTAGCTAGGATCTCCTTTTATACACTAAGGAGACCCCTTACAGAGATAACTATGCATTAAGTATATCATATCTTCTATTGGAATAGAAGATATGCTGTTACAAACCTTACACGACATACTTAATATAGATCAGTACAAACTCAACACTCTCAGTACTAACATTTGCACTATCAGTACTAACTAGTTAATACTTTTCTAACACCACTATCAGTACTAACTTTAATACTATAAGTATTAACTCCAGAAGTGAATTTCCCAACAATCCTCCCCTAAACTTGTGATTGGGTTTCTGAATCACAAGTTTCTTCAGCCTTGAGAATTCTTCCAAACTCACTTTCCTCTGCTAGGTCTTCCAGCTTGGTCAAAAAAATTTATCAGCAATTCCTTGGCCATTTCAAATGTATTTCCCATCCTTAGCCCAGCATCCAACATCTGTTGAAGGGTTCCTAGTACAAGTGGATAGGTTCTTTCAACCAACATATAGATATCAGTTCCATTGCATGTAGTGACCAAGTGCAGTGCACAGGAATCATGCAAAGTCCAACTGAGAGCTTCATCACCAGGTTGGAACTTCCATTGTTCTCCTGTTGGATCAGGTTCAAATATGTTCTGGAGTTCATAGAGTAACTCCATATCCTTGTCATTATCTGGATCTATGTTCTTGAACCTGTTTTTGACTAACTCCCATAGCTTAAGTAAATCATCCCTGTCAATGGATGCAAATAGATCTACCAAGTACAAATAAGTACTTGTTCTTCCACCTTCTATGTGAATCCTCCAATGCCTCTTTCCATCTTCAGTGTAGATATCCCAGTTGAGAATTGGGTATCTAGTATTGATGGGTTCTGAGTACAATGCTTCTTCTGGAGCTTCAATTAACATCATCCTATTGAGCTCTTCTTCAGTAAGTCCACCTTCATCTTCATCAGAGGCTTTCAATCTTTTAGGTGCAGATGAAGAAGCTCCTACTTCAAATGGTCTTTTGTAGCTTCCAATATGTTGTGACCTCTTAACAATATCATAATCTTGCATAGGTCTGAAGTAAAGAAATCTTCTTTGAATGGTGTCAACAAGTCTTTGAAGAGTCTCCCAAGACAGTTGATTAAGCTGCTTCAATGTTCTCCCTTCTTCACCTTGATATCTGATGTACTTACAGAGATACATCTTTTGCTGACTCTTGTTTGGAGGTCTTGAGGCCTTTTCAATCTCTCTTTGATGTCTGAATTGGCTCTGTCTTCTAGCCAAGATCTCACTAAACAACTGAGCTGCTTCATTAACACTTGTACTCTTATCATGTTACAGCTTCTGTTGTACCTCCTTGGTTGCTTCTACATTGGCTCTCATGTCATCCCATGTTTGCTAGTCTTCTTCCATTTTAGCCAGCCTTTTCTTTTCTTTCTCTGCAGCTTCTTTTTGCAACTCTTCCTCGTCCCATTGTGCTGCAAGCTTCCTTGCTGCCTCTTCATTCATCCTTTTAATTTCTTTCTTCTTCTTTGGTACTTCCACCAAGATGCCCTTGCCTTTGTCTTTGGGATCAATCATTGGAGCTGAGGAGGCTGGTGATGCAGGAACACCTCCTTCTTGAATAACAACTCCCTTTTCTTTAGGCTTGGGTGCTGCTGACTTGGTCTTCTTCCTTAGATACAAAACAGGAGGCTTCTTGTAAGTAGGAGAGATGGGAACAGTTTTCTTCAAGCTCTAAAGTCCCAATACAACATGTTTCTCTCTTTCCTCTTCATCACTATCTTCATTAGGAGTAGTAGTAATGGTAGTGGCTTCTATAGTTGTTGCTTGTTGTAGATCAGCAGCTATCTGAACAATAGGACTTAGTACTGATTGAAGAATTCTAGGAGTACTAACTGTAGTACTATCAGTACTAACTACAACACTAACAGTACTAACTGGGATAGTACTGATAGTGCATATAGGAGTACTAAGTACTTCTTCTTATGCATCAATGGTGATCTGTACTTCTTCTTCATCAGCAAAAGGGCTCTGAAAAGCTACACCACCTTGCCATTGACCAAATTCACTTCTACCTTGAATATCAGAACTCCTCCCCTGTTTGGTAGAATCCTCTATTGAGGTATAGAGACTCTGAACTTGGCTTTTCTTGGGTGAGATGCAGTGACTGGAGATGTTTCTGCAATGGCTTGGAGAGAAGGTTGACCTAATGCTCTAGCTTTTTCATCTTTAGGAGCATCCTGGTATGAACTTTTGCAGCAGCTTTCTTTTGTTCATCCAAAGCAATCTTGATAAGGTTTTAAAATGTACCTTGTTGAGGGGTCGTTTAAGCCCTTATTTGATCACTTTTGTATCCGTTATTACTTAATATCATTCCTTTTCACTTTTTAAGTATCTTGAAGGCAAGATGCTGGAATGACACTTATTCGGACGAAAAGGCGCGAATATACGAAAAAAATGGCCAAAGTCAAGAATCGAGACACTCGGGCTACTGGAACTGAAGGGGACGGCGTCAGGTTCAACTAGCGACGCCGTCAGACAACTTTTGTGACGACTCAGTAGCCAAATTGATCATTTACAAGTGACGGATTCAGGTTTTAAAAGAGTAGGGCGTCGCAACTCAGATGGCCTAGATTTGATCCAGACGACGTCAGAGACTGAAGGGGACGGCGTCACAGGCATAAGGTGACGTCGTCGCAAGACTAACGTGGCCAAGACAAAACCCTAATAAGGGCGACCCGACGGCGTCACAAATCAAAGGGTGACGCCGTCGCATGTGTAATCTAATATATAGAATCCGAATTTTTTAGTTTTCAGTGTGTAGTCTTTGGAGTAAAAACCTAAACCGAACCAAGCCTGTCTTGTACAGTATTTTAGGGTTCCATACCCTATCTTACTTCAAGATAAGTGTTTTACTTCATTAATTTAATTATGTCTTCCTTTGATTGTGTGTATGCTTGCATGTTCCCCATGTCCGGCTAATTTACTTGTGGGTTTGCTTAGGGAATATGAAATTTAATTATTGAATATTGATTGGTTGTCTCTTATCTTAATTGTTAATGATCTAGTATTGCGATAGGTCATCCGTTGTGTAGTTAATGCTTGATTAATCTTTGATGAACCTTAGTTTATGATCGCCTAGAGTAATTGTAGGCTAGTCATTCAAAGAATACCTTAGAGTTAAAGTTTATAAATCCTAGAGATTTTGTAGTCATTAAACTTTGGTAGCTTCAAAGAGTTAGGGATAAACGCATACCCTACGACCTTAGAGACACAACGCAATTAAGAATAAGGACGTGACAATTCAACCACCAATAGGAGATAACTAGGGAGTAATAAAGCCTAAGCAAATACATTTTTAACTACCATACGAACACACAACAATAGACATACACTACATACACCTTAGTTTAGATAATTAGATAAGTAGAGTAATCCGTAGAAATACCAAACCCCCAAATCCAAACCCCGAGATTCGTACCTTTCCATTTCTTAAAAAAACATAAAAAGATAAAAAATAATCTTCCTCAACCCCAACCTTAGCGTAGTAACTTCTCACTAACATTCCTATTCCCCTAGAGAGCGATATCAATTCCCGTGGCTTACCCTAATACTACACTACGACGATTAGGTTCACTGCCTAGGGTGTTGAAAAACTTGCTAGACGAAAAGGAAGTTCCTTTGACCCCGAACGACGCGTGTAGCGTTATCAAGTTTTTGGCGCCGCTGCCGGGGAATAGAATAGATAGTTAGGAGTCCACCTCGTTTAGGTTTCCTTGCTTGATTCCTATCAAGTAAGCTTTTTTCCCAATTTTTAGCTTCCTCGTAGTCTATCCCCCTTCTTCGTGACCTTTGTTCGTAACCCCATCACTTTTCATCATGAAAGGTGATAACCAACCACCATTCATCAACCTACCACCAAATGACCCGCCAGGAGGCCGTACTCTTGGTAAATACTCGAGACCAAGCCACCTAGGCTATAGGAATACCATTGAGCTTCCCGACCAAGCCCAAACTACGGCCCTGCGATCCGACACCATCGGTTGGTGCAAAACGGATGTGCATTCCATGGACTTCGTTCCGAAGATCCTAATCAGTATCTTAAGGACTTCCTTAAAATTGTCGATTCCATCAACCTCGATGCTACTACTCGGGAGACCACACGTTTGCGTCTCTTCCAATTCTCTCTACGGGACCAAGCTAGTAATTGGCTTGAGTGACTTCCCGCCGGCTCCATCTCAAGTTGGGATGATCTCACCTCTCGCTTCCTTGCTCAATTTTTCCCTCCGGGGAGAACCACTAACCTTAGGAATGATATCTTGATGTTCCAACAACGTCAAGGTGAATCTCTCTACGAAGCATGGACTCGATTCAAGGACTAACTCCATAAAGTTCCTCATCACGGCATTGATCTTTGGCTTCAAGTCCAACTCTTCTATGATCATGTCAACTTCCCCACCAAGCGATCCATTGACCAAGCGGCCGGTGGAAAACTTAGTGATCTCACCGCGGAAGAATCGTGGGGTATAATAGAGGACCTTGCTCTCTATGACAACGAAAGTTGGAATGACCCCCGTGAGTTGCCCAAAACCGTTAAGGCAATCTCCTTGCCTCCCATTGACTCACAATCTTCCGACCGTAGGATGCTCGAGCTTGAAGATCAAGTTAAATTCCTAATGAGCTCCTACGAAAATCCTAACTCTTCACGCCATGTGAACAAAGTTTCTTCCTCGTGTGAGCCGTGTAGTGATCCTCATAACATGCGCACTTGCACCAGATTCCCTGAACAAGCTTCCGTTGACTACGCATCCTCGCTTACTAATGGAACTGGAGGAAGATTCCCTACAACACCCGGACCTAGGACTTTTAATGACACCCGAGAAGCATGGAAGGGCAAGCCCGACTTTTATTGGGGACAAACCAAAGAATTCACATCCAATGATTTCTCATGGCCCCCATCTCACGGCCCTAACCAACAAAACATTGAGGGGATGTTGCAACACCTAGTCGCATCCCAAGAAGCTCAAATAGCTAAGCTCACGGACTGTTTTAACCAACAACAAGCCGAGATGGATAGGAAGATAGATAACCTCTTGAAAGCCATGACCAATAGTGATAGGAAGGTTAATGCTATCTCAACTCCTGAAACTTCCGGTGTAGAGATTAAGGACCCAAGTAAGCTAGCTAAGCACGTTCAATTCGTCAATACCATCACCTTAGTGAAACCTAATAGAACAAATGATGAAGCGAACCATGAAACGATACTTGAGGTTAGTGAAACACCGAGGAATGAAACAACCGAGGAAGTAGATGAAGTAGACAATGACTATTTCAATAAGTTTCCTACGGAAGAAGAACTATCTCGCCACCCTCACTTAGTGCGTGACCTCCGTCACATGTATGTTAGGAGAAGCCCTAGGATCAAGTTTGGGAACCCTTGGAATCTTAACATACCATGTTGCATAGGACACCTTTTCGTGGCAAAGGCCTACATTGACCGCAAGTCCCCAATAAACATAATGACTAGCACCTACTATAATTGGGTAATGAAGAAGCCTATCCCAACTAGGCAAGATCCCTATAATCCTAGGGTTAGTTGCAATTTTCTTGGTAGTGTTAAGGGATTGCCCGTTTATGTTGGTAGTTTCACGTTTCCTACGGATTTCATAATAGTGGATGATATTAGTACGGCCATAGATCCTAGCTTGTCCCACGTTATTCTAGGGAAACCTTTCATAGAAAGCACCGGGATGACTTATGATCCCTCGTTAGGAATAGTGCGATTCAAGGATGAGACCGATGATGTAGCCTGAGCAGATACACCCCCTTTTTAGCCTTTGCCTGGGTTCACCCTGTGAGGAGTGCTCACTAGATGTTGTCATGGTTTGGGTCATATTTATGTTACCACTATCCTCACCAGCTTCTAAGCTTGGATGAGTCGTGGCAGCCCTTACCATTCTATCTCTTACATCAACTGAGATAGGCTCATCTGGTATAATGTTAGGAGGAGAATGGGGTTGAGCTATCCCACTCTCCTGTCTGGAGTGCCTACTGGTTGATGAAAGTTGTTGATTTGGAGAGTAATCAGGATCTGTGGGTGTGTGTTGGGAGCCACATGTGCTTGATGGTCCTTCACCCTCTGCAATAAGCATGTTTTGAAATAAAGGTACTACAACCCCACTATATCGTACCACAGCCCTTAACATATTTGAAAACACTTTGGCTGTGAGTATTTTTTATGGATAAACATTTTTGTGAGGCTGCAAGTTTTGTCTCTGAAGATCCAAAAATATTTTTATAAACCTGAGATACATCAGAAACTTGGTTTTGCTAACTGCATTTTTAAGCGTACCCTCAAAAATATAATTTGAAAAATTGAACACCCTGCTTGTTGCAAGGCAGATCAAGGTTGCGGCTATGTTTATGGGAAAAGCATCTCAGCCAGTCCTTTTGTGACTCAAGCAGTGTAAGAGGGTATGAATTAGAAACCTCCATTGTGTGGAAAACTGACTTTTGTGAAAGTTGAAAGTATTGTCATGTCTATACCCCATCAATGAGAGTTGTTCAATTATTTCAGTGGCTGGCAAAGTGCTAATACCTTCAGCATCTCTAAGATGAAGATGTTCTCTTAGAGAAGCTTCAGTAATAACAATTTGTGTGCCATCCACTGTACCAATTAACTGTTGTACCCCTTCCTCAGTTGTTAAGACAATAGCAGTTTGCCAAAACTTCCTGACAGGGGTACATAAGATAGTAGGGTTTAAGAGTAAAGCAAACCTGATGTTGCTTCTGTTTAGAAAAGCTACTATCTCAGTGAATTCTTCATTGCCTTCTGGCAAGTCCAAGCACGCCACCATGTTGTGCTTATCGACAAAATCAAGAGGAGCCAAGAGCAATAAGAATGAGGGTTAGTAAGGTGGGATCTGATCGCAAAAGACTTTAGTAAATTGTGGTGAAAGCAATTGAAACGTTATGCAATATATAGAGAGTTGGAGAATTTTGGTTGAACCGCCTAGTAAATATTAATGGTAATAAGTGAAGAGAAACCAATTTGGAAACCCTTATATAAAGAAACAAACGGTTTGCAAAAGTAATCATTGCATAACAGAATTTTGGAATAAGTACTAACGGCTAGTTCATCAGTACTAACTATGCTTATCAGTACTAACTTATAACCATCAATATTAACTTTACCCATCAGTATTATCTCTTTATTTGGAAATAATAATACTGAAACCCCAATTTTGAAGGGATTAAGTGTGGTGACAGACACTTAATCAAGGTTGGCCTTACATGGCCTCTGGTTTGGTGAAAACCAATGGTTTCAGTGCATAGCACTGCCTGTGATGGATAGTCCCATTAAAAGGGCCTTCCTGACAGGGTTTCCAGCTCGTGGCAGGTGTTGCCTCCAACACAAGTGTTGGATTCACGGTTGCTCGTCGTTCTCTAAGCTAGATGCCCTTGGGCTAATCACACTATCTGTAAACAGATAGAATGGCAAAGAGTGGGTTAGTACAGAATGACCTAACCAACTGAAACCATCAATTCATGTTCATTAATACCACAAGATGCCACATAATGCTTTGGCATCACAAAATCCAGGGTTACAGCAAGTTCCATCATGTGGTTGCATCAGAATGAGCATTCGGGAGAGAACCACACTTGCTATAACAAACAGTCACCAAATTCCATCCATACTGCTTGTGCTAAACCTGAGAAGTTAGTCCAAAACCAAGAAAATACAATCCAAGAGATTTTCTTGCTAATCCGTATTAACTTAACACAATCAGTATTAACTAGATAACAATCAGTACTAACCACCAGTTGACAAAACTTTACATAATATAGAGAGAGAGATAAGACATATTATGGATGAAACATCCCAATACTTGTGACCAAGTACTGAAACCTTCCCAGTTCAAAAGCTTTTGTTAAAAGATCTGCAACATTAAACTCAGTATCAATTCTATCAACCTGAATAAGTTTTTTTTCATTACAGTCCCTTATAAAGTGATGTCTTATCTCAATGTGTTTAGTTTTAGAAAGAGCAACTAGATTTTTTATAATACATATAGTACTGTTGTTATCTATGTAAATGACAGTGCCCATAAAATTATACCCATAGTCAAGCATCTGATTCTGGATCCAGAGGACTTGACCACAGCAACTTGCAGCAGCTACACACTCAGCCTCAGTTGTAGATTTTGCCACAATGCTCTGCTTCTTGCACTGCCATGAAATCAACCTATCACCAAGAAATTGACATCCTCTTGTGGTTGACTTCCTATCAAGACTTGCCCCAGCATATTCACTGTCAGAGTAAGCTACCAGATCAAAGGGAGAGTCCTTAGGATACCAAAGGCCTAGGTGAGCATGGCCTTTCAGATATCTAAAGATTCTTTTAACAGCATGCATGTGAGAGAGCTTTGGAGAGACTTGAAATCTTGAACAGGCACACACTGCAAACATAATATCCGGTCTGGAGGCAGTAAAATACATCAATGATCCAATCGCTGACCTGTAGAGATGCTGATCAACTTCTTCACCATCAGCATCTGGAAGTAGTGGCTTGTTGTGCTCCATAGGATTGCTTGCAATTTTTGTATTTTCATAGCCAAACTTCACCAAAATCTACTTGACATACTTATCCTGACTGATAAATATGCCATATGTCTTCTGCTTGACCTGTAGCCCAAGAAAGAAGGTGAGTTCTCCCATGGAACTCATCTGAAACCTATCATGCATCAATTTTTCAAACTCTCTGCATAGATCCTGCTTGGTTGAGCCAAAAATAATGTCATCTACATATATCTGAACCAACAGGATATCATTCTTCACATTCTTGATGAATAGAGTCTGATCAATCTTCCCTCTTCTGAAGCCATTGCCCAAAAGATACTTGGCTAATGTTTCATACCAAGCTCTTGGGGCCTGATGCAGACCATAGAGTGCCTTTTGTACCTTGTAAACTTTGTCAGGAAAGGTTGGATCTTCAAAGCCAGGTGGTTGACAGACATATACCTCCTCTTCAATTTTTCCATAGAGGAAAGCACTCTTCACATCCATCTGGTATACTGTAAAGTCTTTATATGATGCATAGGCCAGGAATAGTCGAATAGCTTCAATACTTTCCACTGGAGCAAAGAACTCTTCATAGTCAATCCCTTCCTGTTGTGTATACCCTTGAGCCACCAGTCTAGCCTTTTTCCTTATTACCACATCCCTTTCATCCTTTTTGTTTCTGAAGACCCATTTAGTGCCAATAGCTTTTTTGCCTTCAGGAAGATCCACCAGAACCCATACACTCTGAAGTTTGAATTGGAGAAGCTCTTCTTGCATTGCTTCTACCCAGTATTCATCTTCAAGAGCTTTGTAAACTTTCTTTGGTTCTGCTTGGGAAACAAAACAAGCAAAGAGACATTTTTGTGTGTCCCCATGAATCCTTTCTGCATAAATGGCACTAAAGAATCCCTTCTTCATAAATGGCTCTGATACCACATGTGGAGTCCCAAACCTTGGATCTAGAACACTTAGCTTGTAAACATGTAGTTGCCTCGGATGGTTCCAAAACAACAATGAGAAACTTTGTTGTAGATACACACAAGTATGCGGAATCTACTTGAATGCACTTAGAAGATTAATGTAAGAACAAATGTAACACCAACAGCTTCAATATTATTGATTAATAATACGAGTACTCTCCTAGTACTAGGGTTTACAACCTTGAAGCTTTTCTTAAGACGGCTAGAGTATTGGTATATGCTTATCCTAGCTAGGATCTCCTTTTATACACTAAGGAGATCCCTTACAGAGATAACTATGTATTAAGTATATCATATCTTCTATTGGAATAGAAGATATGTTGTTACAAACCTTACACGACATACTTAATATAGATCAGTACAAACTCAACACTATCAGTACTAACATTTGCACTATCAGTACTAACTAGTTAATACTTTTCTAACACCACTATCTGTAATAACTTTAATACTATAAGTATTAACTCCAGAAGTGAATTTCCCAACATCACTCATGTTTAACCATCTATCATTGTTGGATCGTTTGTTTTGTTAAGTTTTAAAATCGTTAGGGTTGCATATTCATTTTTTAGGGTTTTATTTTTTCCAAAATCGCTTTTAGGGTTTCGTTAATACATTGATCGACCTATTCTTATTTGGTCTTGCACGGTTGGCTGGTAAGGTTATGTGATTTTGGGCTAACCCTAATCATATTCACGTCATTTAGTGTTTGATTTGTATCTTGCTTGTTTTGTGGGTTTTTGCATCAGATAACCGAGTGCCTTTTTTTTCCTGTCTTATTGGTTGTTAGGTGTGGTTTACTTATTGGTGAGGACTTACTTGGTGTTCGTTTGGCTTAATTACCGTGTGGTCTTTATGTTCTAATTATGGAGAAAGGTTTTCTGAGTCCGAAAGAGAGAGGTAGAGGTAAGGGGTTAAAGAGAAACAAATTTTGTTGGTTGATGATTAAACCAAGGAGATTAACCGTCTTAATGAGGCGCCTGGTACTTCGTCTGGTGTGAACATGAACGTGGAACTTAATTCTTTGAACATGTATGATAGTTCATGTGGTAAACCTAATAGTGAAAGTGATGATTTGGCATCTGGTACTACGCTTAAACCTACTAATGCATCAACTGAAACCAGGGTACTTATTCTTAATCAAAGTAATAAAGAAATTGGATCGTATGCAAGGTTCTTTAAAGGTTAATCGAGCGGAAAAAGTTCCAATTTAATTCTTTGAACCTATTAATGCATGTACTAAATAAACTGGACTCTGTCAACATTGTTCATGAAAGGTTTCGCAACACTGTGTATGGTTTCCTTTTGGGCAAACGTGTCGCATACCCGGTAGTCGAGAACTATGTAAATGATACTTGGAGTAAGTTTAGTCTAGTAAACTTGATGCAGGTTTTACTGACCAGGTTTTACATTTATAGTAACTCGTCTACCTATGGCCTATCTAATGCACTAACGGGCAGTGTACCCGGTCGCATGTAGTGAGGGAATGGTAAGACCGAGGTCGTCCCAAGAACGGTTGATTCCTAACTGTCTAATTAATTAAATTAGTCAAATAAATAAGTTTTAATGTAAGGATTGATAATATTTAAGGTGTCACGTGATCAATTGGGTTGGTTCTCTGGTAAACAAGCTAATGGGAATGCAATTCTTAAACAGAGTTCATCCAAAAGTGAATAAGTCGATAGACTCCTTTGGTCAATTCGCCTACCCTATGGTTCTTAGAATCCTCACCAAGATGAACAGGTCACCCGGGATCATTCGGCAATCTAATAGCAGTCATTAAGAGCCGGTCGTTTACTATCGCATTACATGGGTTCTAAATGTCACTAGATTCTTGTTTCAAGTGGGGTTAAAGTCGAGAGGACAGCATTTGGTCAATTCGCCCTAACCTATCAGCAAAGATGCCACCACAGGAGAAGTCAGGTGTCCCCTCATAAGTCCTGTTGTTCCTGGTCCCCTAAGCCAAGTCATTAAGTTCCGCTACATGCTAGATTTATAATAGTGAGTGCCCGGCCGTTAGGAACTTAGACACTCACCCCCTAATTCTTAAGTTCATCAAAACGGTAGGTGATCAGTTGGTCAAATCGCACAAGTAGAAAGGGTCGTCAGTTGGTCATATCTTACCCTTCCTGTCTTAGTCCGCTCACCTTGGGTCAGTTGGTCAAATCTCCTAGGCAATTGGCCTCTACCGCCATTCAAAATTACCGAAGGAAGGGTAGCTACCAATAAACTATGCATGCATACACTAGAAACAATTAATTAACGCAAAAGCATTAATAATAAAAGAATCTAAACTAGGCCAAGACATAATTTCCACATCTCCAAAATACCCTAGTGGAATGACAAATATAATTACCATGTAAAACAATAAATAAACAAAGACATAACATCAAATAATTAAATGACTAATAATAAATTAATAATCAATTAAATAGAACACAATAAATAAAAATACTCCAACAATTAAATCAGAATCAAAATTATAATTAAATAATGAAACCAAAATAATATTAAGAGTCGAAAAATAATTACATATCGTGCTAAGGATAATGCTATCGATCCCCTAATTGAATACCGGGGCAAACCCCGGAGGGATTTGCCCCTTTAATTGAACCGAATCTTCCATGGAATTAGTTACGCCGTAGTTACGCTGTAAACCTTCGTTAGCTCATGATTATCCGATCCGAAATAATCTCTACGGCGTAACTAATTCCATGTTACGCCGTAACCTTCACAAAATAATTACGACATAACCATAATAGTTGGTTAAGCCGTATCCTTCAAAGCTCATATTTACGCCGTAACATTATTAACGAGTTACGGCGTAATCTTCATAGGCCTTTGTAAATCTATCATCAGAACATATATTTCTTGGCTTTTTCTCACATCTTTTCCACTCCAATGCCTCATTTATCCTGAAATGCAATTATGAACGAATATGGACGAATTGAGTACCATATTAATGCAAATGAGGCCCCACTTGAATCCTACTTGTCCTCAAGTAAACCCTTTAAATAATTATTAAAAAGATATCTCCCATGATTAATTGGAAGTTATGAGTTTAAAAATCACCTAAGCTAGAAAATTCCAAACCGAGCACCTCACGTAAAGGGAATTGAAATCACACTCTCTCTCATAATTCACGTGTTTATTTTTGGGTGATCACTCAACTACTCAGTCATGGCGAGTATTCTATCATAGGCTTGGCAAAGATACTAATCTCCACCACTAGAGTCTATAGATGCAGCTATTCTAAAAGGCAATGGGTTGACACAACATAGGCTAATGGGGTTATTTTGTCATTATTAACGAGCTACGGCGAAGGGGACAAAACCAATGATACATGACCAAATCCATGGCCAAGACACCAATGATTGCTCGCTTCCTCACCTAAACTCGATTCATGACTAAGGGTAGGATAAGACATGGGAACACATTTAATGGGTGTAAAATAAAAAGACACGAAACAAATAGATTCCTAAGTCCACAGTCGCCCCACCACTAGTCGCCTTTAATCCCATAGCAAAAATCAAAGGTCAAGAGTCAAGGGGTCTTCAACACACGAGTCAATGCATATAAAATGTAGCGTAGTGCCTCATAATCTCCATAAACTAGGAAAATAAGATGCATTAACTCGGCCTTCATCATCAATGAAAAAAAGAATGTGCTATAAAAATTTTAAAATTTGGGTAATTTTAGCACATTTTCTACCAAAAAAATATAAAATCAACCATTTCTATCTCCCATCCCCCCACTTGAAATGTACAATGTCCCCATTGTACGAATATTGATTAAAATTTGAAAGGCGAGATAGAAATGTACGGGTTTCTCATTTTATCCGTAAGACAAAACGGATTTGTAAAATTTGCGCCTAATTGAACAAGGAGAGAATATTTAACACAATACGACATATAAGTTGATTTATAGCACCAACTATAAACAAAAAAACTCTTGCTTGCATTCTCATCATTTTTTATTTTTATTTTCACTCTCTTCTTTTTTTTTTCATCGATTTTTATTTTCATTTTTTTTATGCAAGACAAGGTATACATGAATAAAAACAAAAACAATACGCACATATAAAGTATCCCCCCACTTGAGATCAACTATCATCAAAACCCGATTTTCATCCAAAACCCTTTATTCAAAACCCGCGATTTTCACTAGTGGAACCAAAATTAACAAACAGCGCCCGGACCATGGACAAAAGAAACTACAGGGTAGGCTAGGCGATAGGTGTAACGAAACAATATATATAGCGTGAACAAAATGAAAGGAAAGGCTCTGAAGGGTGTATCTAGGGGTATCTTGCACTAATGGTGAGTGCAACAAAAAGGGTTTAACAGGGGGGTTGACTAATCGATGTGAAAAGTCAATAAACACAATAGATGTATGGGCTATTTGGGTTTAATCCTAAATTTGCCTTAAATCCTAGCTGCACAGATCACACCAAGTTACCTCAGTGTAATACTCAGGATAATGGTCTCGAAAAGATATGCAAAGCCAAGTTCTAAAGTCTACTACAGCTACCGGCACACTCGTTTCTATAGTATTATGTATAAGGGGAAACGGAAAGGCTTATCCTCACACAATGGAAATATAGGGTCGGTGTGCTCAGTCTAGATTATGTTGGAAAATTTAATGCACTTGTGGGATTAGTTCACACCTTGTAATGGGTTAGGAGGTATGGAGTGTCCACCCATAAGGTCCATGAACACCCTGACTCTTGTAGTGGTTTGTATTGGTAGTGCTAGTAGAAAGTACTGCTTGTGAAAAGTACTGCTTGTGGTTTCCACTGATAAGCAGTGTTTCACTGATAAGCAATGTTTCCACTGATAAGCAGTGTTTCCACTGATAAGCAGTGTTTCCACTGAAGCTTGTGGTTTCCACTAAAGCAGTGTATCCACAGATAGCGCTATGAAAGTACTGATGAAAGTATTGCTTGTAACGGCTTTGACCTATTCAAGTGGCAGTTTCAACTGCTTAATGACCACGTTTAATTGGTCATGTAACCACTAACGGCTATAATGGGGATAATTATGAGGCTATTAATGGGCCGATTAATACTCATAATTCCATTTGATTAGCTTAGAGTAAACTCCTATAAATAGGAGATCAGATTAGGCATGAAAGATATATACAGAAAACGATTACACTTATTAGCGCAAGGGTTATAGAATTGTTCCTAATTCCATAACTGCATTTGGTCTTATCCCAAGTAGATATTCGTGTAACCCAGGCATTAGGGTCGAATAGTTTACTTTGGAAAGTGATCACACGATTCCAAGTGATATCCGGTAACCACCTAGTGGTATTTGTTTCTGCTGACTTGTTGCTTTTTTCTGCTGAATTGATTATCTTACCCTGTTCTGGGAATATAAACCCCCAACAATCAAAGTAAACTATTTTGTGATAATCAATGGCTGCTGCTGCAATGAAACACATGGCTTCAAACTTTGCCAAGCTTGATAAGTTTGAAGGGGTGGACTTTAGGATATGGCAGAAGAAGATGCATTTCTTGCTGTCAAGTATGAGTGTGGTTTATGTGCTAACCACACCTATTCCTGATGATGGGGATGATGCTACTGTGGAGCAGATCAGGAGGAGGAGCAAATGGGATAATGATGACTACATATGCAGAGGCTTAATTCTCAATGGTATGTCTGATTCTCTGTTTGACATTTATCAGAACTTTGAATCTTCCAAAGAACTGTGGGACTCCTTGGATGCCAAATATATGGCTGAGGATGCATCAAGTAAGAAGTTCCTTGTTAGTAATTTCACAAATTACAAAATGACTGATTCAAGACCAGTTATGGAACAATACAATGAACTTCTTGGAATACTTGGAAGGTTTACACAACACAATATGAACATGGATGAGGCCATTAAAGTCTCTTGTGTCATTGACAAACTCCCTCCTTCTTGGAAAGATTTCAAGCATACCTTGAAACATAAGAAAGAGGAGTTAACTCTGGTTGAGTTGGGCAGTCATCTGGGCATTGAGGAATCTCTCAAGGTGCAGGATAATGACAAGCCAAAGAGTAGCAATGCTACTGGTGCATCTGTTGTTAATATGGTGGAGCATAATAACTCCACCAGGTACAATGACAACAAAGGCAAACGCAAATATCATGATAACACAAGGGCAGATCCAAACAAGAAGGCAACACCTACTTGTTAGAAATGTGGCAAAACTGGTCACATCAAAAGGGACTGCAAGGGTGTTAAAGTTGGTGGTAAAGCCAATGGATCAGGCACTAATGGTTCAGGGAGTGGTGGTTCAACCAACTCACTGAAAGGTCAGAATATGTTTAATAAGTCTTTTCAGATTTATTATGTTACATATGTATCTGAATCTAATTATGTGCAGGATGATGATGTTGCGTGGTGGGTTGACTCTGGTGCAACAGTTCATGTGTGTAAAGATAGAAGATGGTTCAAGACTTATGAGTCACTGAATGATGGTTCTATTCTTCACATGGGAAATGAGTCAACAGCCTTGATGCATGGTCGTGGTTGTGTAGATCTTAGGTTTAGTTCTGGAAAGATTGTAACTTTGTTTAATGTTATTCATGTTCCTGATATAAGGAAGAACTTGGTTTCAAGTAGTGTTTTGAATAATCATGGATATAAACAAGTTATTGAGTCTGATAAATTTGTGCTTTCTAAGCATGGTGTTTTTATTGGTTTTGGTTATTTATGTAATCAAATGTTCAGGCTTAATGTTTTCACTGATAGTGTTATTTCAGCCTTTGTGACCACCTATGACCTGACTGACTCTACCCTATGGCATGCAAGACTTGGCCATGTACACTATAAAAGGATGCAAGATATGTCTAAGGATGGGTTGATCCCAGCATTTGACATGGACACTGAAAAGTGTAAAACTTGCATGTTGACCAAGATAACCAAGAAACCTTTTCAGGGTGTTAGTCGTAAGACTAAGGTCTTGGAGCTTATACACAGTGACCTGTGTGATTTGCATGTCACTCCTTCTTTGGGAAGTAAGAAGTACTTTGTGGCATTTATTGATGATGCTTCAAGGTTTTGTTATGTCTATCTGTTACATACCAAGGATGAAGCATTAGATAAATTCAAAGTGTTTAAAACTGAAGTTGAATTACAACTTGGGTCCCTGATCAAAAGATTAAGGACTGATAGGGGAGGTGAGTACATGGATACTCTATATTTTCAGTCTGTTGGTATAATCCATGAAACGACTGCCCCTTATACTCCTCAGCAAAATGGCATTTCTGAAAGGAAAAATAGGGTGCTGAAGGAGATGGTTAATTCCATGTTGTCCTATTCAGGACTGAGTCAAGGGTTCTGGGGTGAAGCTATGTTAACAGCTTGCTATTTATTAAATAGGGTTCCCAACAAAAGGAACAAGGTTACCCCTTATGAACTCTGGACTAAAAGGAAACCCAACCTGAACTATCTCAAGGTTTGGGGTTGTAGGGCTGTTGTAAGACTCCCTGATCCAAAGTTGAAAACTCTGGGTGAAATAGGCATTGATTGCATCTTTGTTGGATATGTTGAGCATTCCAAGGCTTTTAGGTTCTATGTTATTGAACCTAATGAATATGTTTCAGTTAACTCTATAATTGAATCAAGGGACGCAAACTTTGATGATAACAGATTCTCATCAGTCCCTAGACCAAGTCAGAGGATTCCTAATGGAACTCATGACACTGGTGTATCAGAGGTCCCTGATGATGAACCATCAGTGGTCTCTGATGAGGTTGTGGTTCAACAACCTAAACCTGTGCTCAGGAAGAGCAAAAGGGTCAGGACTCCAAAGTCATTTGGACCTGAGTTTCAACTATACTTAGTTGAAGGAACCAGGGATGAGGTCTCAGACCAATACTCCTATTTCTTCATTGTTGAGGATGACCCCAAAACATTTGAAGAATCAATGAAGTCCCAGGACATTGCTTTCTGGAAAGAAGCAATCAATGATGAGATGGATTCCATCATGGGCAACAACACTTGGGTGTTGGTTGATCTACCACCTGGTTGCAAATGGATTTTCAAAAGGAAAATGAAGGTAGATGGAACTATTGAAAAGTTCAAGGCTAGACTAGTCATTCAGGGCTTTAAACAAAAGTCAGGGATAGACTATTTTGATACTTATGCCCCTGTGGCTCGTATCAGTACCATAAGACTGTTGATTGCTATGGCATCTATTCACTATTTGATTATACATCAAATGGATGTGAAGACAACTTTCTTGAATGGTGAATTAGATGAGGAGGTTTATATGAACCAACCTCGGGGCTTCATCTTGCCTGGCAATGAAAACAAGGTGTGTAAACTGATTAAGTCTCTTTATGGACTTAAGCAGGCACCTAAGCAATGGCATCAAAAATTTGATGAAGTGGTTTTGTCTAGTGGTAATGTTCTTAACCAAGCTGACAAATGTGTATATAGCAAATTTGATGAATCTGGTAAAGGAGTCATCATTTTTCTATATGTTGATGACATGTTGATCTTTGGCACTGACCAAAATCAGGTTGACCTGACAAAGGAATTTTTGTCATCAAGGTTCTCCATGAAAGACATGGGGGAGGCTGATGTTATCCTTGGTATAAGGATTAAACATGAAAGTAATAGAATTTCTATCTCTCAGTCTCATTATATTGAGAAGGTGCTGAGGAAATTCAATTACTTTGATTGTACTCCAGTGAGTACACCTATGGATACTTGTGAGAAGCTGATGCCTAATCATGGCAAGGCTGTATCTCAACTTGAGTATTCTAGGGTAATTGGCTGCCTGATGTATGCCATGACTTGTACAAGGCCTGATATTGGTTTTGCAGTGGGAAAATTGAGCAGGTATACTAGTAATCCTAGTGCTCATCACTGGCAAGCAGTTCAGAGGGTACTGAAGTATTTGAAGAGAACTATGGATTATAGTCTCTCATATACTGGTTACCCATCAGTGTTGGAAGGTTACACTGATGCAAGTTGGATCAGTAACACTGAAGACAATTCGTCTACCAGTGGTTGGGTATTCCTACTTGGTGGAGGTGCAATTTCTTGGGCATCCAAGAAGCAAACTTGTATCACCAGTTCAACAATGGAATCTGAATTTGTGGCTCTAGCAGCTGCTGGTAAAGAAGCTGAATGGGTGAAAAACTTGCTTCTTGAGATTCCATTGTGGCCTAAACCTATAGCACCTATTTATATCCGGTGTGATAGTGCAACTACATTGGCTAAGGCTTATAACCAGATGTACAATGGTAAGTCTAGACACTTAGGTGTCAGACATAGCATGATTCGTGAGCTTATCATGAATGGGGTGGTATCTATAGAGTTTGTGAGATCTCAACAGAACTTAGCTGACCACTTGACGAAGGGTCTGGCTAGAGACTTGGCTATAAAGTCTGCTAAAGGGATGAGTTTAAGTCCAACTTAGTCACTGAATGCTAGGACACCCAACTCCCTCCTAAGGAAACTTGGGAGCTGAGTTCAATGTGGAAAGCTGAACATTCAGTGGACTGGAGCACATGTTTTATTTACATCCCAAGGTTGTGCTCAGAACCTGCTGAAAGGAGGATGAAGTCTTTACTTCTCAATGGTTAATTTTCTTTGAAAAAGTGCTTAGCAGGAGCATGAATAAAGAGGAACCACCTATGTAAATGTTGAAGTTTTGCCGCTTCAGGAAGCTTTGGACTTTTAGCTTTTACAACATTTATGAATTTGGATATGGGCACATGGCTTGTATAGTGTTAGGAGCTTTTAAGTGTTTGAAAACTTGTGTGTATTTTATCTTCAGGTATTCAAATGGGTTGAAGGGTTCAATTCTTAGAACACCCTGATTCTCGAATATTTGAACGTGTAATTTACTAAGATGGAAATTCAATCCTCAGGACATTTTCGTTTATGCACATGTTTTGCTTGATGTTTATTTTTCATGCAAAGGAAGTGAACTAAATTTGGGGAGGATTGTTGAAAAATTTAGTGCACTTGTGGGATTAGTTCACACCTTGTAATTGGTTAGGAGGTACGGAGTGTACACCCATAAGGTCCATGAACACCCTGACTCTTGTAGTGGTTTGTATTGGTAGTGCTAGTAGAAAGTACTGCTTGTGGTTTCCACTGATAAGCAGTGTTTCCACTGATAAGCAGTGTTTCCACTGAAGCTTGTGGTTTCCACTGAAGCAGTGTATCCACTGATAGCGCTATGAAAGTACTGATGAAAGTACTGCTTGTAACGGCTTTGACCTATTCAAGTGGCAGTTTCAACTGCTTAATGACCACGTTTAATTGGTCATGTAACCACTAACGGCTATAATGGGGATAATTATGAGGCTATTAATGGGCCGATTAATACTCATAATTCCATTTGATTAGCTTAGAGTAAACTCCTATAAATAGGAGATCAGATTAGGCATGAAAGATATATACAGAAAACGATTAACACTTATTAGTGCAAGGGTTATAGAATTGTGCCTAATTCCATAACTGCATTTGGTCTTATCCCAAGTAGATATTCGTGTAACCCAGGCATTAGGGTCGAATAGTTTACTTTGGAAAGTGAACACACGATTCCAAGTGATATCCGGTAACCACCTAGTGGTATTTGTTTCTGCTGAATTGATTATCTTACCCTGTTCTGGGAATATAAACCCCCAACAGATTAATCCAGTTAAGTAATGAAAAACATGTCAAAATATTAATGAAACACTTTTCATCAAAAACTAGAAAAATAAGGGCAAGTAAAATCAAGTGGGTGTCTATGTCTAATCCCTTCCCCCCACTTGGGTCATACTTAAGCATATAAATGAAAAATAAGAATGGTTAGAGATGGAACGAAAAACTCCCCTGGATTTGCTCGGTATGATTAACAATGTATGTTCAAAAACACGCTCCAAATGTGCCTCCACGAGCAACATCTATCTGTACATCAATACTCCTTGCAAACACAATAGCACTCAACTAGGACAGATAAAAAGTGTTCCCTTGCAGCCAATCATAGCTCCATAATTTTTTAATCTGAATTGCTGCAAGAAAAACTAATACCAAAAAGCATAATTCCGGATAAAAAGCAAAAATAGCACGAAATGTAAAAATAAAATAAAACCTAACTCACTTTCGTAGGAATCACGGTTGTATTTAGCGCATGCAACAAGCCTTTTAAACCAATCGGTGTCCCGATTGGACTAGTGGAGTCTCGTGAGGGTTTACAGGGAACACACCCACAAAGTTTATTTAATTACTAATACAAGGTTATGAAAATGTTTTGAAACTGTTTTTAGAAAAAATTTCATCACAGAGGATAGTTACGGCGTAACTAGATCGGCCCAGTTACGGCGTAGGTGAGTTGACTTAATAAAATGTTTACCAGGAAGGGATTACGGTGTAACTGGATCGGCCCAATTACGGCGTAATAAGAAAGCCCGAGAAAGAAGATACCTGGAACATGGATGTTACGGCGTAACTAGATCGGCCTAGTTACGGCGTAGTTAGAATGAAGTGAGCAAATGGCCTTACTGATAGCTAGTTACGACGTAAATGGATCGGCCCATTACACCGTAATTACTCTCTGATGTTGTTGTGCCCAAAGTGTCAACTTCTTCCTACGTGATCAAGAGGAGTTATTGGAACTCCTATCATCTATCCTTGGTCCTTAAACCTGCAAACAAAATAACAAAACATACCAAACCCAAAACAAAATCTAAAAACTAACAAAAATATCCAAAAAGGTCTAAGAAAATAAAATCAAAAACTAAATCTAAGATAGGGACGGGTAGTCTCCCAACGAGCACTTTTCTTTATCCTCCCGAGTCTTTAAGTTAGACTCCTGTAACCATCATCAACGGGCATCCATTGGACGTCTCCAATCATGTCCATTGCTCCACTAATCTCGGCTTATGATCTTGTCGAGATTTCCTCCACTTGTTTTTTTTGTAGCTGCACAAAAACACTACCAGTGCATTAAATGTGTAAAATAATTTCATAAGCAACAAGTGAGGATAATTACAGATGTTTCAGACTTGGTTACGTCGTAATACTATTAACAACTACGCCGTAACTTCAGTCTGAAAGAAACCTGATATAATATAAGAATATATTACGCCGTAACCATGGCCAAGGTTACGCCGTAATCTCAAGACAGAAGACATAATTGTAGAATAATATCAATCAAACAGCCAAAAATACGAAGACCGTTCCCCGGCAGCGGCGCCAAAAACTTGATGCAGGTTTTACTGACCAGATTTTACATTTATAGTAACTCGTCTACCTATAGCATATCTAATGCACTAACAGGCAGTGTACCCGGTCGCCTGTAGTGAGGGAATGGTAAGACCGAGGCCGTCCCAAGAACGGTTGATTCCTAACTGTCTAATTAATTAAATTATTCAAATAAATAAGTTTTAATGTAAGGATTGATAATATTTAAGGTGTCACATGATCTATTGGGTTGGTTCTCTGGTAAACAAGCTAATGGGAAAGATAGTGCTGCAATTCTTAAACCGAGTTCATCCACAAGTGAATAAGTCGATAGACTCCTTTGGTCAATTCGGCTACCCTATGGTTCTTAGAATCCTCACCAAGATGAACAGGTCACCCGGGATCATTCGGCAATCTAATAGCAGTCATTAAGAGCCGGTCGTTTACTATCGCATTACATGGGTTCTAAATATCACTAGATTCTTGTTTCAAGTGGGGTTAAAGTCGAGAGGACAGCATTTGGTCAATTCGCCCTAACCTATCAGCAAAGATGCCACCACAGGAGAAGTCAGGTGTCCCCTCATAAGTCCTGTTGTTCCTGGTCCCCTAAGCCAAGTCATTAAGTTTCGCTACATGCTAGATTTATAATAGTGAGTGCCCGACCGTTAGGAACTTAGACACTCACCCCCTAATTCTTAAGTTCATCCAAACGGTAGGTGATCAGTTGGTCAAATCGCACAAGTAGAAAGGGTCGTCAGTTGGTCATATCTTACCCTTCCCGTCTCAGTCCGCTCACCTAGGGTCAGTTGGGCATATCTCCTAGGCAATTGGCATCTACCACCATTCAAAACTACCGAAGCAAGGGTAGCTACCAATAAGCTATGCATGCATACACTAGAAACAATTAATTAACGCAAAAACATTAATAATAAAAGAATCTAAACTATGCCAAGACCTAATTTCCACATCTCCAAAATACCCTAGTGGAATGACAAATATAATTACCATGTAAAAAAATAAATAAACAAAGACATACCATCAAATAATTAAATGACTAATAATAAATTAATAATCAATTAAATATAACACAATAAATAAAAATGCTCCAACAATTAAATTAGAATCAAAATTATAATTGAATAATGAAACCAAAATAATATTAAGAGTCGGAAAATAATTACATATTATGCCAAGGATAATGCTATTTATCCCCTAGTTAAATACGAGGGCAAATCCCGCTTTAATTGAACCGAACAAATGTTAAAAAAAAAAAAATTTTGAACCGAACACTATGCGCCTCCGTTTTCTTTCTTTTTCTCTGCGTACAGTACCACCCAAAAGATACCTTTTGATATATGATTTCATCATATATTTATAGTAGATAATTAGGGCATAATGCAACTTGGGCCCGGGCTTTTAATAATTACGGCGTAACTAAATTAATAAGT
Source organism: Chrysanthemum makinoi (assembly GCA_910596185.1). NCBI lineage: Eukaryota > Viridiplantae > Streptophyta > Magnoliopsida > Asterales > Asteraceae > Chrysanthemum > Chrysanthemum makinoi. The sequence continues at coordinate 233,005,382 of OU343219.1, read as the reverse complement.
TACGCCGTAACTCTTTGTAGCTTCATATAAAATATCCGCTTTTAATTAATTACGGCGTAATTAAATTATAATTACGCCGTACCCTTCGAAACTTTGCGCCCAAATAATTAATTACGGCGTAACTAATCTAGAGTTACGCCGGAAACCTTCGTTAGCTCATGATTATCCGATCCGAAATAATCTCTACGGCGTAACTAATTCCATGTTACGCTGTAACCTTCACAAATTAATTACGACGTAACCATAATAGTTGGTTACGCCGTATCCTTCAAAGCTCATATTTACGCCGTAACATTATTAACGAGTTACGGCGTAATCTTCATAGGCCTTTGTAAATCTATCATCAGAACATATATTTCTTGGCCTTTTCTCACATCTTTTCCACTCCAACGCCTCATTTATCCTGAAATGCAATTATTAACGAATATGAACGAATTGAGTACCATATTAATGCAAATGAGGCCATAAACACGGGAATTTGATATATAAAAGATCAGACTAATTTGATGTTATCAAATATCCCCCCACTTGAATCCTACTTGTCCTCAAGTAGACCCTTTAAATAATTCTTAAAAATATATCTCCCAGGATTAATTGGAAGTTATGAGTTTAAAAATCACCTAAGCTAGAAAATTCCAAACCGAGCACCTCACGTAAAGGGAATTGAAATCACACTCTCTCTCATAATTCACGTGTTTATTTTGGGTGATCACTCAACTGCTCAGTCATGACGAGTATTCTATCATAGGCTTGGAAAATATACTAATCTCTACCACTAGAGTCTATAGATGCAGCTATTCTAAAAGGCAATGTGTTGACACAACATAGGCTTATGGGGTTATTTTGTCATTATTAACGAGCTACGGCGAAGGGGACAAAACCAATGATACATGACCAAATCTATGGCTAAGACACCAATGATTGCTTGCTTCCTCACCTAAACTCGATTCATGACTAAGGGTAGGATAAGATATGGGAACACATTTAATGGGTGTAAAATAAAAAGACACGAAACAAATAGATTCCTAAGTCCAGTCGCCCCACCACTAGTCGCATTCAATCCCATCGCAAAAATCAAAGGTCAAGAGTCAAGGGGTCTTCAACACACGAGTCAATGCATATAAAATGTAGCGCAGTGCCTCATAATCTCCATAAACTAGGCAAATAAGATGCATTAACTCGGCCTTCATCATCAATGAAAAAAAGAATGTGCTATAAAAATTTTAAAATTTGGGTAATTTTAGCACATTTTCTACCAAAAAAATATAAAATCAACCATTTCTATCTCCCATCCCCCACTTGAAATGTACAATGTCCTCATTGTACGAATATTGATTAAAATTTGAAATGCGAGATAGAAATGTTCGGGTTTCTCATTTTATCCTAAGACAAAACGGATTTGTAAAATTTGCGCCTAATTGAACAAGGAGAGAATATTTAACACAATACGACACATAAGCTGATTTATAGCACCATCTATAAACTAACAAACTCTTGCTTGCATTCTCATTATTTTTTATTTTTATTTTCACTCTCTTCTTTTTTTTCTTTTTTTTTTTCATCAATTTTTTTTAATGATGCAAGACACGGTATACATGAATAAAAACAAAAACAATACGCACATATAAAGTATCCCCCCACTTGAGATCAACTATCATCTAAACCCGATTTTCTTTTTTTTTTTTTTCTTTTTTTTTCATTTATAGTCTAAAGAGATACAAGACAATACGAAAAGTGAAAAGGAACGAAAAGTCTAAAGAGATACAAGACATATTATTCATCGAGTTGAGATCAACTATCCCCCCACTTGAGATCAACTATCATCTAAACCCGATTTTCAGAAAACATTAGTCATAAGCCAACTCGATGAATAATATGGTATACATTAATACAATATGACTTTTATTTATAGTCTAAAGAGATACAGTACAAGACAATACGAAAAGTATTAGTTATAATGCTAAGAAGAAAGACGAATCATTCATAAGTTTACAATAGGTGCCTTATTATAGTTAATATTATATTACAAACATGCGTACGTATTTTCAGAAAACATTAGTCATAAGCCAACTCGATGAATAATTGAATATTGGTGTCGCTATCCAAAAACTCTTGAAGATTACGCAAATCATCGTCACCTGTAATGAGTACCAGTTCATTTTCCTCGTCCTTGTATTTTATGCTAAGCTTTTTACCCTTCAAATCAAGCCTTTGCGCCACTTGATTTTCTAGTTCCGACAGTAGCCCTGATGAAATAGGAAATTGGAACTTTATCGTATCAGCTTTGAAAGTTGCTTTCACTATCACTTGTTGTGCTGCTTGGTATATGTATTCAAGATCTGGCTCGGGAGGGATATATCTGTGCTGACCGCAAATCCACCACTTGCCTGAAAGTCCATGACGTTTACTTGAACAACTCCACCGTTTAACTCTCATTACCACCAATACAACACCACCAATATGCTTACATGGGCTTGACGACTGTTGAATGCCTTGGGTTGAAAATAATTCTTCTGATGATAGTTTTGAGTTGGTAAGATTAGTAGATTTTTTGCTCTGCTTTGGCTTTGGCCAAGTGGATAAACCATTCACCGGATACAAACGCTTCAACGTGGACCTACTTACTGGAAGAAAAATAAAATTGAACCAGAATTAGGATCAGTAGTCACAAATTAACATGAATTGATGAAAGACTGCAGATAGACATAAACAAGTAAAGATGACTAACCACCAAAGCTCTTAGCAGCTTCATCTGATGAATTCATACCAGATGCCATGTTATTGGCCGCTGTGTTCGAGGATATTTGGATACTTTGATGTGGTTCAATAAATTGTATAGGTGATATATCACCCAATTCAAATCCAGAAGCAACCACAATATTCTGTTTCAATGTTTGCACCAGATAACTACCATCTTCAATGTCGGATGGCAGATAAAACTCAAAGACATAGTCACCATTGCCTTCATTACTATGCAAGAAGATTGTAACACAGCTCTTTAGCCCACTCATGCGTGCATCATGAACCAAAGGATACTCTTCTTCACTGAGCTGAGTTACGTCTTGACAATAACTTGAACCACGGGCTAACAATGCTCTTGCAACAAAGCTACGGGACTTATCCAAGTGATGCTCTTTACATGCTTCCCTGAAAGGCCACACACTCAAATTCTGAACGTAAAATGGTAGGGTATTTGTGGACAAGCAGACCTTCCCGATGCATCTGGTGTCAAAACTACTGCAACTCTTCTCAATTAGTTTATCATGTGAAACAAAAGTAGTGGATGGAGAGACAACCCATGTCTGAGCAAGAGGTAAATTGTGGATGTCACACATACTTTTAAGGATACCATATATTTTTTCCAACTCATTTTGCCTCCATTCATTAAGAACTTTTGGAATAGCGGAATCATATACTTGTGGACTTGTCAGGTTTACTGTCTGCAAGATGACAAGTTTTCAACATAAAAATGAGGATTAGTCAAGGAAGCCTAAATGATTATATAACACAAAATATGAAAGGTAAAAGATGAAAACCTTTAGTGCCTTGTGAAATTGTTGAGCCTCAAAAGCATAAGTTGTATTCGTGGAAGACATCAAGAGCTCAATAACACCAACACATAACCCTGTCGTTGAATCAAACACCGGCAAAGCCAAATATCCATGCAGATTACAACGAATAGCACATTCTTGTTGTAGAAAATCTTTTGGTCTGTAATTAGTTAGATCAGAAGTCCACTCTGGTAATCCTCGTCTAAATACTCGAGCAAGAGGACTAATGTCTTCTTCTTCATCATCCTTATCCACAAGATATACATTGTGCTCAGAGTTCTTCCTATAGGAAAGAAGTCCTTCTTCAATTACACCAAGACCAAATGGTTGATCTGCAGTTGTAAGTAGCTGGTGTTTCCCAACAACACGAGGTGACCAAAACTGAACGAGAACACGTTCTTCACAGAAAGTTAAGAGCTTTAGTGCAGCTCTTATCTTCTCCTCTATTTTTTGATGTAATGGGACAAAAAGTTCATCTTTTGGCTCGATACCTGTTGAATTGACTAAAACGTCAGAATGATACAAATAAATTTTGTAGGAGTACCATGAGAAGTCTTTTATCCTAAACTTGCTGGGGTCGGTCATGAAAACAAAAGAAAATAATAGAAGATTTAAACTTCGAATACCTATTTAACTGAAAAGGTAACAACAGACTTTTATTTGCATAATGGAAATGAACTAGGGAATAAATGAGATTAGGAAGAAAAACATACATGTGATTATGGGTTGAGATGATACAGGTTGATAGAGTTCCTCTCGAGGATCTTTGTTTCCAGAAACCCATAGTGGTACCAGATGTCTCGATTCATCAGAAAATGAAATAGTTGGTTTCTCTAATGAGGTCTTGTTCCACAACAATTCTGTGATCCGATCTTTAGACAAAACAGAAGGTGAACTTGAACAAGATGATTGTTCTCCGCTTTCAGAATCAGCACTCTGAGATTGACTAAACGAGTCCATAGAAACTTACCAGGCAATTTTCAAGTATGTGTATAAACTGCTACAGATATATATGCCTATTTGACAGAACCGAAAAAAGTAGTAAGAGACCAAAATTCTAGATATGTTTTCTCTGGAATTGATGTTGATCGAGTATAAGAGGTGTCAAAACGAGCCTTAGGCTCGTCGTCGCGCCACCTCAGCGCCACATCAGCATCCCATTTTTCCACAACTAACCACAACAAACCCCCTCCTCACTCATAACAAACCTCAACCTCTTCATTTGGGGCCCACCACTACATACCATAAAACTTATCTCTTTGATTCATACATGCATCCGTTTGGTTTTCTGGCTTTTGTCAGACAATTCACTTCGTCGTGCAGACGAAGAGCTCCACAACGGCGAACGACGGCGAGGCCTAGAGGTGTGGCGGCGAAGCACGGCGAGAGAGCCACGGTGGCGGCGAAGGGGACGACGAAAACCACACCGTGTGCTCTAATCAATAAATGTGAACGAATAAAGCAAATGACGGAATATTACTGTTGGAGCTCCCATAAATCAATTTGAACAAGAAGACTAATTGATAAAAGTATACAATTTAAGAAATATTGATGACTATATCAAACACGGTTAAATAATACCTCAAAGATACACAATATGTTCAATACCTAAAAAACACTAAGTGGGCTTAGCAGTACTAAAAAATGAAAATAACAAGGGTAAAAGCCATAAAATAATAACGTACTTTTCAAATTTTGCCGACTTGAAACACTTACTTTTTTATTACTTTAGTTCACCAACGAACTTTTAAAATGTGTTCCGACTTCACCCATATGACTCGCTTATATTAAAATAATATTATATTACCCTTGTATTCTTTAAAATTTGTTCCGACTTCACCAACGAACTTTTAAAATTTGTTCTGACTTCACCCATATGCCGAGGTTAATATAGTCATTTCAATTATTATTTTAATATAAACGGGTCATATGGGTGAAGTCGGAACAAATTTTAAAAGTTCGTTGGTAAACTAATGTAATAAAAAAGTAAGTGTTTCAAGTTGGCAAAATTTGAAAAGTACATTATTATTTTATGGCTTTTACCCAAATAACAAATAGAAAAAATACATGTTTCTTCTTTGTGGTTACCATAAAAAACAAAAAATGCGGGAACCAATCTTAGCGTTTGAATTGATTGATCAATGATTAATAACAATAGTGGCGTAAAGGTGATTAAATGAAACATGTAGTGAACTTTTATAAGAGTTTATCAGAGGCGGTATCAAAGAAATTTGGATAAATATTAGGTATTGTTAATCACAACTCATTGTGGGTTGTGATTAAGCCTTATCATATGTGTAAAATAGCATTTAATGAAGTCGTTGTTTCTATATTTATACACATTTAACGATTGTAATTATGGAATGTGTTGTTATAAATGAAATGTTTGATGTTAATTAATTATTTATTTTTTCAGTTAAGATAACTTTAATCACAACCGATAGGATTGTTGTTAACAAAACCCATATTCTTAATAACTGTTGCTTGTTTAATGATTTGTTTCAACCGATTTGAAAATTAGATTCACAATAAAAATAAGCCATTTTTTTCCCCTCTTTTTCTAGGTCAGCCGCCATTGATTTATGTGTGTGTATGCTTTCTTTATTTTAAATCGAAAATGCAAGTCGGTCTAATTAATTTCTCGATCATAATAGCAATAGCAAGGTGTTTTGGTTTGTGAAACTTGTTTTATGCTATTGGAGATGCCGCCAAATATAAAATATATAAAAAAAAAGAAAAAAAAGAAAAAGAAAGGTGTTTTGGTTTCTTGTTTGTGTCGTATTTTATGGTATTTGAATATCTATTATCAGTTTGGTTAGATGAAGACGACAAGAGTGACAAGTATCACATTAGTTCTTATTCTTTTTAATATATACTAGCCGGGTACCCGCACACAGCGGCGGCGACAAGTATAGTTATATGTGTTTACTTACCCGTTTAGTGAATTCGTTTCACAACACTTCAAATGTATATGTGTTAGTTGTAAGTGTTTGTTTGGGTTACCCGTAACTTTCCCGTAGCTTTCCCGCGACATCATTATTCCCGCATATAGAAATACCCTCGCAATCTCTTACGCGTCAAACACTACCCCAAAAGATATGATTTACGAATCAAGATTATATTGATTGAAATAAATGAATAAAGTTAAGTTGTAAAAATTTGAATTAAAATAAAATAAACCCATTAAAAATATAAAAACTAAAACTCATAAAAATATATCAAAATGGATGTTGAATTAAAGAGCATAAAATTTTAGAAAATATGGTGAAATTAGATTATAAAAAAATAAGTAGATAAAAAGATATTTTAATTTAAAATAAAAATGATTTTTTAGTTGAGAAATGACACATTATTCATTTTATAATTAGAGCTCTTATCTAATTTTTAGTGGTTAGTAGTTAGGTTTGGAGTTTGTTAGAAGTTAGGCTTGGAGTTTGTTAAGAGTGACACATGTCATCTCATGATTGGAGCTCCTTATCTTAATTTTTGGTTAGAAAAACTCTTTCCATAATAAGCAAGTAAAAAAGTCTGAATTTTTAAGCCTTCTAATTTTAGAAGGCCTAAATGCATTATAAAATAGTATTGATATGAGTTACTTTATTTTGGTTATCTATAAATTCATGTTTAGTAAGAGACAAATCCCCACCATCCATCTAGTTTGATTTAATGGTGAGGATTATTTTAAGATTTAGTAGATAAATCTAAGTCCATGTTTTTCTTTCTTGTCTTTTTCTCTTTCTTTTTTATTCACATTTTTTTTTCTTATTCACATTTTTTTTTAATTCGTGTTTTTTTCTTCGATTTCATACGTTTTCGTCATTTTCATCTGTTTTCATACGCTCTTATACATTTTCGTCCGTTTTCTTACGTTTTCACCCGTTTTCATCATTTTTCTTTTATTTTCGTCAATTTTTCATACGTTTTCATCCGTTTTCAGACGTGTTTTTACTCTTTCATACGTTTTCGCCCGTTTTTCATACGAATTCGTCCGTTTTCTTATGTTTTCGTCCATTTTCTTAAGTTTTTGTTCGTTTTCATACGTTTCTGACTATTACAAGTGATTTCTGTGATATTCAGAATATCACTTGTGATTATCTGACTTTCACTTTGGGATATTCTGAATATCACAAAGTGATATCCAGAAAAACACAAGTGATATTTTGTTAATATCACTTTGTGATTTTCTGAATATCGTTTTGTGATATTCTGAATATCACTTTGTGATATTCTGATTATCACTTGTGATTTTCTGAATATCACTCTGTGATATTCTGAATATCACTTTTTGATATTATGAATATCACTTGTGATTTTCTAGATATCACTGTGTGATATTTTAAATATCACGTGTGATTTTCATGGTACAAAACATTAGTTGAAAATCACTTGTGATATTAAAAAAATCACTTATGGTATTCAGAATATCACTTGTGATATTCTGAATATCACAGAATATCACTTGTGATATTCTGAATATCACAGAATATCACTTGTTGTAACACCCCAACCCGACAAGGGTAAAGATATCACAAATACTGTTTCATATCAGAACCTTAAGTACTATACAAAAGCGGAAGCCTTTACAAAACTTACAAAAGAAAAATATAAATAACTTAATAATCAAAATAAATCTAAGATCCCTATTTCAAATCTTGCTCTCTCTCATCTCTACTCTCAACCCACAAGCCTCAGCTATCCCATAAGCTCTCATCTTGAATGCTTAATACCTAAGAATACAATAAGGAAAAGAAAATGCGGCTGAACTTACAAAGCCCATGAACATATATACAGAAATGAAAACTAAACAAAATAGAAATATGAAATAAAACAAAGAAACGAATAACGAAGTCACAACGGAATGAGATCAATGAATCATTGAGGATTTTTGCTGAACACAATCATACAGGAATCCGAAGAACAAATATACAATTAAGAATAAACACATATCATATTGATGGCACCAACGCAAACGCATCAAGATAACCAAACATTAACTAAAGCAGGAAATTCGAGTACATATGAGCCAAACGAAATATCAAAAGGCTAACGGAAACAATTTCTAGAAAGTAAACATGGCATTCATACAAGTCAATTAATCCTCATTTAACAAACTTAATCCAATATTGCTAGCAGCGAAATAGCAGTCAAATCATGGCAGTCACACATGCAAATAAAAACATAGTAGGAAAACTATAACTAAATAAGCAAAAGACATAGCATAGCAATTAGCAAATATCCAAACATATATCATAATTAAACCATTTTCCAAACCAAAACTTAATATAAACAGAGTCTAAACATGGCAGATCAAACATAAGAAGATAGATACCCTAACGGATAGGCAAAGTTCACCAGGTTAACTGAACAATCATACTTACTAAACTTTCAGGATACTCACTTTCACACTAGCACATTCATCATCTCACAATCAATGAATTCACATAATGATAAACTAACATAACATCGGATGACAACATACGAATCATATTTTAACATATTAATCATATCCTAGCACAGTAGCCGGTAGTCACTTAAACATACAAAAGCATAACCACATATAACAACATATAATAAACCTAGCACATAATTATAAACACTTGAACATACCGATCAAAATCAAATACTTATACGAAATAACAGACACAGATTTAGTTAACTACCACGAGCCCAGACATATCTATATCAAAAATATCTTTCTTATTCAAAAGGTAACCTCATAAACTAATTGGAGTACTAGCTTCCCCAGAATTTTGTGAAGACGCAGTATTGCACACGACATCATTCACCATGAAACTAAACATATCCATAATAACAATCAGATCTAGGATGCATCCATACTCCACACGAGGAATGATATGGCCATACAATAATATGCGAGCTCAAATCAGATAACAGAAAAAGGACGTGGCAGAACATCACTCTACTGCCCTAGAGTCATGTCAGAGGTGCATCACTGACACGGACATGGAACCCCCATGACTAGTGAAATATTTGGCTCGGGTGTCAAACTAACTTAGGTCAAACAGATTGTCATAAATGACACAGATCATAATCAAACACAAAGTTCAACAGATAACATATCAGATAATTCATATCATAAGGTTCATGTTCAAAGGTTCAGAAGTCAGAAGTTAATGTCGTAGTCACATATCATACTTTCATAATCAAAATTTCATAACCAAATGTTCACAATTCAGAAGTTCATAATCAAATATAACAAGGTTCAACAGATGTGCATATCAAAGTCTTTCTAACATAACGTTCAAGTCAGATATTTCATGATTCAATAAAACAGGTGTTTCGAACAAGCAACAGATCAAACAATCAGAAAGTGTTCATAGCAATGGCATAGGAAACCCTAATAATTGAAATAGAAAAGCTAACGAAAAGAAACTTCATAAGAAACCCTTTACTGAAAAGGTCAGAATATCTGTACCTTAAAGCAAATGAGAGGAAAGCAAACGAATGGTGAATCACGAAGATATAACGTCACGTCTCCCTTCACGAATCTACACGGATTATGATTATTTTATACTTATTAGCATCATTAAGTCATAACGGATTTATCGCTTTCACACTCTTAGAATTGTAAGTATATTCTATTATTCTTAAGTGACGGACAGAATTTCAATGTTTTTAGGGTTTTAATCATTTAATTAGCCAACTTATGGAGACCATGCATACATTACTTTAATTCATGACACTTAGTTCTTACACAAATCATAACTCACGCAATGCGTATACAACACTTCTTAAGGCTAGCTCGTTATATACTAAATCAATGGTTATTAATGACCTCCAAACTTACTATATTTTCAAATGAATAACAAATTAGCACAAACACAGTTCAACCCTAATCGACTCTCAATTATGTTCTAGGGTTTTCCCACTCTTTTTTTTTATATCATATTAACACGCATTTACTTTTCATGATATCATTCCTTTAAAACTCATTACTTTAACCTAGATCGTATGAAAACAAACTTTTCTTTCCTTGTTTTACCATGCGCACACACACTACACATGCAAACTCTAACTTACCCTACGTTGTTTCCCGACTCACAAACAAATCGACACACACAACTTATTAACTCTTGTTCCAAACATGCATGCACTCGACACAACTATAACATAAATCAACGTGACCTTAATATCGATATATAGCTTTCCAGCTTTCCAAAACAAAGCAAGACTACAAATCACCATTTTATACCTTCCATCCTTATTTTATTTATCCTACTCATGATTTTACATTAAGAATATTAACATTCCATGCAAGAGTCAAAGCAGATTTTCACTATTATGCAAACGGTCAACAATTCACACATGGTTAATACATGGCTGAAAGCAAGATTCTATAACAGACTTATACATGTACAATGGTCGAATATGGTCTTCAAAACAGAAAGTGTAGTGGTTGACTAACATGTATTTTTCTTTGATATTTACGTGATCAGTTTAACTCGATACTAAAACAACCAACATGAATCTGACATGCATGTAAAGGAGGGTCGAAAACAGATTTCAAAACAGCAAGAACATGGGTAGTTTAACATGCTTTCATATTCGATATATATACGGTTTCTTATTATGATTTCATGTGACGCGTATTCCATTCTTATACGTATAATAACGAGCACAATAGGGGCGTGTTTTACTTTGATGATTTTATGTATGTTTTATACATGTTTACAAGTTAACGAGATAACCATCTTAACAAAGGTTGTGAATAATTCATCATGTACACGACTGGGTTTTGTGTTGATTTCTCCTCGTTATATAAAACTCGTTCAAGTTCATTAAGTATTTACTTAGGGTTCTCACCATGGTCATTATCATTAGTGTTCATGTATGTTTTAACATCAGTTTGTAAGCTCAAAAGATATGTCGACTTGACAAAAAAAAAAAGAAAGAACAGGTTTGATGGTACCTGCTGCTAACGCGAAAAAAAACAACAAGAAAACGATTCACAAACGTCTTTCTTTACTGCTGCGCTTGATCGACTGAGAAGGGAAAACACAAGGATGCCGTAACTTTTTGAACTAGGTTTTTTGCATGAGAGGTTAGAAGAATTTTTAGATGTCTTATATGTGGTATACTCCTAATGGGTTCGGTTTAGCTGAAAAGGAGAGTGGGCTGCGCATGGGCTGTAGGCCAAATTTTTGATACACAAGTTCTACAAATTCATTCTTTTATTTCTCTTTAACATGCCTTTAGTTACATACTTTATTTTGTAGTTTATACATTTATGTAATCTCATTTAGAACTCACACTTGAATGAATGTTTATATACTTAAATGAATGTTAACATATGAACATGAATGTTAAACTAATCCAATGAATGTTAATCTAATTGAATCTTATATATTTTGTAAGTTTTAATTTAGGGGCAAAATAGTCTTTTTACGCGTTTTAGATTTTTAAGGTTTTACACTTGTGATATTCACAGTATCATTTGTGATATTCAGAATATCACTTGTGCTATTCAGACAATCACTTGTGATATTCAGAAACGTATGAAAACGTTTAAAAATGGCCGAAAGCATTTAATAACGGACGAAAACGTAAGAAAACGGATGAATATGTATGAAAACGTAAAATCACGTATGAAAACGAACGAAAACGTATGAATAATGGACGAAAACGTAAGAAAACGGGCGAAAACGTATGAAAACGCACAAAAATGTATGAAAACGGACAAAATCATATGAAAACGGGCGAAAGCGTATGAAAACGAACGAAAAATAGATGAAATGTATATAAACGGACGAAAACTTATGAAAACAAATGAAAGGGAAGAAAAAAACGCGGATTAAAAAAAACGTAAATAACGTGAATTAAAAAAACAAACAAACAAAAGAAAACGTGAATATAAAAAAATGTGAATTTAAGAAAAAACGTTAATATTAACAAAAAAACGTTTAAAAAAAATAAAAAAATAAAACGTGATTATATAAAAAAAAAACGTGAATTATAAAAAAATAATAATAAATAAACAAAAAAACAAGAAAAAGAAAGAAAGAAAGACAAAAAAATGTGAATAAAAAAAGCAAAAAGATAATAAAAAAAAGATGGACTTAGTTTTATCTATTAAATCTTAGGTTAATCCTTACCATTAGATCAAACTAGATGGATTGTGGAAATTTATCTCTTGATAAACATGAAAATAAGAGTAAGAATTTTAAAGTTTCTCATATATATATATATATATATATATATATATATATATAGATATATATATATATATATATATCATTGATTTAATATAATGAATGTTTTAATAACATATCTGGCAGTAGTTTGCATGCGTTAAAAAGTATTTCAGTTATGGATGTGTTTTGGATCAAATTAAAGCTCATATGCTTCCTATTTATTTGTTACGCAGGCCCGGATTTGGGCATGTGCAGGGTGGTCGGCCGCACAGGGCCTCATTTTTCCGGGGGCCCCAACGTCGGAAAAGTCGATATTAGTATGCATTCATTTTCGGATGATTTTATGCAAATGACAGGATTTTTATGATTGGTAATATGAGCTTTAAATTATTATGAACTTGCTATCGAAGACACACCGAAAATTAAAGCTTTGTTTGTTTATTAATGGAGTTTGCATGCGTGATGAGGAAGATGACTCAAGTGGCGAGTAAAATGATATGTGGGACCACCTAATTATTTTTATCTTATGACCCCAATATTAAGTATTAAGTTTCAATTTAACTCCTTTGACTTTTACATATTATATATTTAATACTCGAGTTTACAATCTTTGGTTGCAAAGCCAAAATAAGAGCAGCTAGTATATTTTACGAATACTTTATTTTATAAAAAGTTTAGTAAACTAGACAAGTAGTTGAAGGCATATTAATATTATCTAGAATCAAATAAGCTTTGGCCATTCAAAAAAGAATTTTTTTAAAGATTTAGGGCCTCTATCGATATTTTGCACAGGGCCTCTCAAATCAACGAGACGGCCATGTTGTTACGTATAAGAATATTGATGAAAATATTTTTATCGTCAACTACTATATATTGCAGTGGCGATGAAGACGACGCACGTGTGTTATGCGTGTCATGATGGTTTTAGAGTGTTTGGATGTTTAACAAATTTGTGTTATAATTATTAGTATCGAGTTTAGTTTGTGTTGCATGCTAGGCTATATATTAATCAATTAATGTATGTTATTGTTGTTTTTTCATGGGTTGTTTGACCCCCTGTATTAGTAATATAACGAAAGCTCAACATTCGTTTTTCTTTTTTTTTGCTTTTTCTCAAAATTAGGCCTAAGCAAATAAAACATCCGTAGTGCAGTATATTGACTGAAAATGCATGCATAGTGCACATATGTACATGTCGATTTCGCTTACATGCACAATTGCACATATTGATAGAAAAAAATATATTTAGAAAGCACACATGCACACATATGTATAGTTTATTTAATCATTTTCTTATGTGAAAAACAAAATTATTTAATAGACAACCAAAAGAGCAACTAAACAAATTATAAAAGACAAAAACACGTATGCACACATGAAGATATTTTTTGTAAATAAACAGAAATATTTTTTGCCGGAAAATGTACAATGTTTTTTGTAAATAAACAGAAATATTTTTTGCCGGAAAATGGTTTGAGAGGGCAAATCAGGTATTAAACATTTATCATAACAAAATGTAACTGCATGAAGATCAAGTAGGAAAGATGACAGAGGATAACTGAGAGTCTGAGATTAATCATTATCCCCATAAAATACGGCACGAATCACCCATTATACCACAAATTTATCTCAAATATTCTACATACAAAATAAAATCGTGCATTAAAAAAACATTCGAAATATAGATAAAATAAAATTAAAAGGATGATATCGGTAAAATAACTTTAAAAAAGTCCTAGATTATGACATGATATTGAGGAGATATGCATTCACAAAAACAGATGAACTTCAAGGGTTGCTATTAGGAGCAGAGATTTGTCCAAAATTAGTGGCAAGGGATCCTAATCATTCACAAGCGGGTATGAGTGTATGAGTATAGAAAACATGGTTTTAAAAAGCTCGCAAAAGCTTTGCGAAAGTGTGAGTTTTGGTCATGTCGTCATACCGTCTTATTTTACATCTTTTTGTAAATTTGATATATATAAAATATGTTATAAATATATAACTATTTTTATATTTTGTGTTACTTTATGTCACACTTTATAAACGCAAAAGCTTCACCTTGACCGCAAAAACATAAGATTTGATTATGCCGTCACGTCACACCTCGCGCTATTTATAACCTTGATAAAAACATGAACTCGCCTCTCGTTATCTGTCCAAGTGAGAATAATTTAACCAATACATATAACTACCCGTCCACTTCCGAAATTTGAAGAAAAAAATCGAAGAACGAAAGTGTCCTTTACCTTGTCTAAAATAATGTTTGAACCTTGTAAAACTCGTGTGCTTGTGAACCTGACCTCCAAACCGCTTTACACTTGGTCTGTCTTACTAATATACAATGTTTTTTAAAAGGGTGGTGATTTGTACATTCTCTTGATTGATTGAGACAATTTAATTTAGAGTGTATTGACACTTATATCCTCATATGATTTTTACTCATTTTCAGCCTATAAGTGTGTAAATGTCAAAACACTCTAAATTAGAATGTCCCAATCAATTTGAGAAGTGTGTACATCACCTCCCTTTTCAAAAGGGAATTGATTTGAAAACTCAAACTTTTGATTGGGACAGTTCATTGTGTGCATTGGATACTTGTACAAGGTTCACAGTGTGCTTGAACTACTTGTACAGTTGAGTGTCTCAATCACAAAGTTGAGTGTGCAAGTCACCTCCTTTTTCAAAATAAGCAATGACATAATATGTAAGTAATCGCATGCTTAATAACATGCTTAATTTATATAAGAGCATCGGATGAACTGACTTAATCTCGCCCGAACACAAAGGCTATACCTTTTGTAGATTCTCAAATGGTTTTCTTGTTGTTTTCACAGAATCTTAAGTTTTCAGGTTAGAAGGAAAAGGAGGGTTACATAAAATTGACATTGACGTGTTCTTGAGTTTTTGGTACTACGTAATAAAGGAAGGTGGGATCTTTGTCTCAAATATTTAATCCCATATTTAGGAAAAAGAAAGATGTTGAGTAACAATAGTGTGGTTATAGTAGAATTTAGATTTTGTATATGTTTAAGAGAAGGGATAATTTCATATTTACCCAATCTAAACATGAAAATGTCATATATACCTAAAATACAACTTTTGAATGCATGATTTAAAATGCATTTAAAGCATGTTTTGGGTAAATATGACATTATCATGTTTCAGTTTAGTAAATATGGAATTGCCCGTTAAAAGAAAAGAACTGTATTTAATTATATATATATATATTATAATAAAATTAAAATTAACATTAGTTAAAGATGTGAGTGAAGTTACAAAGGTCCCACAGGTTAAGATTAAAACCTTACCTTTAGCTAAGATTTGAAAAATCCTTATGAGTAGGTTTTGAAAAATGGAAATAATTTGCACACTTAATTTTTTGATTGACATACTCTAACTTATGCATTAATTTGCTATCCTGTGTATGCATTTTGCTTTAGCTGATTGTACATTTGAGTATGCAAATCAAATATTAATTTGTGCAAATCATCTCCTTTTAAAAAGGTAAACCCCCAGCAACAAACAACAATTTCGAACTCAGCCCATCATAAAGGTAAACCCCCAGCAACAAACAACAATTTCGAACTCAGCCCATCATAAGTGTTGTGGGTGTAGACACGGAAAACCTTATGAAGCAATTAATTCTTCCTTTCCTTATGGGACCACTAGCCATCCATAATGGGAAAAACAAAAAATCACTTTTTTGCAGGACTTAAGGCCGGAAGGAGTGGATATGAGTTGGGGCGTGAGTGACAAAGTCACCATCGTGACAAAGTCACCATCGTGACTCCCGAAACAACAAAACCAACTCATGGCCATTTTGTGTAAGTATGGTAAGTTACTCTCCAAAGCGGGAGGCTGACAAACGACCTAAAAGAAAGTAATGTTTTTTTTTTTTTTTTTTTTTTTTTTTTTGAGTGAATATTTATATAGAGTTATATGTATAAATTGAGTATTTTAATGAAAGGTGAGGTATTGTGACTAAAATGGATGTATGGTTAGTGGGAGTAAGTGAAAGTGAGAGAAAAGAGAAAGCTGAGATATCGTTGAGGTGGCGCTGAGTGGCTTACCCACTACTACTTTTAGCTTAAGTCCCTAGAGTTAATAGTGAGAGAGAAAAGTGATGTTGAAGAGAGAGAAAATGTATATTACCCCCTTCGTCCCATATTAAGTGTTCATTTTTCACATGCACAAAGTTTTAGAAAAATTTCACTAACTATATTTTCCTACAATCAAATATCATTTTCACCAACTAAAATCTCATCTTACTGGTTAGAATACATTATGGACACTTAATTTGGGACATCTCAAGATTCCATTGTGGACACTTAATATGGGATGGAGGGAGTATTGTTTATTGTGGATGTTGTGTGCAAAGTTATAAATAGCGCGAGGCGTGACGTGACGGCATGATCAAGCCTCACGCCTTTGCGGCTAATGCGAAGCTTTTGCGTTTATAATGCGTGACATAAAGCGACACAAAATATGAAATTATTTATATATTTATGTCATATTTCATATATATCAAGTTCACAAAAGACATGGCATAAGGTAGCGTGACGGCATGGCGTGACAACATGAACAACCATCACGCTTTTGCGAGGCTTTTGATGGTTTTTGCGAGCTTTTTAGAATCATGGTTGTGTGTATATCACAGATATTTTTAAATGAAAAAAAAAAAAAAAAAAAAAAAAAAAAAAAAAAGGTTTGCGCTTTGCACTCTTTATTTGAGAAAAAATATTTGGAAAACAAAATAAAATAAATGAATATGAAATTAATGTTGTGAAAGAAAACCTTTAACCACACCTTCCACCCTTGGAGTCCTTAGGGGGTCTTGGGGAGGCAGCCTTGAAGCTCAAATCCTGCAAGGGTTTGAATGATGATTTTCCTTCAAGCTATGCTTTAATGAAGGTTTTGTACCAGGCAACCTCAGGTTCGAATCTGGAAAAGCAAGGTTTATCCTATTAATTGTGTCCTCGCGGATTAGTAGGGGGTTTTCCCCCCATCTGTATTGAAATAAGATTTCCGCCCATGGAGCTTCTAGCCTGACCCAGTTTAGACAACGTAGTCTAGACCTCCCGCTGTCGAACCGCGACACGAAGCACTTAATAAAAAATTCACCTTTAAAAAAAAACACCTTCCACCCTAACGGCTAGCTTTACTTACGCGCACCTTTCCTTCCTTTCCTATTCATTTCAAAAGCAATGTCGAAAACAAAGCGTAACGTGGATAATGTAAATAAACCATGCCACGTTCTTGGCACGTTATACATATATATCTCTTTTACTGCTACCAATATGTCCCTTTCTTTTTATTCAAGATACGTGTGAGTTATTTTTTATTATTTTTTTTCTGCTTTTTTTTTTCTTCTATTAAAAAAGAGGGGGTTTGCGCTTTGCGCACACTCTATTTTTTTTTTAAATTTCCATGCATAATTGTATAAGCACGCTAAAATATCTTGTAAGATATGTACAATCGTTTATCACATGAGATTATTGTGCAAATAAAAGTTATGGTGTAGACAATACTTTTTGTTTCACAAAACCAACATGATTCACTCGAGAAAAATGATACCGTGATACTTTGCGTCTTCCTAATTTTATATCCAAAAATATATTTTCATGATAAATATATCAAAGGGTGATTGGAATGTAACCAATGCCAACCTTTTCAATGATTCAATCATGTAAATTCATAACATGCAATAATGGAAATAATTTTAGAAAAATTGCTACGAGTTTATAGCACACTTTTAATTACTCATTCATCCTATATTAAATGTTTATTTTGATTTTTGAAGTTTTTTTTTTTTTTTTTTTTTTAAACTTTAATTTTAAATATATATTTTTGATTTATATACAATATTTAATGAAAATTATAACAGCAAAAATACATTTAAAATTCAATTCATTTATATATTTTGAATCAAGTATTATACAATACAAATAAAATATTTAAAATTAAAGTTTAAAAAAAAATTAAATTAAACATTTGAGACGAAAGGTGTATAAAGTAAAGGGTTCAGGAGACTATTAAGAAATTACGGAAGAAGTTTGGACCGTCTCTGGGGAGCATAAAGTAAAGGGTTCAGAAGCAATGAACTGTAGACTATTAAGAAATTACAGGTCAAATTCACATGGTCCTTCCGCATTGGGAGGAAAGGAGGCATCAGGGTCCACTCTTGAAATAGCCATCAATATTCAAATGCATCGTCATATACCATTAATCTGAATTTCAATATTATTTCGTTTCTCTATTTGAAAATATTTTCTACTACTTGTGGTTTTTGCCTCACATGACACGGTTTTGAATCTCGTTTGTGAATTTAGTTTGTCAGTTTTATGACAATCGTAAATTATTTGGAAAATAGAACTGTTCGGAAACAACTATAGCTAAGGGTCAAGAGACAATGAGATTTTTTTTTTTGAGCAAAAAGAGACAATGAGATAAAAAAAACTTGTATAAAAAATTAAACTGTTAAGGATACACGTAAGGTTCTCATCATCAGCATACTATTTGTCGTCACGACACGACCACTGGAATAAGACAAATGAAATTCTAAGTAAAAAATAGTAAAGGCGTGTTTGGTTCGAGCAATTTCATAAAAAATTTGATGGAATTTGAAATTAAAATTCCTTCAATTAGTGTGTTAGGTTTATTATAAATGAGAAATTTTAAATGCAACACACATTAAAATTCCTTAAAATGAAAAATTTAAATGCCTCCAAAAGTAAGAATTTAATTTATGTGAATTTTTTATAAACTTTTTTATTGTTTTTTTTAAATCTTATTTATGATTATTTTTATAAACATTTTTTATAATAAATTTTTTATAAACTTTTTTTATAAATTTTTTAATAAACTTTTTTATAATTTTTTTTATAAACTTTTTCTTAACAAACTTTTTATATAACTTTAAATAAAATATTTAGAACATTTCTATTAAAAAAAAAATAAAAAATATATATTTTAAATTTCTGTAATCAAACATACGAACGGTATTTTAAAATTCCTAATAATTTATAATTTCTTAGCATTTAAAAATTCCGGAATTTCCTAACTCTCAACCAAA